>OZ030008.1:97808946-98408946 GCA_964023405.1 Apodemus agrarius | reverse complement strand
TTACCTGCTGATTCCATATAATGCTACAAGTATATATGTTTTTAGGGCTAAACATTGGGCACTGGACTGATGTCCTTTTTTCTGGGGAAAACCACCTTTCCTGCTTCCAGGTTTCCTCAGTTTCTTATAATACTCCATGTAAGATTGAGGCCCCATGGCCTTTTCTCTGTTCAGTTTGGCATGATTATTGGTGTTATTCTTGTTTAAAGTACATTTGGGTGGTCATGTTGATGAAACTTTATGGATTTAGCTTCTGATGTTAGTAGGAAACATAATATTACAGCAAGCTACTAGATCCTCTGGCTCTTGAATTCTTTCTGCCCCCATTTTCTGGAACATTTCCTGAACCTTAGATGTAGAGGTGTTTTATACATATTTGCATTGGGACTGGGCTCTGCACTCTGCAGTTGGATTGGTTGTGATTTTCTGTGCTTAGCTTTGTTTGATGCAAATGGAAGTTTCCTCCATGCTGGGTAAAGAGTACACATATATGCATGTATAATGATAAATATTAACAGATTGCTGTTAGGGATTATGCTAGTTTGATAAGTTAGTGGTTGCATATTATACTCAAATAGCCATGAATTATATAACACTGAGCCGGTCTCCAGTACCAAGCATGGTTTCCCTTTTGTTGGGTGAGTCTTAAGTCCAATTATTTACATTCCAGTTGCTGCTCAACCTCCAGGTCCCTCCCTCACCGAGTCCCTCCCCATTACCTTCCCTTCCCATATGAGGGTGTGGGGCCTCCAGGATATCCCTGACCCTGGCTTATCAAGTCTCTGAAGGATTATATCCATCTTGTCCTGATGAGGCAGGACAAGGCAGCCCTGTGCTACATATGTGCCAGGGACCTTGGTGCAGCCCTTGTATGATCTTTGTTTGTTGGGTCAGTCTTTGAGAGCTCCTAGGGGTACAGATTAGTTGACACTGTTGGTCTGCCTATGGAGTTCTGCTTTCCTTCAGGGCCTTGAATCCTTCTCCCACCTCTTCAGTAAGGGACTCCAACATCCTTCCCATGTTTGGCCGTGGGTATCTGCATCTGTTTCAGGCAGTTGCTGGGTGGTGCTTCTCAGAAGACAGTTATGCTAGGCTCTTTTCTGCAAACATAATGGAGTATCATTTATAATGTCAGGGATTGGTCATTGCACTTGGGAAGGGTCTACAGTTGAGCCAGTTATTGGTTGGCATTCCTTCCGTTTCTGCTCCATCTTTGTCCCTGAATTTCTTTTAGAGTGGAAAAATTGGGGGTTGAAAGTTTTCTGGATGGGTTGGTGTCCTTATCTTCTCACTGAAGGTCTTGCCTGGCTATAGAAGAAGGCCTAATGTTACCTGAATTGATTCCTGGTAACTTTCTTCTCAGTAATCAGGGACTGCTGGGAAATTCCCTCTAACTCCCCCTGCCCAGGTAGCTGCAGGTTTCCATTCATTCTCCTCTTTCTCTCTTTCTTTTTCTCTTCCTCTCTATCTCCTTCCCTTCCTCCCTCCTTCTCTTTTTCTCTCCTGTCTCATCCTACACTTGATCCTGCCCCTTTATTCCTCTTTCCCCATCCCTCCCCAACCTACTTTCCTCCCTCGCATTCCATGACTATTTTGTTTCCTCTTTTAAGTGGTATTTAAGCATCCTTACTTAGGCCTTTGTCCTCATTCAACTTCTTAGGGTCTGTGGGGTTATTATGTACTTTATGGCTTATATGCACATATCAGTGAGTACATACCATGCATGTCCTTTTGGGTCTGAATGTCCTTACTCAGGATGATATTTTCTAGTTCTATCCATTTACTTGCAAAATTAATGATGCCCTAGTTTTAAATTTCTGAATAGTATTCTATTGTGTAAATGAACCACATTGACAGTATCCATTTTCCAGGTCAGGGATATCTGATATGCTTCTAGTTTCTGGTTATTTCAAATAAGACTGCTATGAATATGGTGGAGATATATCCTTGTGCTAAAGTGCAGAGTCCTTTGGATCTATGATCAGGAGTGGTAAAACCCAGCTGGGTCTTGAGTTTGAACTATTCCTAGTTTTCTGGGGAACCATTAAATTGATTTCCAGAGTGCTTGCACAAGTTCAAAATCCCACCAACAATGAATATGCCTGTTTCTTCATATTCTTGCCAGCATGCCCTTTAGCTCGAGCTTTTGATGTTAGCCATTCTGATTGGTATAAAGTGAAATCTCAGGGTTGTTCAATTTTTATTTTCCTGATGACTAAGGATGTTGTTGTTTCCTTAATTCTATATTTCCACATTTCTATAAGTGCTTCTTGGCTATTCTACATTGCTCTGTTGGGAATTCTCGGTTTAGCTCTGTCCCTAATTTTAACATGGATTATGTAGTCTGTTGTTCTTGAGGGGTTTTTTTTTTAAATATTTTAGATATTAGGCCTTTGTTGGATATAGAGTTAGTGAAGATATTTTCCCATTCTGTAGGCTTGCATTATGTCCCAGTGACAGTGTCCTTTCCTTTACAGAAACTTTTCAGTTTCACAAGGTCCTTTATCAATTGTTGAAATTAAAGTCTGAGTCAGAAAATTATCTTCTGTACCAACATTTTCAAGGTCATTTCCTACTTTCTGTTCTATGAAATATATCCACTTTTTTATGAGTGGAGTTGAGGTCCTTGGTTCACTTGGACTTGAGTTTCATGTAGTATGGTAAATATGGATCTATTTTTTATTCTTCTATATGCAGACAGCCATTTCTTCTACATGCTGACTGCAGAGTTTACCTATGATGCCATTTTCCCCATTGTATGGTTTTCATTTCTTTGTCAAAAACCAAGTGTTCATAGGTATGTGGGTATATTTCTGAGTCTTCACTTCTATTTCATTGGCCAACCTGTCTGTTTTTGTACCAGTACCATGCAGTTTTTAATCATGATTGCTCTTTAGTACAGTTTGAGTTCAGGGATGGTAGTTCTTCCAGAAGTTCTTTTATTGTTCAGGATTGTTTTGGTTATTTTAGGATTTTTGTTTTTCTATATGAAGTTAAAAATTGCACCTTCAAGAAAAACATTGTGTTGGAATTTTGATGGGAATTGCATTAAGTTTGTAAATTGCTTTTGGTAAGATGACCACTGCCATTTTGTTAATTCTACTGGTTCATGACTATGGAACATCTTTCCATATACTAATATCTTCTTCAATCTATTTCTTCATGGACTGAAAGTTCTTGTCATACATATCTTTCACTTGCTTTGTTAGAGTTACACCAAAATATTTTATATTATTTGTGGCTATTTTGTAAAGGGTTGTTTCCCTAACTTAATTCTTGGTTCATTTATCATTTGTATAAAGGAGGAGTACTGATTTCTTTGAGTTAATTTTTTTATTTAATTTTTATTTTCTATATTCTATGTTTACATTCCAAAGGCTTTCCCCTTTCCCAGTTCTCCCCCCACCATATGTTCCATAATTCCTCTCCCCCCCAACTATTCCCCAATCATTCCCCCCGCAGAAAGCTTTTATTTTTATTTTATTTTATTTATTTATTTATTTTTTTTTTTTTGGCTTTTTGAGACAGGGTTTCTCTATGTAGCCCTGGCTGTCCTGGAACTCATTCTGTAGACCAGGCTGGTCTCGAACTCAGAAATCTGCCTGCCTCTGCCTCCCAAGTGCTGGGATTACAGGCGGTGCCACCAACTGACCTGAGTTAATTTTATATCCATCTACTTGGCTAAAGTTGTTTATCTGTTTTCAGAGTTCTCTGGTAGAATTTTTGGGGTTGCTTGTGATATACTATCATAACATGTGCAAATAGCAGTACTTTGACTTTTCCCTTTCCAATTTGTATCCCTTTGATCTCCTTTAGTTGATATATTGCTCTGGATAGACCTTCAAGTACTATATTCAAGTACTATATAGGGAGAGAGTGGACATCCTTGTCTTGTCCCTGGTTTTAATTGGATTGCTTTTACGTTTCTCTTCATTTAATTTGAAGTTGGCTATTGGCTTGCTGTATACTATGTTTATTATGGTTGGGTACACACCTTGTATCCCTGCTTTTTCCAAGTCTTTTAACGGGAAGGGGTGTTGGATTTTTTGAAGGTTTTCAGCATCTGATGAGATGATCATTAGTTTTTTCCATCTCTGTTTATATAGAGGATTATGTTAATGGATTTTCCAGTACTGAACCTTCACTGAATTCCTGGGATGAAGCCTACTTGATCTTGGTGAGTGATGTCTTCTGATGTGTTTTAGATTCCATTTGTAAAATTTTATTGAGTAGTTTTGCATTGATGTTCATAAGTTAAATTGGTGTGAAGTACTCTGTTGAGCCTTTGTGTGGTTCAGGTATCATGGTATCTGAGGTACATAGAATGAATTAAAATTTCCTTCTGTTTTTATTTTGTGAAATAGATTGAAAAGTATTGGAATTATCTCTTCTTTGGAAGCCATGTAGAAATCTACACTAAAACCATCTGGTGATCTGGTTCTGAGATTTTTTTGGGGGGAGGGGCTAAGAGGTTTTTTATGACTGTTTCTATTTCCTTAGGGGTTATGGAACTGTTTAAATAGTTTACCTGATTATGATTTAAATTTGGCAATTTGTATCTGTATAGAAAGTCCTCCGTTTCATTTAGATTTTCCAGTTTTATAGATACTTTTACAGTAAGACCTAATGATTCTTTTAATTTCCTTATTTCATGTTGTTATGTTTCCTTACCAAAACTTTTACAAAGGTATAGATCAGAAGAAAATACAATATAGTTTCTTAGAGAACTTTGTGTCTACAGTGCATAGTGACTCTGAATATGCTGTCTCCATCTTTAGAACATAGCTATCCTGGTTTGACTAAAGAAAAGAGAGCCTTTGGAATGTAAACATAGAATATAGAAAATAAATTTTTTTTTTAAAAAAAAGAAAGAAAAGAGGAAAGATAAGTGACTTTTGTCCATATTTCTTTGGCTAGATTATAGTCATATGAACCCATATTTCAAAACTATGTGAGACATTTAAGGTGTTTTTGTATGCTCAGAATACAAATGGACTTGGTGCGAATCAGATAGAAATCAATTTTCTAAAATCAGATACATTAATCATTTTTTCTTTATTTATTTTTTCTTTTTTATGCTTAGTCTTTTTTTAATTGGGTATTTTATTATTTACATTTTAAATGTTATCCCCTTTCATGATTTCCCCCAGAAACCCTATATCCCATTCCTTCCCTCCTGCTTCTATGAGGGTGTGCCCCCACCCACACACCCACTCCTGCCTCCTTGTCCTCACATTCTCCTACACTGGGGCATCAAGCCTACATGGTACCAAGAGCCTTTTCTCTCATTGGTGTGCCACAAGCTATCCTCTGCCAGATATATGGGTGGAGCCCTGGGTCCCTCCATGTGTACTCTTTGTGTTGTTGGTTTAGTCTCTGGGAGCTCTCAGGTGTCTGACTGGTTGATATTGTTCTTCCTATGGGGTTACAAACCCCTTCAGCTCTTTTAATCCTTTTTCTAACTCAGTCCAATGGTTGGCTGTAGGCGTCTGCCTCTATGTTTGTCAGGCTCTGGCAGTCTTTTAGAAGACAATTAAATCAGGTTTCTGGCAGCAAGAGCTTCTTGGCATCCACAATAGTGTCTGGGTTTGGTGAATGTATATGGGATGGTTCCCTAAGTGGGGCAGTCTCTGTATTGCCTTTCCTTCAGTCTCTCCTTTACACTATGTCTCTGAATTTCCTCCCATGAGTATTTTGTTCAGCCTTCTAAGAAGAACTGAAACATCCACACTTTGATCTTTCTTCTTAAGCTTCATGTGGTCTGTGAATTGTTTATTAAGTATTCTGAGCTTTTGGGCTAATATCCACTCATCAGTGAGTGCATACCATGTGTGTTCTTTTGTGATTGGGTTACCTCACTCAGGATGATATTTTGTAGTTCCATCCATTTGCCTAAGAATTACATGAATTCATTGTTGATGATAGCTGAGTAGTACTCCACTGTGTAAATGTACCCCATTTTCTGCATCCATTCCTGGACTTGGTGAGCATCATTAGATAGAAACCAATTTTTAAAAATCAGGTGCATTAATCAGTGTTTCCTTTATTTCTTCTTAATGAATGGAAAGGCTGCTCATATGAACACTTATCCAGGGCTGACCACTTTGGATTGGATTACCTTCAAGAAGCAAATACGTGGAGAAATTGAATCTTTCTCTCTCAGAAGACATTGATTACCTGTCGTTCGGTCTAGGATGGGACCCATTTATGTTCAGATGTCAACTGCTCTACCCATTATTAACACAGTAGGAGTTTGATGGGGAGATGGTGTGGGAATGATATAAATATACTACTTGTGTATGAATTCTTTAATGCATTAAATTAAAATTTAAAAAGAAGCAAACAATTTGCTTTAAGGGTTTCTTCCACTAGTGTGTCTATTTGTACTTATGACTTATGATTCATAACAGTTCTCTTCTCTCTCTCTCTCTCTCTCTCTCTCTCTCTCTCTTTCACACACGTACACACACACACACACACACACAAACATGAATAATATTAATTTTACAGATGATCATTCCTGTCATTGATATCATCTTATATAGATTAGAATCATTTCTACTGTTTTTAGTGTAACATATAGATATGATTTCTATGGTTTCTTTTTAAAATTAATATATTTTTGATATTTTTATACATGGACATTTTTGTACATATACAAATTATACTGGTAACCCATCTGTCCCATCCTCTTTTGCCTCCCTCCTAACCACACCAACCTTTTTTTTCCTAGAGGTTCCCTTCATCCTGTCATTTCTTTAGCTTTTGATTTTGGCCTACTTAATTTAACCACAGTTTACCACATAAGCAGAAAGAAAATAATGCCTTTGGAAAATGAGAAAGTCACCAGTGGATACACAACTGAAGACAGTGATTCTCAGTATTTTCACTCCATTTCAAATTCACCAATTAACTTATAGTCTAAAAGCTTTTTTTAAAAAAAAATTGGTATTTTTAATTACTTGATTGATCTCTATTTCTTCACCTTGTTCTAGAAATATAACAAGTACTGTAATTGGTCACTTGGCACTAGAATAGCACATGGAGATCTTTTCTTAACACCATTTCCCAAAGGGGAACTCAGGCTTATATGAACTCCATTGTCACTGGAAAGAGAGTTTCTCTGAGAAGATTGTTTAATTTTGAGTTATTGCAGAAACTCTGAATTCCAGTTTGAGTAAAGATGAAGTGACAGTTTATATTCATGCATGTAAGTATTACATTTAACAAGACAAAGGAAATAGGTTATAAATTATGATACAGTCAAGGGATAAAATTATTCTTAATGTAAACAATCCACAGTAGAATTCTACTTCATAAAATATAATGAGGTCTTCTAGCTGTGATTATACATCATGGATAGCTGATGTCTCTTCACAAAACTTCCATTTAGGCTTAAATTTTTTTGGAGAAATTGATGGTTTTATCAGTGCATGGTGAATGTGTTTGTTATCATAGGTCTTATGTAGTTATAGCCAGCCTTCTATTACCAGTAAATAACATTTTGTTGTTAGTACAGTTTAATTAGGAATATTATAGTTAAAATTTTCATGATTGTGGAAACATTTCTTTTTTACTGGTAAGCAGTGTATGAATAAATTTGTTTCTCAAGAGTAGGTCATAAATGTGCATATTTACACACAAAAGCACAGATACACACACACACACACTTTTGAAAACAAGTTCAGTGATGCTTGTATAAATACATAGGTTGGGGCTATCTGCTGGAGCATGAGAACCTATTAGTGCGCTCATCTTCAAAAATCAAATGTTTCTGTCTTCTCTAAAAGTATCCATTGTCAGTGGCTTTTTGGTGCAGGGTAGGGACTGAATCTCATCTATTCCATCTATACAATGACTTTTGATGGCTCTATTCTATGTAGGTAAGATTCAGGTAATGACCCCTGCTGTGGATTCATGAATGCAACATCCATGCCATGTTCAGAAATTGAAATTATATGCCACTACTTATCCATAGTTTATTACATTCTTTATGCCCTCTGTAATGTTCTCTGAGTGTTGGTATTGTTGTGTTGATGTAGATGTCTGTTTAGGACTGGGCATTCAGCATTTTATTCTTAGTACTTTGGGCAGTTATACAACTGTCCACTGTTTGGTGGTCCACAGCATAGTCAAGTTTTTCTGACTATGATTAATGGAACCCTAGATCAATGACTATAAGCATAAATATTTACATAACAATTTGAAAGCTTGACCATTTAGCAAGATAACAATAGCAGGTTTGTACTAGTCCCTACGACCTCTGTAGTGATGAACTTCTGGCTTGGATTGCAGTATGAGACATGTAATTCCATCCTGTGAAACAGGACTTAGATACAATCAGACCAGTGTTGTCTATCCCCAAATAACAATGTCTTTATGGTACCGGTAGGCATCACAACTTTTGCGGTCAATCTCTGGGTAAGACTATTGGTGTATTTTATCCTTCAATAGCATGTATATCACCTTTTGGCACCATCAAAGCCACTTACTATGAAGGAAACTTCTGGGTCAGATTGAAGTTATCTTCACTGTGTTTGAAATGGTTTTAGTGTTTTCATGAATAAGTTCTCACTATTTGGTTATAGTAGCTAATGAAGGGCAATGACAATAGCCAGTTATGTTTTGGGGACCATTCAGGATTCCCTGACTAATAACTTAAATAGGAAGACATTGAAAGATTTAAACTGTGATTTTTATTTAATAGCCCATGTTCCTGGGAATAACATTGTCTATCTGTGAAAGATAATTTAACTCAAATACTTTAAAAGAAAAGATATCTTTTGAAATTAGATTACTAACTAGTAACAAGTAACAGAAACAGCTAACTAGTGAGTTTCTTTAAAGCTCTTTCATGCATCCTTAGTATTGCTTAAACCACTCACAGCTCTTCTTCTTTCCCATTCTTCAATCCTCACCCCTATTCAATTCCTTTTCTCTTTTACTACTGTATTCTACTTTTTATTGAAAATAGATCCTTGTCAATACATCCTGACCATGGTTTCCCTTCCCTCTCTACTCCTACCTATCACTTCCTCCCCCATCTCCCCTTTGCCATGGCTCCACTCCCTCTCTGTTTCCATTCAGGAAAGAGTAAGCCTCCAGGAGTTAATTTGTTAACCTTTGGTCTTGTCACTCATTTTGGCTTACATGCATTTGGTTATTCTTCCCTTACCTCCTTTAAGTTGGATTGTGAATAGTAGGCACTGATATGACATTTCATACTTCCGTTTTTGGATCAGCCTTCTTACTTACACTGATTCTTTCTATACTCTCAAACCCTCCCTGTTGAACCTCTCTTCTCACAGGATTCCATCTCATGATGTTTTTTTGTCTATACCTACTAACACTCTTCCCTTAACATACTCCCAATTCTCCTTTCTAGTTTCTTGTCTTCCACTTTTGCTTTACGTTAAACACACAAAGCAAGTTATTTGAAACTAGGTTCCTCACACAAAAAAGAACATGAAACATTGGCTTTATATCCCTGAGATACTTCTTTTTTCTAGTATTTTACCTGAAATGTTCATATATAATTTTTTACAGCTGTATAGTATTCCATTTGTATGTTACATCTTCTTGTCAATGAATTTTCAATGAGTATCTAGGATGATTCCACTTTGGGGGTATAGTGAATTGAGGTTTTGTTGAGATAGGTTCTTACTCTGTAGGCAATGGGCCGAGCACTTAGGTTGGCCTCAAACTTCTGCCTCAGGCTTCCAAGTGCTTGGAGACACTATGCACTACTTAACTTAAAATTATATTCTAAGGTGCAGTTAGAATAATGTAATAGAAAATGAAATAGTTTAAAGGCATAAAGAGAAATTGACTCATTCATTCACACTAGTGTTCTCATGTAGACCACAGGATTCCCAAACAACCCACCCATGTGAAGAAGAGCGGTGCACAATTCAGATAATTCACTATTTTTTCTGTGCTAAATTTTATATTTACTTTATTGATAAAATTGAGTATGCACTGGATCATTCACCTTGCATATTTATTCATTTTATCCCATTCTGAAGTTTATCTTTTCTTCCTCTTGGCTGTCCTATTAACTGTGTAGAAAATTCTTAGTTATGTGCAATCTCATTTGTTTATTTTCTCTTGTTTCCTGTGAGTTTTATCATGATAAAAATAATTGCCCTTTCTAAAGCCTTGGAGGCTTCTCCCTGAATTTTCTTATATAATTTAATGGTTTTAGGGCTTTACATTTAAGTATATTTCATCAAGAATTTGTCTGTGTACTAGGTGAGTTTTGGAGGTCAAGATTTAATACTATGCACATGACATTTTCAACATGACTAATTAAAAAGGCTATTCTTCTAGTGGATATTTCTGGTAAATGTGCAGATTACTTGTCTGTATAGGTATGAATTTATCTCTGGAATCTTAAATATTTTTTGTTCTATTGCAGACAGTATTCAATACCACTAGCAAATACAAAAATAAAAACAAAAGCCTTCACGATATATAATTTTACTCTTGTTAAAAAGGCTAATATAAAACGTTTTGGTTGACTTAATATGTAACAAATGCCAGTAGACGTGAAGTAAAATTACTGTCATATACTGTTGTTAACAATGTAACAATATTTATATTATAGAGAATAATATGGAAAATCAACAAAAACCTAAAAATATGTTTAAGATCCAATATTGTCTCTCCCATGTGTATACCCACAAAAACTAAAATATGCATATCAAAAAGATTCTTGCATGTGTACACTTACTATTGTACTATTCACTGTTACAAAGATTTGGAATTTTACTCACCCATACAAGATGGTGTCCTACCATTTTCACAGAGCAGAACTGGAGAACATTGTAGTAATTGAAATAAACCAGGAACAGAGGAAAGATACTGAAGATATATAGTCATAAGTGGAAATTATAAAAAAAATTCATCTTGAATGTAAAATAGTGACTATTTGGGTTTATGTAGGAGGGTTGGAAAGAAGAAGCCTGTATTTGAATAGTTCACAGTATTTGTGATTATTGAAATATCATATGGTATTCCATTAATATATATATAATTAATAAATGATAATAAGTCCAAAATGAAAGAGTAAAAAAGAAAAGATTTGCTAAAAGGGCTCAAAATGAATCTAGTTAGTTTGATAAAGAAAAGTTAGATATCACATTCCAGAAAAATCAGAATTCTTATCAATAAGTCTTATTTTAATTAGATTAGTCTTTATTTTTGTTCTGTCAACATAGTCTAATAAATGATTCTCTAATAAACTGTCCTCCCGTTCTTTGAGAATCAATCTTGCTTTCATGGGACAGCCAAGCCTAAGGAACTATGCATTTTCGAGTGTAGAGTTAGGTCTTATTATATTGTATCTGCCAGTATTTTGGTGTAGCTTATAGCATCCATGAAAAATAGTTAATAATTTTAGTGTAGAAACATGAATAAAAGCATTTAAAAATATTTTATTTTTGCTTTTGGAGACTTAAAGAAAAATAAACAGCATTTTCTCCAGATACCACCATCAGTTATTTTAATTTCTGAAGCCATTTATGGAGTGCTTTTATTTGTTTCTGAAACTATCAATGTCTTATGATATCCAAAGTAAAGAATAAAGTATTTTCAATTAAAAGGGAATACCCAGGTTCATAAAGATAGACATTAGGTTGAAAATGTAAGTGAAATGTACTATTATCTATTTAGTATCTGACATCTCTGGGTAACATGTGGATAATTTGGCATTTGTTACAGTGAAACTAATTCAGTATTTATACATTTCAAAATAAATGATGTTTATAGACCAGTGTTTTTACTTCCCTTCAAGTAGGGAAGTAAAAACACTAGGATGACAAATAATGGGAGAAAATATTTAGTGAAAATTTTATCTGTAATTTAATATTTTCACAGAAAGCACCATAAATACCCAAAATCATGGATGAAGAAAATGTTACTGAAGTGACAGAGTTTATCCTTTTAGGATTCACAGGAGATGTGGTGTTACAGAAGATACTCTTTGTCATCTTCCTCACCATTTACATCGTCAGTCTGCTAGGAAATATTACCCTGATTTCTCTCATCTGTGCTGATTCGCGACTCCATACACCCATGTATTTCTTCATTGGAAACCTGTCATTCCTGGATCTCTGGTATTCTTCTGTCTATGCCCCCAAAATCCTCATAACATGCATCACTGAAGATAAAAGCATCTCCTTTGCTGGATGCCTGGCTCAGTTCTTCTTCTCTGCTGGGCTGGCCTACAGCGAATGCTACCTGCTGGCTGCCATGGCTTATGATCGTTATGCAGCCATCTCCAACCCCTTGCTTTACTCCCAGGCTATGTCCCCAAGGTTATGTGCCTGCCTTGTTGCAGCATCCTACATTGGTGGCTTTGCAAACTCCACCATTATCACCAGTGAGACATTTACCCTGAGTTTCTGTCGTGACAATATCATTGATGACTTCTTCTGTGATCTGCCTCCTCTTGTGAAATTGGCATGTGATGTGAAAGAGAGCTACCAGAACGTGCTCTATTTCATATTGGCTTCCAATGTCATCACTCCCACTGTGCTTATTTTGGCCTCCTACCTCTTCATCATTGCAGCCATCCTCAAGATCCGCTCCACCCAGGGCCGCCTAAAGGCCTTCTCCACATGTGGTTCCCATCTGACAGCTGTCACTTTGTACTATGGTTCAATTCTTTTCATTTACTCCCGGCCAAGCACAAGTTATGCCCTGGAGAGGGACAAAGTGGTATCAGTGTTCTATACTGTAGTGATTCCAATGCTAAACCCTTTGATTTACAGTTTACGAAACAAAGATGTCAAGGATGCCTTCAGGAAAATGTTAAACACAGTCAAGATGTCATGAAGAAAAAACCAGGCAAAGCAATTTAAAAATGATTATCTTCATACAATAGTTCTTAGCTGGTGTTATCAGAAATAAGTATGCAAGGGATATACAGGTAATCTCTTAGTATGCATACAGAGGTCTGGTTTCCAATATGTTAAACTGTATTTCTTGAGACAATACGATACTGTTAACATTTTTGTAAAATCAAAACAATTCTCTTCTCCAACCAATAGCTTATCATTTTCAATTATTTTTATTTTTTGTATTTTAATAATTATTTAAATGTATGTATGGAATAAATTGTCATCATATTCAACACTTTAGTGGCACAAATATATTTGTGTTTGTTTATTTATGATGTGTGTGTATATGTGTGTGTGTGTGTGTGTGTGTGTGTGTGTGTGTGTTAGTACCAGTGACACAAAAATGCCAAGGTGTACAGATGGAGGTCAGTGTACAAACTCTGTTTCCATCCTTTTTTGAAATAGGCTTTCTCTGTTGCTCATTGCTGACAGATTGTAAGTGTACAAGTATTTAACATAGGAACAGAAATATAGGGACTATGTACTTAGGTTTATGTGAGATTTGAGATTTTATATTCAGCTCCTATTTATTTCCCCAATTTTCTTCCTAATCTTATTTATTATTTAATTATCACACTAAGTATTAGCTTTTATTATGACATTTTCTATCAGAATTTGTTTTCCCTCGATTCTCTTTTCCCCTTTCTCCCCACCCCTCTGACACTTCTTGTATTCTTCCCTGAAGACTCATGTTCATGGTCATCCTTAGTTCATTCTTTCCATCCTCCATACCTCTACTCTACCTTGTCCTTCCCTTCTGATTTCAAAGCCTATTCTCATGCTTGTGTGTGTGTGTGTGTGTGTGTGTGTGTGTGTGTGTGTGTGTAGGAATGACCACTGTCACAGAAAGCTTAAATTCATATATGGGAGAACATGTAATATTTATTTTTCTGAGGTAAGATTACTTCATTTTAAATAATACTTTCCAGATGCATCCAACTTTCTGTAAATTCCACTTTTCCTCACAACTATACAGAATTTTATTACACACACACACACACACACACACACACACACACACACACCTCTACACATGGATATCAACATGCTGATAAAAGACAATGATAAATTTGGCCCTGCTAACAATTTGAAATTCATTTAATGTTTGCATTAAGTCATCTTGTGTTATAATTATATAGCAAAATCTTAATAAGACAGAATAAGTGAGTTGCTTTTGACTTCATTGTCTCTGCTATGTTGTGCAGTTCTCACTAGTAGATTGAGTTACTTTTAATCTTCTGAACTGATATTTGGAAACAGATAGATATAGTCTTTCCACAGAGATTTCTTTCTTTTTTAATGTTTAAATATATTTATTTGTTCATTTTGCATCTATGTATGTACCCTATGTATGTTTATGCATGCCACATATTTACAGGAGCTTCTGAAGAACAAAATATAGCATCAACTCCAATGTGTTTTGTAGAGGCCAAAAAATAGTTATAACTTTATGAGAAGCTGCAAGTATTGAGGCAGAAAATTTTGTATAATATCTATTGGCCCAATTTTTCTTTTCTTATTTTATTAATTAATTTACAATTTCAAATGTTGTCACCCTTCCCAGTATCCTGTCCACAAACTTCCCAACCCCTCCCCTTCCCTGTTGCCCTAAGAGGGTACATTCTTATCCACCCACCTACTCTTGCCTCATTCCTTATCATATCCCCTTTCACTGGTGTACCATGCCTCCACAGGACCAAACGTATTCTCTCCCACTGGTGCCAGATAAGGCAGTCCTCTGCTACATATATAGCAGGAGTCACAACCATCTCATGTATACTCTTTGGTTGGTAGTTGAGTCCCTCGGAACTCTGAGGGAGTTGTTGATACTGTTCTTCCTCTGGGGTTACAATCCCCTTCAGCTCCTTCAGTCCTTCCACTAGCTCTTCCATAGGGATCCCCTGGCTCAATCCAATCGTTGGCTGCCCATAAGTATCTACATCTCTCTTAGTCAGGTGCTGACAGAGCCTCTTACAAACAGACATACCAGGTTCTTGTCTGCAAGCACATCTTGGCATCAGCAATGGTCTTAGGATTTGGTGTCTACACATGGGATGAATCCCAAGGTTGAGCTGTCTCTGGATGGCCTTTCCTTCAGTCTCTGCCCCAAATTTTGTCCCTGAATTTCCTTTAGTCAAGAACAATACTTGTTTAAAATTTCTGAGATGGGCAGGTGGCCCCATCCCTCAACTGAGGCTCATGTCTTCCTACTGGAGGTGTTGTCTATTTCCGCAATTTAGGCATTTTAACTAAAGTCATCCTCATTGGATACTGGAAGCCTCTCACATCTCTGGCATTTGGGATTTTCCATTGGTTCTCCTGGTGGTCTGCATGTAGAAGAATGCAAATTGATCCATTTTTAGCTCCTTATACAAATCTCAAATCCAAGTCAATCAAGGACCTCCACATAAACCCAGATCTGACAGAATCTAACACTTAATCTAACAGAAGAGAAAGTGGGAAAGAGCTTCTAACACCTTGGCACAGGGGAAAATTTCCTGAACAGATCATCAGTGGCTCAGACGCTGAGACAAATGATTGACAAGTGTGACCTCATGAAACTGAAAAGCTTCTGTAAGGCAAAGGACATTGTCAATAGGACAAAATGGCAGCCTACGGACTGGGAAAATATCTTTACCAATGCTACACTCAATAAAGGGCTAATATACAAAATATACAAAGAACTTAAGACGTCAGACTCCAGAAAATCAAGTAACCCAATTAAAAAATGGGAAACAGAGTTAAACAGAGAATTCTCAACTAAGGAATCTCAAATGGCCAAGAAGCCCCTAAAGAAATATTCAACATCATTAGTCATCATCAATGAAATGCAAATCAAAATGACTCTGAGATTCTACCTTACATCAGTCAGAATTGCTAAGATAAAAAACTCAGTAGATGTTGTATGTGAAGAAAGAGGGACACTCCTCCATTGTTGGTGAGATTGTAAGCTAGTACAACCATTTTTGAAATCAATCTGGTGGTTCCTCAGAAAATTGGAAATAGTTCTACCTGAAGACTTAGCTATACAACTCCTGTGTATATTCCCAAAAAAGGCTCCACTATATCACAAGGACACACACTCCACTATGTTCTTAACAGCCTTATTTCTAATAGCCAGAAGCTGGAAAGAACCCAGATATTCCTCAGTAGAAGGATTGATACAGAAAATATGGTGCATTTACACAATGAAATACTACTTAGCTATTAAAAAAGAATACTCCATGAATTTTGCAGGCAAATGGATGGAACTAGAAAATATCTTCCTGAGAAGTAAACCAGACTCTAAACAACATACCTAGTATATACTCCCTAATAAGTGGATATTAGCCCTAAAGCTCAGAATACCCAGGGTACAACTCACAGGCCTTCTATTCTACACTGTGGTCATCACAGTGCTCTGATCTATAGCCTGAGAAACAATGGTGGCAAAAATGCCTTCAGAAATGAAATAAAGACAATATAGTCATAGGCATGAATATTATTTCTCCTGCTAGGGCTTTGATTCTATTTTCTAAATCATTCAGTCATAGGCATGCTTGTATAATTATAAATTTCACTTAAATACAATAAGTGATCCTATGAACAATGAAATATTGAACAAATGACTTTTAATTATTATTATTTCCCTGTTGTAACCTCATATACTCAATACCTCAACTCTCTAGAGGCCAAAACCAGATAGAATACCTCTATTTGCTGGTGTATTTTTCTAGGACCTGCTGTGATCCTTTCTGTTTTTAACTTACATCAATGAGTCAATAAATATGTTATTTACTGTGATTTGGGGGGAATCACTTCAGGTGTTATCTTAGAGTTGTATGGGAAATTTGCTTGGGGCAATTTCTCTGCAGTACATTTAGACTTATTCTAAATACACTTTTGGATCAATTAAATAACAGTATAGACTCAAAATTAGTGTATATATATATATATATATATATATATATATATATATATTTGGTTTTTCGAGACAGGGTTTCTCTGTGTAGCCCTGGCTGTCCTGGAACTCACCTTGTAGACCAGGCTGGCCTCGAACTCAGAAATCTGCCTGCCTCTGCCTCCCAAGTGCTGGGATTACAGGCGTGCACCACCACAACCCTGCTTAAAATTAGCAGAAAAACTTTAATTAAGAAACAAATAATATTAGCACTGATTTAGGAATAAGTATTTTCAATATCATTTGCATTAATAGAAGTAAGAGTTTGCACATAAGAGGTTTCTTTACCACAGATTAAACTTTTATATTATTTGGGAATTTCATAATCCACTCATTGCATTTTAAACTCAACCTCTATTTTCTCCTCTTTCATTCCTCCCCTACATACCACCAATCATACCACTTCTCCTTATCCTATTCATGACCTTTTTATTTTTGTTTTAAAGTTACTGAATCTACTTAGTATTGCTTGTATGTGTTTGAGTGTAGGCCCTTCTACTGAAGTATAGTAGCTTTTTAGTGGCTGTATCCCTGAAGATAACGTATTCTTTCTCCCCTAGAAGTTATAATTGTCAACAGCTTTTTAGCTAATGGTGAGACTACGTGATTATATCCTCTGTCCATGCTGGAGTTTTGGCTGGCAACAATTAATAAAATAAATATATTTTAGGTTTTTTAAAATTAAAAATTAATTAGTTATAGACCACATCTGATATGTTAGCTTCTAGTTTTTTATGCTTTGAGATGAGGTTTGTTGGCTCATAGAGACATGCTGCCCCCTCTTTTTCTTTAAAATTAAATTTGACATCTCATAATTATACTCATTGTTATTTAAAATCCTTGCTAATATTTGGACAGAAGAAATTAAAAGGTATATTCCCCATCTGTTTTAATTCTATATGGAGTTTTCTTCACATCTCCATAATAGGCATTATGCAAGGACAATGAGAGGAAGAATAAAGTAAACCAGTATTCTATAGTTTCCTATTTCACACTCAATTCAAACACCCAATCAAAACAGTTTTAATATTAGCAGGAGGCTGTCAGCAATACTATAGAGTACAGTTCAATCATTAGACAAAAGTAAACATGAAGTGAATATGAACAAATTCATTATATATTTACATGTAGATAGTACAATGTAACTCATTATTACAATAAGAATTAGACTTTTCATTTTTTCAAATTTTTATTATTTTATTTTTAGTTTATTTACATTTCAAGTGTTATCCCCTTATCTAGTTTCTCCCTCTCCTATTTCCCCTCTCCCTGCTTCTGTAAGGGTGTACATCCACCCACCTACTTCACCCATCCTTGCCCTTGATTCCCCTACACTGGGACATCTATCAAACCTTCATAGGACCAAGGACTTCTCCCATTAATACCTGAAAAGGCTCTCCTCTGATCCAAATGCAGCCAGAGCCATGTGTACTACTTGGTTGATGAATTAGTCCCTGGGAGCTCTGGGCTGTCTGATTGGTTGATATAGTTGTTCTTCCTATGAGGTTGCAAATCCCTTTAGCTCCTTCAGTCCTTTTCCTAACTCCTCCATTGGGGACGCCACACTCATTATAAGGTTGACTGTGAACATCGACTATGTATTTGTAGGGCTCTGGCAGAGCCTCTCAATAGACAGCTATATCAGGCTCTTCTTTTTTTTTTGTTTTTTCATTTTTTTATTGGCTATATTTTATATTTACATTTCATTTCTTTTTTTCTGGTTCCCCGTCCCCCCAAAGGTCCCACATGCCCTTTTCCCTCCCCCTGCTCCCTCATCCACCCCTTCCCACTTCCCTGTTCTGGTATTCCCCTACACTGATGCTTTGATCCTTTGTAGCACCAGTGTCCACTCCTTCCTTCTTGTCAGACATCATTTGGTATGTGAATTGTGTCTTTGGTGTCCCAAGATTCTAGGCTAATATTTACTTTTCAGTGAGTGCATACCATGGGTATTCTTTTGAGACTGGGTTACCTCACTTTGTATGATGTTCAGCAAGCATTACTTAGCATCCACAATAGTGTCAGAGTTTAGTGACTGTTTCTGGGACGAATTCCCAGGTGGAACAGAATCTGGGTGCCTTTTTTCTCAGTCTCTGCTCTGTACTTTGTCTTCATATTTGCTCCCTTGAGAACTTTGTTTCCTTCCCTAAGAAGGACCTAAGGACCCACAATTTGGTCTTCCTTCTTCTTGAGCTTCATGTGATCTGTGAATTATATCGTGGGTATTTGGAGCTTTTGGGCTAATATCTACTTAGCAATGAGTGTATACCATATGTAAAAACCCATATACCCTTATCAAAACAATTCAGTGGGATTTCAAAAGATAGAAATTTAATTTCTTATACTCTGCTTCTAATCTTGCCCTCAAGTAGTTTGTTATCATTTAGTCCTGATTTGCTAAGTGTGTGTCAGCTTAGACTTCAGAATGAGCTAACTTAAAAAGTTTTCTCAGAGCTTCCTTTACATCTTTATTCCTTAGACTGTAGATCATAGGGTTCAACATGGGGAATAACACAGTATAAAAGGTAGATACCATTTTATCCCTTTCCAAAGAGTAACTGGAACTTGGGCGAGAGTAGATGTAGAGAATGGAGCCATAGTATAAGGTCACAGAGATGAGGTGTGAGGAGCATGTGGAGAAGGCCTTGAGACGGCCCTGGGTGGACCGGATCCTCAGGATGGCAGCAATGATAAAGAGATAGGAGGTCAAGATGAGCAGCGTGGGAGAAATGACATTGGAAGCTAGGAGGAAGTACAGCACAGATTGGTAGCTCTCCCTGACATCACATGCCAACTTCACCAGAGGTGGGACATCACAGAAAAAATCATCAATGACATTGTCACCACAAAAGTCCAATGTGAATGTGTTGCTAGTTAATATTATTGCATTGACAAATCCTCCTGTATAGGAATATACAACCAAACAGATGCACAACCTTCTTGACATAGCTTGAGCATAAAGCAGGGGATTAGAGATGGCAGTGTAGCGATCATAAGCCATGGCAGCCAGTAGATAGCATTCACTATAGGCCAGTCCAGCAGAGAAGAAGAATTGAGACAGACATCCAGCAAAGGAGATGCTTTTGTCTTCAGAGATGCAGGTCACTAGGATCTTTGGAGTATAGACAGAGGAATACCAGAGATCCAGAAAAGACAGATTTCCAATGAAGAAATACATGGGTGTGTGGAGCCTGGAGTCATTGCAGATCAATATGATGAGGGTAGTGTTTCCTAGCAATGTCAGGGAATATACTCCAAGGAACATGACAAACAGTATCTTCTGCATCACTGGGTCTGTTGAGAAGCCCAGCAAGATGAAGCCAGTCACCGTGTGATTGCCCTTCTCCATGCCTCAAGGAGCTTGCACCTAGGAGTACAGAAGAGCTTAGTTTTCTCTAATAGTATGAAATGTCAATATTGTTTCTGATAAGCTCCTGTAACATAACCAGCATCAGTGTCAACACTGTATTTCTTTTTTAGGCGCTAGAAGTCTCCAAGTTTAAACATATTTTGAATAACTATAATAAGAATGCAACTATATGGGGTATCCCCCACAGAAATTCCAGTAGCAGAAAAATAGAAGCAGCATGTTTGAAATAAATTCAGATTTTGCCTAGGGTACCTAGTAGTTAACATATAGTTGGATACAATTTGTGGGATGTAGAGTATAAAACATAAAACAATATTAACATGGAGTGAGAAGATGGAGAAGACAGTGGTTACTAGATTTAACTGAAAGGTGACAAATACTTGTCAAGATTATAAATAAAAAATACAATGTTTCTTCAAATTTCAGCTGAAATGGGTTTATAGGGAACTGATAAAATATAACATTTCTGTGGAAATGAGAAATCTCAGCAAGCTTGGTGTCAGTGCCAGGGACCTCTATAGACATGCCAATGGCATGTGTGCCTACACTATAAGAACATGCCAAAAAGAAATTCACATTTATCAAAGGAGATGGAAAGATTGATCAGCAGTTAAGAACACTTGCTGATGACCAAGGTTAGATTCTCAGTCACTCACATAGTAGCTGACAACCAACTCTAACTTCAGTTCCTGGAGATTCAACACCCTCTCTGGCCTCTAGTAATATTTAGTTAACAGATATACATGCAGGCAAATCACTGATATACATAAAATTACAATAACAACAAGCATAAGATGATAACCTTAGAGGTCACTGCTGACAAACCTAACTTGGTAGTAACCAACATCTGTCTAATTGATCTATTCAACAAGAGAGAAATCATGCCTGAAACTGGAAACCTAGCCAACTACTAAGTGCTAGTTAAGTCATCGATCTTGGAGGAAAATCTCTATTACTTTACTTATCTAGCAAAATCTCTAACATCAATATAAACATTTATATTCATATCTAGAGGTAAGTGTAGTCCTCACCTCTCAACAAGGAAACTTCTATTTGCAGCAACAGAAAAATATGATAGAAAGCATGATAGAAAATAAAGAAGCTGCACATTTGTGGAGCCTTATTCCAGTAGATACATCTAGAAGTTATTCCTATACCTAAGATTTAGAGAACATTGTGAAAGAGGAAAAGTAAAACTTTAAGAGCCAGATGATCAGGGAGTCTGCTGTGAGATTGTTTCCTAGTAATATCAGAAGATACTCCCAAAAAGTGTCAGTAGCATGACTACCTAAACATGAGCTGAACAATGACAACAGAAATAGACATGACAACCTGAGGCCTCAACCCTACAAAAAGAACCTGAGGCAATTAAGCTATACTGAGAGTGGAAGAGACAGTCTTGCCTATGGAAGAATATACCAGATGTCTGTTGAATAGCAAATACTCAGTCCTGAAAACATATATGCAAGTAATACTATACAGACCAAGTAATTTATAATTAGGAATACATGTATGTACAGATGTGCATGTAATGACAGTTAATAAGAAAAGCTGTTATGAATATGAATATAATACTGTAAATGCTTAAAAACGAATGTGTAAATGTCCTTCATAATATTACAACCTTCAAAAACATGAACTGTGAACTTTAATTGTGATGCTAAGGATTTTTAGAATTATGATTTCAGATGGCTTACCTATATTGTTCTAACCTCATTTTTCCTCTGTAATGCAGATGATAACACTTTCTTCCTCTAGTTATAGAAACATTTCATATTTAAATGAAACATTGCAGATAAAACCATTTGTACATTGTTATTCAAAATACCAGTCATTTCAAACTATTACACAGTTGGAATATGGTGGCATTTATTGCCTTCTTATTTAAAATGTTGCATTTGGTTAGTTTTTTTTACTTGCTGTCTTCTTCTGACCTCTTGACCTCTTCTATTCTTCATTGACATTCTTTTTTCCTGTCACTACTTCTCCTGAACTGTCATCTTCACAGTGGCCTAACTAGAGGGATTCCCCTCAATATTGATCCTTTATTCTCCCATCTCAATTGCTCCTGAGATATTCAGAGGGTGTCTCTTTGTTTATGGGTTCTGACCTCCTTGCTTGTATAGTTATTATCTTTCCTAAAATTTTTCTGTATTGTCAATTAATTTTTTTTTGTCTCTAATGGCATAAAATTCTAATTTTCTAGCTAACTATCAGCAGTTTCAAAAATGAAAATGCAAGGCTGAAGATATATAAGATATTCTTTTTGCAGCACATACCACAGAACTTTACCAAAAGGCTATCATACTGATTTTTACAAACACAAATATAAGCAACAACAATGAAAGGAATAGGGATGTATAAAACTTACCTAGTTCTCACCAAAAACATCTTATAACAACCTACCTCTGCCTACCTTTTACCCTAAATCTTTTATTGCAGCTTCTGGATTCCCAGAGTTATAGATTGCTGAAAGCCCTCAGGGTTTCTCAGCCTACAGGGAAGGACCCACAGGACAATTAAAATTCTATGTTGATAAATTGGATATTCTTAAATATGATGGAGAAAAACTTATTGTTGACTATGTTGCCATGGTGAAAAATGAATCAATCATAAATTACTTCTCTCTTAATTTGTGTAGATAATCTAATAAAACATTTATATTTACATTTATTTATATTTATATTTATATTTATATTTATATTTATATTTATATTTATATTTATATTTATATTTATATTTATATTTATATTTATATTTATTTATATTTATATTTATATTTATATTTATATTTATATTTATATTTATATTTATATTTATATTTATATTTATATTTGTTTATGTTTATGTTTATGTTTATGTTTATGTTTATGTTTATGTTTATGTTTATGTTTATGTTTATGTTTATGTTTATGTTTATGTTTATGTTTATGTTTATGTTTATGTTTATGTTTATGTTTATGTTTATGTTTATGTTTATGTTTATGTTTATGTTTATGTTTATGTTTATGTTTATGTTTATATTTATATCTACATTTTATTTATATCTATATTTATATCTATATCTATATTTATATCTATATTTATATTTATATCTATATCTATATTTATATCTATATCTATATTCATATTCATATTCATATTTATACTCATATTTATACTTATATTCATTTTCATATTCATACTCATATTCATTTCTATATTCATATTCGTATTCATATCCGTATTTATGTTGTTTATATTCATGCTCATATTTATACTCATATTTATATTTATATTCATATTTATATCTATATTCATATTCATATTCAAATTAATATTCATATTCAAATTCATATATATGTATATGTATATGTATGTTATTTATATTTATATTATTTATGTTTATGTTTATGTTTATATTATTTATACATATTTGTGTTTATATTTATGCTTATGTTTATGTTTATATGCTTTACCTATTTGTGGATGTAAATATAAATAAATATTTTATTATACATTTTCCTCCATTTTTATAATTCTGTTTCTTGTCTCTCCAAGTATACTTTACAGTTTTCTAATATTTTTGTCTCATCATGTGAACTGTATTAGTCAGATTACTGGGAACTCTTATGCTCTGTCCACCTAACGCCTTTATTCAGGAGTGTCAATGTTAGAGTGAAAGACAGACTCCTTAGATGAATACACAGTAGAGCTGGCTGCAGTTCTGCATTTTGATAATGACTCTGACAGCTTGACCTCTTATAAGGCTCTCACTTCTATACTCATAACACCTTTTCCCTGTACTTTCAAATATGAAGGTCATAGGAACTCTCAGTGGATAAGTCTCATAATTATTACAGAATTCTTTTAGAACTTGCTAAAAGATAGATAATCTTTTGTTTATTTCGAGAATTTTTGTTTGTATTATTTTTTATTTTTGAAAATTTCATGACATATGATTATACCCATCTACCAACTTCCTTCCTACACATCCTCCAACATGTCTCTCAACATATGCCTGCCTCAGCCTTTTGTCTTTTTTTTTATTACCCACTAAGTTAATTAATGCTGTGCATATATGGATGGTTATGTAATCTTGTCCTTAACATAAGAAATTTACCAGTGGGAACACCTTCAGAAAGAATGACTTTTCTCCATCTAGTATTTGTCTGCTGCTGATAGCTTATTACAAATGAGGAATGGCTAAGATAAAAAACTCAGGGGACAGCAATTGCTGGAGAGGATGTGGGGAAAAAGGAACACTTCTCCATTGTTGGTGGGATTGCAAGCTGGTAAAACCACTCTGGAAATCAGTTTGACTATTCCTCAGAAAATTAGACATAGTACTACCTGTGGACCCAACTATATCACTCCTGGGCATATACCTAGAAGATGCTACTTCGTGTAATAAGGACAGATGTTCCACTATGTTCATAACTGCCTTATTTATCACAGCCAGAAGCTGGAAAAAACCCAGATGTCCCTCAACAGAGGAATGGATACAGAAACTATGGTATATATACACAATGGAGTACTATTCAGCTATTAAAAACAATGAATTCACGAAATAGCCATAGTAGCAATAAGGGAGTCAATGTGTGGAGCAGAGACTGAAGCAAAGGCCACCCAGAGAATGCCCTACCTGGGGATTCATCCTATAAACAGTCAACAAACCCTGACACTACTGTGGACGACAAGAAATATATACCAAAAGGAGCATGCCATGGTTGTCTACAGAGGGGCCCTGCCAGAGCCTTACAAATACAGAGGCAGATGCTAACATCCAACTAGTGGACTGGGCATAGGATCTTCAATGGAGGAGCTGGAAGAGGGTCCAGAGGAGCTGAAGTGGTTTACAGACCCATGGGAAGAACAATGATTTCAGCCACCCAGATGCCCCAAGACTCCCAGGGACTGAACTATCAACCAAGGAGCACACATGGTTCCAGCCAAAAATGTGGCAGAGGAAGGCCTTATTGGGCATCAGTGGGAGGAATGGTCCTTTGTCAGGTAAAGGCTCAGAGGCCCAAACAAAGGGAATTCGAGGGGAGGGAGAGGAGGGAGTGTTTTGGGTGGAGAGGCATATAGGTGGAGGCAGGGGGAAGGAGGAAGGGGAGGGATTGGGGGTCTTAGGGGAGGAGGGATATTGGGAAAGGTTTTACCATTGGCAATGTAAATGAAGACAATATTCAATAAAAATAAAAGAAAAAGAAAAAATTTAAAACTGTGTGTGTGTGTGTGTGTGTGTGTGTGTATGTGTGTGTGTGTGTGTGTGTATTTGATATTGGAAACTTGGAATACCCAAGACACAATTCACATATCAAATGATGCCCAAGAAGAAGAAAGGAGAGGCCCTCAATCCTGGAAAGGATTGGTGCAGTAGTGTAGGGGAATACCAGGGCAAGGAAGCTGGAGGGGGTTGATTGGGGAACAGAGGGAGGGGAGACGGCTTTTGGGACTTTCAGGGAAGGGGGAACTAGAAAAGGGAAAATTATTTGAATTATATGAATATATCTAAGAAACAATTAAAAAATATAGAGTTATGGAGCCCAGTCCCACTGGTCATATCTACAAAACACTTCTACACCTGTGTCTCAGGAAACACTGTAGAAGATGGAGATGAATGATTCTAAGAGCCAGAGTCATATCACACAGTGTGTTGTGAGACTGCATCTTTTACAAACATCAGGCAGAGCCTGAGGAGTCTTGTGGAAGAGTCAGGGAGAGAAGCAAACAAGTCAGAGGAATCATGGACACCATAAGAACACCTACAGAGTCACATAAACTTGGGCCATCAAAGGGCTCTCAGAGCTTGGGTCTGCAAGATGGACCTAGAACTCCTACACATTTGTAGCAAATGTGCAGCTTGGTGTTCATGTGGTTCCCCTAACAAGTGGAACAGGGGGCTCTCTCGGTCTCTGTTCCCCACCATTGGATTCATTTTCACTATTTTTAGACTGCCTGGTTGGTCTCAGTGGGAGAGAAGGTACCTAGACTTAGTGGGATTAAATGCTCCATGGTGGGGTGGTACCCAAGAGGGAATCCTCTTTGAGGAGAAATTGAAAGAGCATTGTGGGGTGATTTATGGGAGTGGAACTGGGAAGCGAGGAGAAAGGGGGCTGTGATCAGGACATAAAGTGAATTTAAATACATAAATAAAATTGGGATGTAGTTTATCATCAGTAAAATACACACACACACACACACACACACACACACACACACAATATCAGAAGCATCACCCATAAAGCATCACCAACATGATTATCAAAACATGAACTGAACAAAGATGACACCAATAGACCTACTTAAGTAGACAGGGAAAATTTCATAGGGCCTCATCTCTATACAAAGAACTATAGACTACTTAGAAAAACTGGTAATGGGGAAATGAGTCTGCTCCAGAAAGAACATACCAATCAAATAAATAGGCTTTTCAAGATTTTTATTTTAGTCAGGTCTTTGTTTCTTTTTTAAAAAGATCATTTTATGAAACTATAAACTATTATCATGCATGCTGAGTAAAAGCTTTTCATTGTAGTTGCTTCTGGATCACCTACACCACCATCAGTAACTGTACCAATTGTCTCTATTCCAGACTCATGTTTCTCTGGTGTGAACTTTGAAATTGAACTTTGTTTTATCATTGGGATCACATGAAGAGGCAATAGACATTCCTTAGTCCTCTTTCTGCAAGGGAGAGAATTCTCACAACAGATAGTAAATTCATTTGTCAATACTATTATGCCTCATGGTATTAAGAAATTAAAAAAAAACTATTATACAGATGAAAAGATGGCTATTGTTTATAGTAAAGGTGGGTTAATGTTAAAAAAAATAAAATGAATGTATTGATATTTCCAGAAAGAGTAAGGTGAGTGAGTGGATGTCTTCATAATTGAAAAAAAAAAAGAAAATTAGAAAACTTTTTCTAACTGTGAAGGTTTGGGTAAGATATATAAATCCTGTGGCCATTCAGTTGTTCTGAATACAGAATGTGAAGAGATTGCAATTGAATACAATGGGAATATACCCCGTAGACTATCTTTCTTTATCTCATTAAATGATATTAAACCAACATCACCAACAGACTGTTGATTAATTGTCCTGCTTGTAATTTCCCTGAGCTGCAAAACCATGAGGAATTCCATGAATAAAAACCTCTGGGATCAAATAGCTGTTATAAAGATTTGGAAATAGCTGATTTGAGTGCTAGAATGAGGTTTCTGCTGAAAATTTGGTAAGTTGTATTCTACATGTATCAGTGACAAATTTTGTTTTATTCCCATAATTACTCCAGAGCTATTTGTTTTATGTTACAGGTGGAAATCTATGAAACCCCATTTTTCCTATCCATTCATTATAGTTTAGCAATTTATGAAAGTTCTGAAAGCAAAATCAATTGTTTAACTTCTATTTGTAATAAGAAAGGCTAATGTATGTTAAGGAAACGAGAGAAACTTAAGCTACGTGATACACTCCTAACTAAAGGAGTGTCCACTGAGAACTTGCCAAAGCTTTGAGCTGTTGTGAATATCTAATAAACCCTGTGGGTGAGAGATAGAAAGGGGTCTGTTTATGTCTGCAAAACAAGAAAAGTCTCAATTATTTCAGTTCATATTTTCCCAGAATGTGAGAAGGTTAGGTGCTTTGTGAAGGAATGTCTGACAGCAGATTGCCATGACTTAGAGATTTCCATGCTTTGTAGCTGAGGTTGTTTAGAAGAACATCTCTAAGAAGAAAAAAGTTATCCTTTAAAATAAAGTTGCTGCTGAGTCTCACTGGTCTCTATTATTAAATAAGAAACACTGTAAAGTGTGTGTGTGTGTGTGTGTGTGTGTGTGTGTGCTTGTGTTGAGAATCTATGTTTTGTTGTGAAAATCCAATTAAGTCAGGAATCAAGAAATCTGAGCCTCAAAAATTCATAATTATTTTGAATCAAAAAAGCTTAAACTAATGGACTCAAGAAAGGTCTGTATGGTGCACGATCATAGGTAATTTGCATGCAAGAGGGTTTGGAGAAAGACAAAAAGTGAAATAAATGCAAGTTATATAGTTTTTCAATCATTTGTATAATATTAAGTACTCTTTATTCTTATAATTATGTTAAATCAGTGTCAAATAATGTTAAATTCTTCCATCTAATTACTAGTCGTTGGGTAATTGGATGTTCTTTAAAAACGTTTCTGTTTATTATAACTACCATCTCATTTGTAACTTCTACTTTATCATGTAGGGGATAGGCATTAAAGAGATACAAGTCATTATCTAAAGAATTAAGTTGCTTCAAATGTTTATTAGTACAACCAAACTTTTCTGATCCTCAATGTCACACTAGGGTTTATTTTGCTTCTCAGAATTATTGTATAAACGTCAACAAGACACACTGAGGGAATATGCATTGGTTTATTTAGCATTTATATCACTCTGCCATACTTGGCTCTTGTTCTCATATCAGTGGTCAATATTGCAGGTTGGTTTTTCATAGTATCACATGGAGAAAACTAAGATTTGGGGAGCTTTGACTATCAGATATCAGAGAGTAATCTTGTTCTCCAAATTGTAAGAATACTGATTTATTGAATGTTTCCATGTGTAAATAGTATACTGTAATGTACATGTGTATTTACTAGAGTAAATAGTACACTGTAAATTTTAAAATATCCTGTTTAACAGTTACAACTCTTGTACTCTCTTTAGACATGTATTAAAACTGATTACGTTAGTGACCATGGTGAGTAACTTAGACACATCCTATTATCAGTTCACAATTTCAGATCTGTCTGGTTTGCTCTTTCTCCCATTTTGACCACATCATGTCGAATACAGTTCCCAAAAGCTCTTTACGTTGAAAGATAATTTGTTGCCCTAGTGGAAAGTGCTTCCTTCACAAATTACAGAACCTTTTAGTGGACAGATGGTGAATACAATTGCTGTCCATCTGGTTTTCTTGTTTCAGTTTGTGAAGACCACAGTATGGTCAGACATTATTAGGTCAAGAAATCTGAGATATATTTTTGGGATAAATTCCACGATTCATTTAGTCAGAGAGTGGGTTTGTTCATAAATGTTCATAAAGCCTAAGGCTTCCCAGTATGATCTGGAACTTGCTACATAGCTTAAAATGGAATTAAACTCCTGATGTCTTTTTAGCTTCTTCCTTATAAGTGTCTCCTACGTCCCATACTCTTCTCAATACAGCATTCTCTTTAGTGGAGGCAAACAGCAAACTCAATGATTTTCTTTCTTTTCTTTTCCTTTTTTTCTTTTAATTGAAACATACATCTTGCTATAAAGTTCATGTTGACCAATGCATGAATATCTTGTGTCAATATTCTGAAGGTTGAGGTCATAACATTTACTACCACATTTGTTCAGATTTTAAAAAGAATGATTAATACAGCTTTTACGAATGTTAATAAAATATCCACTGTCATCTGAGGTAACTCAATTTCTACTCTTCTTCATATACATTCTCTGCCACTCAGGTCTGCCACAGTTCTCACCATCTTTCACCTTCCTTTTGATTTCTCCCTTTTATGACAGGGTAATTAAAAAGATTGCCTATGAGTATCCTTTCCTACAGGCAATTTTCCATAGTGTCTACACATGGAAACATGCTTTGTTCTTTGGGTGAACCAAGTGATTACACATAAAATATTATACTCATTGCTTTTACCAGAGTCTAGAATTTGACATCCCACAGTCAAATATGACAGTGATTACAACAGATTTTATTGCATTTATATTTACAAAGATTTCATGTATCTCAATAACATATACTCATTTTATGTAGAGGCCTATTCCTTGTTTCTTTTTTTTCCTCTTTGGTGCCTAGAATATCTGGAATCCAGGAATTATTTTAGATGAGCAGCTTTGGACAGAGATAATATGTTCTTGAAGAAATACTTTTGGTTACTGGATCTGTCTACACTGAATTCTAGGACTTAGGTATTTATAAATAATCAATTTGGAAAATGAAAGTAAACACATTTGCCTTATAAGATAATTTTGATAATTTGATGCAATACTTTTTAGAATAGAATGTTTGACATATATTCATTGTTTAATAAAAATACTCTAATAAATGCTGCATAGGTTAAAACTTTTTATAACATGTAAAATATATCAGCAAATTTTTCATTGGTAAATTTGATTCCATTGTAATGATTTTAAAATTATGCAATGAGTTGAGGAATCAAAAACATGAATACTCTATCTCTGCTTCTTTGTCTTTTTCTCTCTCTCACTCTGTGTGTGTGTATGTGTGTGTGTATGTGTGTGTGTGTGTGTGTGTGTGTGTGTGTGTGTGTATTTTTGTTCCTGTGTTTATATACATGTATATGTATTGGAACGTGTTACCAGAGGTTCTTTTTGAGACAGGGTTTTTCACTGTTAAAGGAACTCATTAACTCAACAAACCCAACTGTCCAATAAACAAAAAGGGTTCAGCTGTTCTTACCTACCTAGGATTGATATTACAGTTATATGCTACTGTTTATAGAATTTTATATGGTTCAGCTGAATCTAAACCTGGGTCCTCATTCTTGCATGACAAATACTTTAATGAGTTGGCCATCCCTCCATGTTGAGGGTAGATAATTTCTTACAAAATTTACAAACTAATACTATAAGTAAGATCTGTCTTTAAAGTAATATAATAACAGTTAAAAAGGTATCAAAAGAATACATTTGTCTGAATTCACTTGGTGCATGGAAAATTTATATATTTTATCATCAAAATTCTTTGGGCTTATTTCCTACAAAATTATGAGATCATTCAGTCAAATGAATTATGCACTGAGTTCTATTTTCTACTTGCTAAGTATAAATTCAGCAATACTCTGACAATTCAATAAATATCATTTTGCAAATGACAAGTTTTTTATATTATGAACTCATGTATAACACATAGTAACATAGAATCATTTTAAATGTTAAAATCTCTTTTTTATTCCTATCTTTTTGATTAAACCACATGAGATGTAATTGGTAAAATTTCACAAAAATTTTACCAATTACATTTTCATGACATTTATCCATTTGATTTTTTTTTATTTATTGAGTACAATGATTTAATTCAAAACTTCACTTTCCACTTCATTTTTATTTCTTACAGTCATGGATCATAATAATAATACCGTTAGTGAGTTCATCATGTTGGGATTCACAACAGACCCTGTGATGCAGAAGGTCCTGTTTGCAGTGTTTCTTGTTGTATACACGTTGACTTTGCTGGGAAATAGCTCCCTCATTGTGTTAATCTGCAATGACTCTAGGCTCCACACACCCATGTATTTCTTCATTGGAAACCTATCATTCTTGGACCTTGGATTATCTTCTGTCTACACACCAAAGATCCTGGCAACCTGTATCTCAGAAGACAAGAGCATCTCCTTCGCTGGTTGTGTGGCTCAATTCTTCTTCTCAGCTGCACTGGATTATACAGAATGTTACCTGTTGGCTGCCATGGCTTATGACCGCTATGTGGCTATCTCAAAGCCACTGCTTTATTCTCAAGCCATGTCCTTAAAGCTTTGTGTATTTTTTGTGGGAGCTTCATATCTGGGTGGATTTATTAATGGTGTGATTATCACCAAAGACACATTTTCCTTGACTTTCTGTAGTGACAATGTAATTGATGACTTTTTCTGTGATATCCCACCCCTGGTGAAGCTTGCCTGTGGCAAGAAGGACAGCTTTCAGTCTGTGTTATTCTTCCTCTTGACTTCCAATGTCATCATCCCCATTGTGTTCATCCTGGCCTCCTATCTCTTCATCATTGCCACCATCTTAAGGATCCGCTCCACTCAGGGCCGCCTCAAGGCCTTCTCCACTTGCTCTTCTCACCTCATCTCTGTGACCTTGTACTATGGCTCCATTCTCTACATCTATGCTCGGCCCAGGTCCAGCTACTCTTTAGATAGAGACAAAATCGTTTCAACCTTTTACACGGTGGTTTTCCCCATGTTGAATCCCTTAATCTATAGTCTGAGGAATAAGGATGTGAAAGAAGCTCTGAATAAACTCCTCAAGTAAATCAAGATTATTTCCTTATATTAAGAATAGAAATATTTAATTGGATTACTTATGTTTCAAGAAAAGGTGCCACTTTCATAGTGGTATAAAGTCCATGTGCTTCATCCATAAGACTTCGGGGTTTATATACAAACAGTCCAAACCAGCTTACCATAAAGATACATGTACACTTGTATTTATTGCAGGAATATTAACAATATCATGGTTATGGAATCATTCCTGGTATCTATCAATAGATGGAAACATTTGCAATGTATGCTAGGGATCATTATGATTGGGTAGTCATAGAGCAAGCAACATAAAACTGGTCACTTATAAATCCCTACTGCCTGTTCTTTCCAAAGATAGATAGATAGATGTGTAATGATAGATAAAAATTTTGCTTATCTCTCTCAAGTCAGAAACACTACTTATATAAAGCTGGCCTTGAAATCTTGTCTCTATTTCTCTATTAGCAGAATGTTTTCTGATCCACCAGTGGAATAAATTATGGCACAGTGACTGCTAATAAGGTTTAAACCTTAGGCCTTTTGTCAGGACAGTCTCCCAGTTAGCTAATCCAACTTAGCCTGACCATCTAGGCTATGACCTGCCACAAGGCTAGCTCTGTACTTCTCTGCTCTGCTCTGGTCCCTGTCTGTTCCCCTTAATGTTTATTCTCAATTCTCCCATATTTGCTATCATTTCCCTCCATCCTCTGCATGGCAGCTTCACCCTCTTCCTTTCTGACCAGGTATCGGCCATCAGAATTTTATTACAACTATTCAGTAACAATCAACCTTTGATACAATTCTAGATTGCTGTTAGGCAGGTGAGGAAGGGAGAATATTTTCAAAATTGCTAATCCAGTGATGAGCCATAGGAAGGACGATATCAGAATCTTGCCAGCACCTAGGTCTTTGATTTTACAGAATTAACTATTGAAAATACAGAGACTTATCTTCATAAAACATGATGATATCCTGAAAGGATATTAAATATAGGAATTACAAGCATAAAGACCCCATTTTTTATAGTTTCGTACTATCATGGTTATATTCTATTCCACACCATTGACTATTTGCCCTTGACTCCATTTGGATTTCATGCTGTGACATCATTGGCCATGTGTATACCATATGCCTTGCGTGTCCAAGTTTTAGGGTCCCTTTTGCTACTTATTATTGTATCAGTAAGACTTCTTCTTGGAAGCTACTGTTCTACTGCAATTGACAAATTAAGGAGGATTTAATATTGTACAAAAATGTGAAGAGAGCACAGTAACTGGAGAATATAATAGGGTTGAGTAATTTTTTGCCATAGAATTTGATATCTCAGCAAACAAGAGGGAGGGTAGGAGAAAAAAAGGAGGAAAAGTGGAGAGAAGAGGGGGAAGAGGAAGAGAAAGGGAAGGGAGAGGAGAAAGGTGCAGGATAAGGAGAATGAAGAGTATGATATGAGAGAGAAACAGTGAGGGGAGATTAGTTAGGACAGTTGGGCAGAGCTTTGCATCCAGAGAAGAATGTGATCTTCCAATGAATATGTCTGAGGCTCTGGGAATAAGAACCCTCACCTCTGTCCATTACTTCCCACATACTTATATATTTAATTGGTAAAAGTTTGTAGATTGGTCTCTTGAGGTAGTGAGCATAGTGTTATTGATTTAGAGGAAATGGAAATAACCAGAACTGTGCAGAAAAATATGTACTCTATTTAAGAATATTCAAATGCCTACATTGAACCATATGCAAATGAATATAACCATAAATTTTTTGAAATCAGTAAAATACAGATTGTGGGAGAATGTGACTGAACAATCCATCAGTTGGGAATCAGTGTCTAAATAAAACTTTCCTGAGTCGTACTGACATTGATCCAACTTCAATGCACAGCTTTGCCTAATTGCTTTGCTGTTCCCCAAGCAAATGAACTGCAAGGTATTTCAGATTTGATTCTCTTGGGACTAAATATCTAATATAAACGATCCTAGAGCTAGCTAGTTGAATTTTGGAGATTAGAAGGAGGTATTTCCTTGAAATTTGGTAAGTAGCATAGTGCCATTTTGTGTGTCTTTAGAGTTTTATAAATTTTATTTTGCTTTCATGATGACTCAACAATTGTTTGCTTTCTGCTGCAAGGGGAACTGCAAAGCTTTCTTTTCATATTCCCCCATCATTCTGTAGCAGGGTTTAACTTCCTGAATGAGAAGGCATTTAATTTCTTCTATATGAGGTACTATAGGATAATTTATATGATGGGAACATATAGAAAAATGTAACTTTAGTATGATAGGATTATGCATTAAGAATCAATTAGCATGGAACTGAGACTGTTTGCAAATGTTTTACTAAACAATAGATTGGTGTTTTTTAACTCAGATTCAGGGAGAATTATAAAACATTTAAATTTCTTTCAATTTGTTTTTGCTCCTCAGAAAGCAAGAAGACATGAATGGTTTTGAAAGAATGCAAGAGAACAGATAACTCTGTCAGGCCTCTCGTAGCCTTTCAATAAGGTTGGCCAGAAGAGAGTTCCTTTCTTACATTTTTCATTCTGTTCTTCCTTCCCTCCTTACCGCCTTTCCTCCTCCTTCCTTCCTTCCTTCCTTCCTTCCTTCCTTCCTTCCTTCCTTCCTTCCTTCCTCTATTTTTATTTTCTCAGTCCAGGTGCCAGAATTATAGGCATGTGCCACCTTCAGCTGTCAGTTATCGTTTTACTTAAAGGAAAATTTCAGCATATGACTTGATGTTATTAACGAACTCACAAGAAAAACACAATTAAATACTTGGACTGTTCATGTGGTGGTTTTGAGATCTTTTATTGCAAAGATCTAGACTATTGACATTCTCAAAGTCATTGACCCCTAACATAGTTCACAAATTTATGTATAAACCAATCGAATATATGAGAGGAATAAGCTATAAAAGAAGACAGGGTGGATCATAAATATGAAAAATTTGACGTCATAAATAAAATGCAGGTGGCCATTGAAGTATAGGACTAAATTGGGAGAATCATAGCAAAAGAAAAAAATGGAAAAAATTCAATATTGACTCTTGAATACTTATTACAATATTAGTTTTATGTTAAATTAAGACATGATCCAATACATTACCTTCTCAAGGCATAGTATCTATTACACATTTGGTATTTTTAAATACAATATGTCTATTAAATAAAGTCATAATTTTATAGGAAACACATTAATGCAGAGAAGTGTCTTGTATTCCAGATGAGGAACTTGCTTCTCATGAGAATCAATTAGGTTTCCAATTGTGAACAAATTGTACAGAAATAAGAACAGAAGTCCACCTAAATTTTTCTGACCTCACATCCCTAGATGAGGAGAATATTCTGTTTTCAAAAAAAATCTAACTACCCATAAAATACATTTGGGCACACATATGAGTTTATTAAATCCTAACAAGACTATAAAATAACACTTCTGTCTTCCCTATAGTAATGGACAATTCCACCATGTTCCTCCAATATTTTGTGGAGAGTGTTGTCATCAGACTGTCTCAAGCTAGTAGAGTGATAGGCAATTCCACGAACCACTTCTTAGATAATTGTACCGTATTGGGGTGAGACTCAGAGAGGGTTATATTGCCCATGCCCGGTTCTACCAATGCCTTTGAATTAGTGACTGCTAATGAATGTCTTTCTTGCGTTGATTCTACTAGTAAACAGTTCATGATTTTGTTTGGTTTTTCTTGATTTTATTTTTATGTTATTTCTTAATATTTTATTTATTCATTAAAAATTTTATACATTATATATACAATGTGTCTTGATAATATATACCCAAAATTTACTCCTCCCTCTCCCATTAAACCTTCCATCCATATATAAACTTCCCACTTTCATGTGATTTATAAAATCCACTGAATCTATTTCAAATTGCTTACATGTGCATAGGTATGTGTCTAACCACTACAGCCAAGATAACCTAACAATGACACATTCTTGAAGAAAGTGGTCTTTCCCTTTCCCAGAAGTCTTCAGCGGCCTTTAGTTCTTCTTCTAGGGCCCATTAAAATTAAATAATTGCTTTTCATCATATGTTTTTATTATTTTAGGTTTTTTTCATAGAGTGTACTTAATCATGTTTTCCCTAGCCAGATCTTCCATGTCTTTCTGAACACACAATTTCATATTCATTCCCTCACTGCAAAAAAGAAAGAGAAAAGAAGTGAAAATCAATGCGAATCAAAACAACTAAGACAATTAGGTTTATATTGTATTTCAAAATTTACAGCAGCTCTGTGTAGCAGTTGATTATCACTCTTAATTTACAGGTGAGACCATTGAAACTTGTTGGCTGAGAACTGCAGAAATGAACTTGGATTTTTATAAGTGTTTGTGGTTCCAGAGCTAGGTCTGATTTTCTCAGTCTCATCTCCCAGTCTCATTTCCCAGTCTCATTCCAGTCTACACTAAAGTAGAAAACTAATAATTCTTTAATCTGAAATATGGTTTGATACTCAACAAGAGCTACATCCTTGTACTGGCTGATTTTGTCTGTCAACTTTACACAGGCTGGTAAATCACAGAGAATGGAGCTTCAGTTGGGGAAGTGGCTCCATGAGACCCAGCTGTGGAGCATTTTCTCAATTAGTGATCAAGAGGGGAGGGACCCATTTGGGTGGTACCACCTCTGGGCTAGTAGTCTTGGGTTCTATAAGAAAGCAAGCCGTGTAATCCAGGAGACACAAACTAGTAAGAAACATCCCTCCATGGCCTCTGCATCAGCTCCTGCTTCCTAACCTGCTTGAGTTCCAGTCCTGACTTCCTTTGGTGATAAACAGCAATATGGAAGTGTAAGCTGAATAAACACTTTCTTCCACAACTTGCTTCTTGGTCATGATGTTTCTGCAGGAATAGAAACCCCATCTAAGACAAATTGGTACCAGAATAGTGGGTTATTCCTGTGACAACCTGACAATGTTTTGGGGAAGACTGTGGTAGGATTTGGAACTTTGGGCTGGATATCCATTCCATGTTAAGAGCTCTGTGGGATGTTGTGTAGGAGCTTGGAAGATAATGTTGAGAGCAATGTAGAAGATGGAGACCTGGCTTGTGAAATTTCAGAGGGAAGATTAAAGATTCTTATCAGGGCCATGTTTTGATTGTGAGGATTCTGTGATTTTGGTTACCTGGGGCTGAAGAATCGGCTGTGATTAACAAGATACCAGAATGGTTAAAGCAAACCTCTGTGTTACTGGGACTATTGATACTGGTTAGCCGGAGCTAAGAAATTAGCGGTGATCCAGAAGAGACCAGCATCACTGGGGTGAAATCTAGGAAGTATTTTCTAAGAGCACAGAGGCTGTGTTACAGAGATAGCCACAGTTGTATTTTGTGGTGTGGTTGAACTTGGTATTATGTAGAGTCACACAGGTGGTACTGGTTTTGAAGGCATGAATGGGTCAGAAAGAACAGCTGAGTCTTGGCACTGTGAGAGGCCAATGAAAGGCACTGGTGAAGGTGCAGCCTCAGTTGTAATTGATGGCCAGGGACTGAAGGGGTCATGCATAAGAGTTGAGGCTTGGCACCATGAAAAGAGCCTAGGAGAGACTATTGGTGAAGCCTAGTTACAGTGGAAGACAACAGTGTTTAGCAGTTACCAGTGCCATGTGATGACCACCAAGAACAGCAGCAGCAGTGGAGTACAGACAGCTGTAGCCTAGAAGACAAGGTGTGTGCTATAAGGGCAGAGCTGGAGAAGTGACCCAGGCCCTTGGAGGAGCCCGGAAGATTGTGAGTTGGATCCCAGACATTGAACCATTGGAGTTTGAGTTTTGCTTTGGATTGTGGTTGTGCCCTGATATTTTTCCTTCTTGAAGGAAGAAAGTATTTTAGTGGAGCCATCAGTTAAGAGACTTTGAATTTTCAAAAGACTTTGAATTTTAAAAGATATTGGATAGAGTTACACCAAGGTACTTTATGTTGTTTGTGGCTATTGTGAAGGGTGTTATTTCCCTAACTTCTTTCTCAGCCTGCTTGTCCTTTGAGTACAAGAAGGCTACTGATTTGCTTGAGTTAATTTTATAACCAGCCACGTTGCTGAAGTTGTTTATCAGCTGTAGAAGTTCTCTGGTGGAGTTTTTTGGATTGCTTAAGTAGACTATCATATCATCTGCAAATAATGATACTTTGACTTCTTCCTTTCCAATTTGTATCCCTTTGACTTCCTTATGTTGTCTGATTGCTCTCGCTAGAACTTCAAGTACTATATTGAAAAGATATGGAGAGAGAGGACAGCCTTGTCTAGTCCCTGATTTTAGTGGAATTGCTTCAAGTTTCTCTCCATTTATTTTGATGTTGGCTACTGGTTTGCTGTAGATTGCTTTTACTATGTTTAGGTATGGGCCTTGAATTCCTGCTCTTTCCAAGACTTTTAGCATGAAAGGATGCTGAATTTTGTCAAATGCTTTTTCAGCATCTAATGAGATGACCATGTGGTTTTTTTCTTTTAGTTTGTTTATGTAGTGGATTACATTGATGGATTTCCGTATATTGAACCATCCCTGCATTCCTGGAATGAAGCCTACTTGATCATGGTGAATGATCGTTTTGATATGCTCTTGGATTCGGTTGGCAAGAATTTTATTTAGTATTTTTGCATCTATATTCATAAGAGAAATTGGCCTGTAGTTCTCTTTCTTTGTTGGATCTTTTTGTGGTTTAGGTATCAGCGTAATTGTGGTTTCGAAGAACGAGTTGGGCAGTGTCCCTTCTGTCTCTATTTTGTGGAATAGTTTGAAGAGTATTGGTGTTAAGTCTTCTTTGAAGGTCTGGTAGAATTCTGCACTAAAACCTTCTGGTCCCGTACTTTTTTTGGTTGGGAGGCTTTCTATAACCCCTTCTATTTCTTTAAGGGTTATGGGACTGTTTAGCTGGTCTACTTGATGCTGATTTAATTTTGGTATTTGGTATCTGTCTAGGAAATTGTCCATTTCCTCCAGATTCTCCAGTTGTTTTGAGTATAGGCCTTTGTAGTAGGATCTGATGATCTTTTGAATTTCCTTTGTTTCTGTTGTTATATCCCCCTTTTCATTTTTAATTTTGTTAATTTGGATACTATCTCTGTGCCCTTTGGTTAGTCTAGCTAAGGGTTTATCTATCTTGTTGATTTTCTCGAAGAACCAGCTCTTGGTTTGGTTGATTCTTTGTATGGTTCTCTTTGTTTCTGCTTGATTGATTTCAGCCCTTAGTTTGATGATTTCCTCTCTTCTACTCCTCCTGGGTGAGTTAGCTTCTTTTTGTTCCAGCGCCTTCTGGTGTGCTGTTAAGTTGCTAAAAAAAAAAAAAAAAAAGATATTGGACATTTTTAAGGGATTGAACTTTTAATATGTAAAGACTGTGGGACTTTTAAAGTTATTTAGATCTTGGGGATGAATAAGAAAGTAAGTTTGAGGCTTAATAGTGATGTGTTAATGTGTCAAGTGGACAAGGGGTCAATTGTACTGGCTGGTTTTGTGTGTCAGCTTGACACAGGTTGTTGTTATCACAGAGAATAGAGCTTCAGTTGAGGAAATGCCTCCATGAGATCCAGCTGTGGGGCATTTTCTCAATTAGTGATCAAGGGGGCAGGTACCTTGTGGGTGGTACCACCTCTGGGCTGGTATTCTTAGGTTTTATAAGAAAGCAAGCTGAGCAATCCAGGGGAAGCAAACCAATAAGAAACATCCATCCATGGCCTCTGTGTCAGCTCCTGCTTCCTGACCTGCTTGAGTTCCAGTCTTATCTCCCTTGGTGATAAACAGCAATGTGGATATATAAGCTAAATAAACCCTTTGCTCCACAACAGGATATTCATAAGTTTGGTCATGGCAATGAATGTGGAAAACCTATTCATTTGGGGCTAATGGTGTGATTAGATCTGACTAGAATGTTTATTTTCCTTGAGTCTATTAGGGTTTGATTGATTTTTTTTCTTGAGTATTTCTATCGTCCTCTCAAGAAACATGATTCATGGACTTTTGTGAAAGACATTTCTTTGAGCAGTATCTGCAAGCAAAGTAGATAATTAAGCAGTTTTGCGATTGGTCATATGATGGATGTTATAAAGAAGAAAAAGAAGAAACAGAGAAAAGATGGAAAAACATTTGGGGTATGGAGGCAGGTATAGAGTTGATCACTGGATCCTTACTAGGAAAGTCACATATTTATGAGCAACCAAAATGGATCAAATAAATTTCTGAGCAGAATGAGCAGCCAGTGAAAGTATAATAACTTTTAAAGCTTTGAGCCACAGATAAAAGTATGTGTAAATGGGTGTACCTAAATCCATGTAGCACATATAGCATGTAAAAATAAAAAATAAAAAATTCTCTGAGGACTTCATTTCAGTGCTGTCCCTCTTTTATCTTGCTAGATTATGTGCTACATGTACAAGAGAAGGGTGGACATGCCTCAGAGATCTAGAACATAGGATCATTTGCTCATCTCTAAGAACTGAGGAACATCAAGAACTCTTAAAGTACAGTAGAGTGATTTTCATGGCCCCAAAACATTGGAGTAATTTACCATAGCAGAACCAGCAGACAATGTTTAGTGTCTTCTAAGTTTAGTATTCTCATTACTGCCTCAATATTAACTCATGGCCCCAGAAGTCTTCCAGCTTCTTCAGTAGAATCTAATTTTGAGGGTTCATAGCATTCTCATGGGACTGGGGTAAGATACATGAGAATACTTTTTCCAAGCACTTAAAATTTAGTATTATTTTTCTCCAGCACTAGAAGTTTTCTGCAGCCACAGAGCAGTATAGAAAAATCATGTCTAAATTTACTTTTAAGTACAAAGAAAAGCACTTGGCATACAGTAAGAATTCAAAACACATTGTAAATAATTTTGGAAGATGGCTCACACACATCCATTGTTGTGACCAGAGGATGGCTGAAGAACAGTTGAGATGTACAAGATAGGTCTGGGATTATGAGCACTATAAATCAAAGAAGGTGCTTTTAATTTGCTTTTTTCTTTTATAAATTCTATAGGAGATACAGACATCTGGATCCAAATGAGACCTTGATATTCCATATTTGCATAATATAATACAGAGAGTTTAGGTTCTCTCTTTGAACAATCTTAAGTACAAATCATATTTATTTGTTGATATCTGCACTTAACGTATTTGATATCTCTCCCTATACTTACAAAATGAAGTCTTCATGTTCTTATGTTGTCATAACATGATGCCATAGAGTGCTGTCTTCAACAATGTACAATTGTATTTTCAGAGATTTACAGGTTGTATTAAGTCAAAAATCAGAATGGATACATGATTGTCTTCTAATGTGCTACATTTTACAAATTAGAAATGCCCATCTGAGAGAAAGGGATAGAGAGACTATGGAAAGAAAGGAGGGATATGGAGAAAGATATGGAGAGTGATTTCTCATCAAACCACTTAACTGTACAGACTAGAACATCAGCTTTATCTTATGGAATTTCATCCCTTTCCCAAATGTTGTCACATTGTATTCATCAAATGAAATGCAGGACACAAGTATGCGTTAAGTACCAACACAACAATGATATGTTCAAATGAGGTATCACAAATATGCAGACTGACTTAGGATGCACATTTCTTCTGCCTCTTCTCAAACTCCAACCACTTATTCATAATTTAATTGATGTTTTTGTTTGCATTTGAAAATGCTCATGTGGGTGAGGGTGCATAGTGGGAAGGGGTTCATGTGTATATGTGTGTATGTGTGGATCTCAGAGGGCAACTTCTGGTGGTATTCCTCAGGAGCCCTTTAGCTTATACTACTACTTTTTGAATGTATTTCACTGGCCTAGAGTATCAAATAAGCGATGCAAAGGCCAGTGAACAAGAGGGATGCTTTAATCTTGTCCTCTTTAGTACTGGGATCAAAAGTGTGTACTACAGTATCTGGTTTATTTTTAAAAGTGATTTGTTGGTATTAATCTAAACTTTCCATGTTTACAAGGCAAGCACTTTAGTAAATGTGCTATTCCTCAGTATTTTGGTAGTAATTTTATAATTGGGACATAAACCAATTCTATTCAATCAAGATATTTGTCATTTAATTAGGTGATAATAAATTATGACTGATTCCATAATATTTTTCTATTTTTCTGTAGATAAAAGTAGTTATATTTTCATAAAGTATATGCTGATTACTATGTACATTCTCTCAACTCCTCTGAGATCTCACCTCTTTTTCTACCTGAATATATACCTTTTTTAGATTACTTACTATTTTGAAATTTTATTTATTGAATATAATTTCCACTTATTTACTATAATGGATCAAGCTAAATTCTAATTTTAAATTCTAATTTTATCTAGTCCTAGGTGAGATTTCCTAGTGGAATGGAACAATATAATGATACAGTGACTGAGTTTATCCTGGTGGGATTCACAACAGACCCTGTCATGCAGCTGGTCCTGTTTGTTATTTTCCTTGCTGTGTATGCATTAACTATGTTAGGAAACAGCACCCTCATTGTGTTGATCTGCAATCACTCTAGGCTCCACACACCCATGTATTTCTTCATTGGAAATCTGTCTTTTCTGGATCTTGGATTGTCCACAGTCTATACGCCAAAGATCTTAGTGACCTGCATCTCTGAAGATAAAAGCATCTCCTTTGCTGGTTGCATAGCTCAATTCTTCTTCTCTGCTGGACTTGGGTATACTGAGTGTTATCTGTTGGCTGCCATGGCTTTTGACCGCTATGTAGCTATCTCAAAGCCACTGCTTTATTCCCAAGCCATGTCCTTAAAGCTATGTGCATTTTTACTGGGAGCCTCATATCTAGGTGGTTTAACTAACTCTTTCATCATCACCAAAGACACATTTTCCTTGACTTTCTGTAGTGACAATGTAATTGATGACTTTTTCTGTGATATCCCACCCCTGGTAAAGCTTGCCTGTGGCAAGAAGGACAGCTTTCAGTCTGTGTTATTCTTCCTCTTGACTTCCAATGTCATCATCCCCATTGTGTTCATCCTGGCCTCCTATCTATTCATCATTGCCACCATCTTAAGGATCCGCTCCACTCAGGGCCGCCTCAAGGCCTTCTCCACCTGCTCTTCCCACCTCATCTCTGTGACCTTGTACTATGGCTCCATTCTCTACATCTATGCTCGGCCCAGGTCCAGCTACTCTTTAGATAGAGACAAAATAGTTTCAACCTTTTATACGGTGGTTTTCCCCATGTTGAATCCCCTAATATATAGTCTGAGGAATAAGGATGTGAAAGAGGCTCTGAATAAACTGTTCAAATAATCACAATCATATTCTACAAAAAATGGCAAAAACTGAGTTTGATTCAGAGATTGTATGTGTAGTAATGCTTCCACCATTGCACATCATGCTTATGAATTCTTATGTTATTAATTATTTTATGTACACATTTAAGGATGACAGTTTGTATGATCTGTGCTTGAGGATGACAGTTAAAATTAACCAATATTAAAAATTAAATATTTCACAAGGCAATATTTGAAAACCGAATATGAATATTTGAATTCATTTCAATATTACCCTTGAGTGAAATAAAAATAAAAAAATACTTATTCTCCCAAAGATTTTTCCATTATAACAAAATTACAGATCTGTTTTCCTTGAACTAAAATTATGTAGACTGATTCCTGTAGAATAGTCATTAAATTTCCAGTCCATTCTATCATATATAGACCTAATGCTTTCTCCACATGTAGATTGCACCTTTTTATTGCCATAATATGCTACGGTTCAGTTCTCTTCATTAATCCCTACATTTTATAACCTTTGAAACGTAATAGGACTAAAGTAATATCTATATTCCATACTGTGTTTTAATTTGGAAACCTATATTCTATAGATTAAACAAATTAAACAGGTTGAAGTTTCATTGAGGATAATCTTAGATTATGAAAAATTTTGTAAAATAAAAATATGGGTAAAATAATTTTTTAAAAACTGTTTATTGTTATGTAGATGTTTTTACCCTGTACTCCCAGATAAAAATAAAATATATAAAAATAATTTTTGTACTGTTTATTATATTAGTTCTTTTTGATTAGCATTATCATATTTTAATATGCAAATAACTAAATGAAGCATGGAATTTGAAAAGCCTATGTGTTTTTAGTAAAATTTATTGAAATATATTTTATGTCTATAATTGCATATGCTTAAAGTAAGCAACACCACGTTTTGATATACATTTTGATTATAGCAATATGAAATTTAATAGTTAAATTATCACATCAGATACTATTTATGTTTTTTAGACAATTTATAATTCATCCAGTCAATTTAAACAATTTAATCTTGTATTTATTCGCATGTTTTATGCTAAATATATTTTAAAATGTTCACTTCTTAAAACTTAATCTGTTATTTTATCTTCTCCAACCATTCCAAGTTCCAGAAACTACAAATATAATTTAGTCTTTGTTTTATGAATTTGACCCCATACATAGCTGACTTCATGCAGTATGTGCCCGTTGGCACTCAGACAAATTCATATGCCACTTTTCCCCAGTGCTATCTGTATTGCTGAAAATTGAATGATTTATTGCTTTTTCAAAGCTGAAGTGTACGTGTGTGTGTGTGTGTGCGTGTGTGTGTGCGTGTGTGTGTGTGTGTATGTGTTGTACCTTATATAAAATGATTAGTAGACCCAAGGTTTCTCTATACCTGGCGTCTTAGTATTTTGCAATAAACCCAAAATTCCAGGTCTCTTTTGATAAATGCATTTATTTATACTGAACATATAATCCAAAGTAAGATTGTTGAACGCTATGGTAGTTTTATTTTAATGTTTGAGTAATCTTCTCTCTATTTGTTGTAATGATTATAATTTATGCTCGCATCAGTAGTTTACAGGACAACAAGTGCTTGCTAACAGGAGCCTGCTATGGCTGTATCCTGAGCGGCTCTGCCTGTACTTGACAAAGACAGAGGTAGGTACTCTCACACAACCATTGGAATGAGTACAAGGTCCTCAGTGGAGGAGCTACAGAAAGGACCAAAGGAGCTGAAGGAGCTTGCAGCCCCATAGAAGGAACAACAATATGAACCAACGAGTACCTTCAGAGCTCCCAGGGAGTAAACTACCAACCAAAGAGTACATATGGATGGACCCATGGCTCCAACTGCATATGTAGCAGAGGATGGCATTGCTGGACATCAAAAGGAGGAGAGGCCCTTGGTCCTGAGAAGGCTCAATGCCCCAATATAGGGGAATATCAGGACAGGGAAGCAGGAATGGGTGGGTTGGTGAATAGGGGGAGGGGGATGGGATAGGGTGTTTTCAGAGGGGAAACCAGAAAAGGGGATAACATTTGAAATGTAAATAAATAAAATATCTAATAAAAAGTGTATATATATATATGTATATATATATATACTCAATGTATATATACATACACACACATACACATATATATATGTGTGTGTGTGTGTATATATATATATATATATATATATATACATATATATATATACTCAAACTCAATTCTCAGGGTTGCCCCTAGTTATGCAACAGAACGCCAGAAGCTCCCACACTATTTTATGAGGTTTTCCTTTGTACTTCTCTGCCAATTTTTCTCCCTAATATCCCTCTCCTCCCTTCCTTTTTTCTATACTTTCTATTTTTCACCACTATATAAGGATTCCTTGATGGACAAGACATTATGCTCTAGCCTGAAGATTGAGAAGAGCACAGGTCAAAGAAAAAGGTAGTTTATATAATAAATCCAAATTAAGCTTAATTACCAAAATTTTAAGTATGTTTTAAGACATACTTATTGAGATATGATTATATTGAGAGTTACAGCCATATATCAACTTTTAAAACATGTTGCTGAATTCATCATATCCCAATTAAGCCAGTATCCTCAAATTCCAGATGGACTCTAATTAAGTCTTTGGAGACAGAGGCACATATTCTACTGCTAATTTGGTAAAGTCTCTATGGGCTGTTAAGGAAATATGTATATTGAGTTCAGTGGACATAGGTCATACATGAGAGAGTAGAGAAAAGGTGTCACATCTAAGAATTGTCTCTTCTAACCAAAGGTAAGCATAGACAATAAAGCTTAGTCAAGCAAGGTGGTTACTCTGTGACCTGGGCTGCAATTAGAATAAGCATAGGTCTGTTTGGTTGTTTCTATATACACACATGCACACCTTTCTTCGCAGTCAACACATATTCCTTATCTACAATTTTAAATTTTGTCTGAGGCCATATCACGGATATTCTTATTTACTTAGGGGAAATGAAGAGGACAGACCCTGTGGTGTTTTATAAATTTACTTGTTTTTCACTTTGCTTCCCAGACATGCAAGGTATGGTGTTTTCATTTCTTGGTACTGATTTTAAACTGCCAGAAGGTCATATTATTTCCACTGAAGAGAGTAGAGAAGGGATGCTACAGAGTAAGAGATGTCTTAATAAGATTTATTCTTACTTCATTCTATATGGGAAACATGTTCACAAGCCATAGTACATAGAGGAATACAGATCATGATAGATCATTTAGAATTGGAGACTTCAGTGTGATTACTTTTGAAACTTTTTATTTGCCTATTGCTTCCAAAGCATGCTTTAGTTGACAATTGATTAAAAGTTCCTGATGTACTATAGGTGAAACTATAGCTTTCAGTTTCGTTTTTTCTTCCTTCTTTCTAGTTATGAGAAAATGCAGTGTGCTTGGAGAGTCTAACAGCTTGTGGATTTTTACCATCAATTGTGTGGGCTTGATTAGATTAGGAGTAAACAGCTGAGGAAATAGCTATAAGATAGAATACTAATGGCCCACCTACTCATTGTAGACATACTTACTAAGTGCTGCATGTTTGTCAGAAACTATCCTATACACTACATTATATTAGCAAGGATGTTAGCAAAGAATAAAACACTACAGTTTCCTCTTTTAGTTATTTCAAATGCTGTAGTAAATTGGTCCATTTATGCACTTAAACTTTTTAATGGTTTTCAATTAATTGTATAAAACATATTTAATGTCTCTTAAGTGTTTCTTAGAGATCTTTGGTGTTTGGAGATACAAAGTACAAGAAATTTAACTCTCTTGATGTCATCACATTAAATACTAGACTCTTCCTCAAGTTGAGCACTGTGATGTCAAAAATGCCCCCAATCATGTTTATATTCCCACATCACCTAAGGGAAAGTGAAAAACTGTGCTTTTAAAATAAATAGTTTTAAACAATTTTAGTAATTAAAGAAGTTGATATTAGCTAAAGCATAGTTTCAGTGAATTAGAGATGAGAAGACACAGTCATTCACTTCTACCATTCGTAATGTCTTAATGTGTGGGAAACATTTTTGACTTTGTGAAAATAATTTTATTTTCATATCATATATTCTGAAAAGTTTTTCACCTTCCTCATTACTTCCTGTATCTTCTCCAGCTCCATGGCCATCTGATTCCACACCCTATTTATCTCTTTCTTTAGAAAACAAACAGGCTGAAAATATGAGAGAATAATTAAAAAATTAAAATAAAATAATAGCCCAAGTAGATAATTTCAGCAAATTAAAAAAATCAGAATTAAGCAAACAGACCAAAAAACAAAAACAAAAACATAAACAAAAACAAAGTAAAACTACAAGAAATACATAGGCAGACATACAGACATATACACCATAAAAACACAGAATTGGAAATAATAGTAAATAAGCAAAAGACAACTAAAGTAAAAAAACAAAATGCCCCAACAAAGCACTGTGAGACAAAATCATCTCCAAAACCATCCCTGCCTTTGTTTTGTGTGGGCTATTTACTGCTGGTCATGGGTCCTCCCTTAAGTGCGGTTTGTATTTCTTGTGTGGTGCCTTTGGAGAAAACTATTTTTTTTCCTTGCCTATTAGCTTCGAGACATACTTTCAATCAAGGAAATTCTGAGATACATTATGAACTAGGCTACTTACTAGATCATCTTGATCGCTATAGACATCTTGTAAAATCTGTGATTCCCCTTTATCAATTGATGCAACAGGCTTATCATATCCCTTCATGGCAAGGATATAAGTGGGAGGTGGGATTTAGCATTATAATTGGAACATAGTATTAAATACCTTCTCTCTGTGTACTTATAGTTTGTAAAGACTGCAGTAGACTGTTGCTCTTAAAAATATCATCAAAATGCTTAGCATATAAGATGTTTTTCATAGCTTATGGAAAGATGATTGAACGTTTTAAATTTAATTGAAACTGTCTTGTTTCTTAGGTTATACCAGTACACAAGGCAGAAAATTTAGAATAATATTTTAGAAAAAGCAGTAAGTATCTTTTTTTATTAAATTTAAAAGTTGTAAATTTTTCATTCATGTATTTAAGCTTTAAATTAAAAATTAAAAATGAATATATTTTATTGAATTCTTTTTAAAAATATGCTCACTACCATACATACTTATTGAACATTTTCTTTTATATATTCTTTACTCAGTTTGAGAATGTATCAGAAAATCTTGCATAATGTTCATGAGCTTTCTTTTGTATTTTGAATTTTTGGTAAGAGTCTGGCTCTGAATGATGCAGTTCAGAAATGAACCTCTGAAAATCCCTAGTTTAAAACTTGGGCTATTGCTCTAATTGAGTCTTCCATAGTCACAGCCAGAAACCCACCACTCTTTGATCATCATGCCATTATTTAAAGGAGTAAAGGCCTGTAAATCTCCAGTCATTGTTGATTTGATGGATACATTGCTTACATATCTTAGTAGGTTATATCACTAATCTACATTTTTACCACATCATGTTTCTCAGGTCCAATATTTGTTGATTGATTATTTCTCTTACTCTCTTATGAGATTATCTCTAAACTGTGTGCTCCCTGCATCTTCCTACCCTGGCTTTCCTCTTTGTGGAGATGGAGGTGGACAATCGCACCTTCCTGACTGAATTCATCCTCGTGGGCTTCTCAGCAGACCCCCACTGGCAGCTGGTACTATTTGGAATATTTCTAACCATCTACTTGATGACCTTGTCAGGGAACATGACATTGATAATTTTAATCCGCATTGATTCCAGGCTGCACACACCCATGTACTTTTTTATTGGAGGTCTATCTTTTTTGGACTTCTGGTATAATTCTGTGTACATACCTAAAATCTTGGTCAACTGTGTTTCAGAGGATAAGCGTATTTCTTTGGCTGGTTGTGGGGCCCAGTTTTTCTTTTCCTGTGTAGCAGCCTACACTGAATGCTACCTGCTGGCAGCCATGGCATATGATCGACATGCTGCAATTTGTAGCCCATTGCTCTATTCAAGCATCATGTCCACTTCTCTCTGTGCTGGGCTAGTGGCTGGCTCCTATGTAGGAGGGTTTTTGAATGCCATTGCCCATACTGCCAACACTTTCAGGTTAAGGTTCTGTGGTAAAAATATTATTGATCACTTTTTCTGTGATGTGCTTCCATTAGTAAAAATGTCTTGTACAGACACTCGTGTCTATGTAAAAATCCTTTCCAGTATGGTGGGCTTCACTGTGCTTTCAAGCATTCTTGCCATTGTCATTTCCTATTTCAACATCCTGTTGGCTATCTTGAGGATCCGCTCAGCTTCAGGAAGACGCAAGGCTTTCTCCACGTGTGCATCTCACCTGGTCTCTGTTACACTCTTCTATGGCTCCTTGCTCTTCATGTATTCAAGACCCAGTTCCAATTATTCCCTGGAAAGAGACAAAGTGGCTGCCATGTTCTATACCATTATCAATCCACTACTCAACCCTTTCATCTATAGCTTGAGAAACAAAGATGTCAAAGAAGCCTTTAAGAAGTTGATGCAGACTATACAACAGCACACATGAAGGCTACGTTGTATGGAATGGGGCTGTTCAAAACTGGCTTATAGACATGTTTGATGCATTTCTCTCTTTAGTTAGAGTTGAAAGAATATAGTAACAACCATGAAAGCCTTAATTTATATTATCTTTAGTTATGATTAATATAGTCTTGCTATGTAAACTTTTTCAAATCTATAATGATAAACTTTGCATTGTAATATCCTTGTTTATTTGCAATACTAGCTTTAAAAAGTAATGATTCCCCATTTTGGGTAGGAATGATCATAGGAAAAGAATGAAATAACAGAAGTTGAACCATTTTTTACCACTTAGTTTGATTTTGAGGTTTTGGGCATGAACTGTATCAAATATGAAAATGATATAAAGTGGTTAGATTGCTAAATAATTGTTCAGGATTTTATAAATTAATATTCTTACTAATGTGTCTCATAAATTTCTTCCTATGAATATAATTAAACACATAAAATACATTTGTGTAAAACTTTTGTTTTTTTGTACTTGAATATTAATAAAATGTTTTAAGAATAAAAGTCTGGAGACATGGCTCAGAGGTTAGAGCATATATTGCTCTTGCAGAAGTCCAGAGGTCAGTTCCAAGTATCCACATTGAGTGGCTCAGCGTTGCCTGTAATTTAGGCTCCAGGGGCATCTAATGCCTATGGCCACTCTAAGCATCTGTAAAGAAGTGTCCATGCCCATATACAAAGACAAACAATGTATACATAATTAAATGCAAAATGAATCTTCAAATAAATATTAGAAACTAAAATATTTTAAATCTAACATTAGAAACATATCTTTATGCTAGTACTTTAACCTAAAATTGTACATATGCTATCATTTATGATTTACTTCAATGTAAGCCCCATTGAAGTAAAATATTATAATTAATTGGAAAAGGCTTAAGTAAGATAATATTTAGATGCATTCTGGATCCCGTGATTGTTTTCTCTCTCTCTCCCTCCCTTCTTTTGCATCAAGATGTTGCCCTTAGCTACTTCTCTAGCACTACAAGTACTTACCAACATGCCTGCTGTCATGATGATAATGGATTAAGTCTCAGAAACAGTAATATAGAGCCCAATTAAAAGCTATCTTTCATAAGAGTTGCCTTGCATTGGTGTCTCTACATAGCAATAGAACAATGGATAAGACAGTTGACACTATCACTGGTATTTTGAGCACTTAAAACTGGAATTTTTCAGGCTTCAGTACATAACTTAATATGATAAGAGCCTAAGATTTATTGGGTAGCTTTATTTATTTATTTATTTATTTATTTATTTATTTATTTAATGTATTTCCTGATTTCCCAAGTACTTCTCTGAACTCTGTGATAGAGCCATGAAGGTATAGGCCTGACCCTTATCTGGTGGCATCTTTACTTCAAGAAGTTGTTACTCAAATGTGTAACCACAACAATAACAGCATTTTTCTGAATACTGATAAATTTTCAATTAATGTAACTGAGAAGATAATATTGGATGGTGGGACAGAAATGAAGTATTAGATCAGGTGGATCTAAGTATTAAAATGGAGACAAGAAAATAAGTAACCTCATTAAACAAGGGTCAAGTCTAGCCTTTTGTGATGTGAAGAGAAAGAAGTGTACATGTCTGAATGAGGTGAGAAGGAGAGACTGGGAGGAGAGAAGAGAGGGAAAGCTTTGATCTAGATATAAAATAAATGCCTTGTTCAATAATAGTAATAAAGAGGGCCAACCACTTAAATACAAAGCCTCCCAAAAAAGACATAGGAATGGTCAACAGAGAGATGAAAAAGTATTCAGTATCACTCTTAGGGAAATGTATTTTAAAATCACAAAATGTAATTATTGCAGCTATTCAAATAGCTCTTCTCAAGAAAGATAATGGTGAGTTAGGCAGCCATCAACAGTGCTTGAGGAATAGAATGAACTCAACACAAGGCTGATGGAATAGGACTTGTTGTTCATGTAGTTTTGCTTTCTTCTATATTTATTTTATTATTTATTTCTTGAGATTTCATACAAGTACCGTACTTGCATCATTTCTCATTTTCTCTTCCTTCCAATTCCTTATGTGTCCCCCTACTTCTTATCAACTGTGTTCTTTTATTTTTTATTTATTATTGTTTTGTATTTATATATATGTTTTATATAAATATAAAATCTACCATGTTCATTTACTGATGCTCATATGTATACATGCTTATGACTGACTTCTTGGGATTCAATAACCTCTCTGTGAACTCTGGAGAAGACTGATTCATCCTCTCCAGCAGCCATTGACTGCTTATAGCCTTTTATATAGGGTTAGGTTCTTATAAAATTCCTCTATCAACATTGGCATGTCTACTAATATTTTCATTTTTCCATCTGTATTCAGGAAGCCATTTTGAGAGCATCTTGACTGACATATACAGAAGATACTATTTTGTAGCACACATATCTGTCCTCTGGCTCTTACCATGTTTCCATATCATCCCCCCCTCCCCCACCAATTTTCCCTGAGCCTTGGATGTTGGACTTGTGCTGTAGATATATCAGTTGGGGATAAGAAAAACTGTCATGCTTTCTGTACAAAAGAAAAGGTCATAATTCATCTTGGATAACACACATGTCCTACCTTTGAGCAACAACGTAAGGACCTGTCTGGAAGAGCTGGGTTCTTAATGAACTTAATCAGAAGTAGAGAGTGTAGCAACCTGTAAGGGTATGCCAGTTAGTACTGCATGCCATTCTCTAAGCTCATACCTTTGTATTGTAAGCATAAAGAATGCTTTACTTAAAAATATTAAACTGTAATCTTTTTACATAGAAACATGCTTATGTTACCTCAAGGTGTGGCAGAAGTAGGACAACAAGATGATTATGTGATAACACACACACACACACACACACACACATCCCACCCCTGGCACATATACACATTCACATGTGCCTCCCAGGCCCCCCAATAAAACTTATCAAATGTGAAAGAAGCAACAGAACATTTTCATAAAACAGTGAGCCAAGTTTAGATGTTGGTGAGTTTCAAAATAGTCAAATATAACAGAAAAAAATAGCATTAGGTTTAGATTTCCTTATGTAATGTGAAATTAAAAGTTTAAATATTCCTAAGAATTTCATTTTCTCACAGATTAGTATTTCTTTGTTGCTTCCTGTGGTACTTGATTCTGCTGTCTCAGCATGAGTTAATAAGATATGGCTGTTTTTTTATACTGATGGTTGCTTGATGTGGTCTATTATATATATGTATGTGAGTTTTTGTGTACATATATACACCCGAACACAAACACACACACATGTACATATATATATTCTCATCACGTAATTTTTTATAAAATTAATTTAAATACATTTATCTCTATTATTCCTGTTAACTTGTTGGCTTACTAGCCCTTTATGGGGAAATTGGTGATTGACTTGCCAAGCTGCATGACTGTTAATATTCTTCATCAAAAATTGAAGCAATCAAAACTAAACAATTAGGGAATCACATATAGGTCTTTTTTTCATAAGATGAAAGTGTGTTGACAAAATATGTTATATTTTCAGTATATGCTTTATTTTTTTGGTTTATTTTAGTTATTTACATTTCTTTTTTTTTAATTGAATATCATCTTCATTTACATTGCCAATTCCTGATTTCCTCACCTCCCCAAAGACCACCAACCCCTCCTCCCTCCCTCTGCAGCCATGTATATGCCCTCCACCCGACACACTCCCACCTCCCCCCCCCCTCGGGAGGTTTTCCCTTTGTTGGGGCCTCTATTGAGCCTTTATCTGAACAAAAACCACTCCTTCCACAGATTCCCAACAAGGCCTTCCTCTGCCACATTTTTGGCTGCAACCATGTGTACTCCTTGGTTGATGGTTAGTCCCTGGCAGTCTTGGGGCATCTGGGTGGCCAAAAATCATTATTTTTCCCATGGGGCTGTAAACCACTTCAGCTCCTCCAGACTGCCCTAGACTCCTACACTGGGGACCCCATGCCCAGTCCAATAGTTGGTTGTTAGCATCTGCCTCTGTATTTGTAAGGCTCTGGCAGGGCCCCTCTGGAGACAACCATGGCATGCTCCTTTTGGTATACACTTCTTGTCCTCCATAGTAGTGTCGGAGTTTGGTAACTTTATAGGATGAATCCCCAGGTATGGCAGTCTCTGGGTGGCCTTTACTTCAGTTTCTGCTCTACACATTGCCTCCCTCATTGCTCCTGTGAGTATTTTGTTCCCTTTCTCAGAGGAACCAAAGCACCCTCACTTAAGTCCTCCTTCTTGTTGAGCTTTCTGTGCTGGGTAAATTGTAACTTGTTTATTTTGAGGTTTTGGGCTAAGATCTGCTTATTAGTGAGTGAATACCATGTACATTCTTTTGTGATTGGATTACCTCACTCAGGATGACACTTTCTAGTTCCATCCATTTGCCTAAGAATTTCATGAATTCATTGTTTTTAATAGCTGAATAGTACTCCACTGTGTATATATAGCACAGTTTCTGTATCTGTTCCTCTGTTGAGGAACATCTGGGTTCTTTCCAGCTTCTGGCTATTATAAATAAGGCAGCTATGAACATAGTGGAGCATGTGTCCTTATTATATGTAGGAGCATCTTCTGGGTATATGCCCAGGAGTGGTATAGCTGGGTCCGCTGGTAGTACTATGTCTAATTTTCTGAGAAATTGCCCAACTGATTTCTAGAGTGGTTTTACCAGCTTGCAATCCCACCAACAATGGAGAAGTGTTCCCTTTTCCCCATATCCTCTCCAGCATCTGATGTCCCCTGACTTTTTCATCTTAGCCATTCTGATTGAAGTTGAATCTCAGTGTTGTTTTGATTTGCCTTTCTCTGACAACTAAGGATGCTGAACATTTCTTTAGGTGCTTTAGAGCCATTCGAGTTTCCTCAGTTGAGAATTCCCTGTTTAGCTCTGTACCCCATTTTCATAGGGTTATTTGATTATCTGGAGACTAACTTCTTGAGTTCTTTGTATACATTGGATATTAGCCCTCTATCGGATGTAGGGTTAGTAAAGATCTTTTCCCATTTGTTGGTTGCCGTTTTGTCCTATTGACCACGTCCTTTGCCTTATAGAAGCTCTGCAGTTTTATGAGGTCCCATTTGTCAATTCTTGTTCTTAGAACATAAGCCATTGGTGTTCTGTTCAGGAACTTTTCCCCTCTGCCCATGTGTTCAAGATTCGTCCCCACTTTCTTCTTTATAAGCTTCCGTGTGTCTGGTTTTATATGTAGATCCTTGATCGACTTGGACTTGAGCTTTATACATGGAGATAAGAATGGGTCAGTTTGCATTTTTCTGCATGTAGACCTCCAGTTGATCCACCACTGGACTTAATGAAGATCTTATGGAAATTTCAAATCTTTGGAGTGCTTCATTTTATAGTCTTGGAGTCAAACACAGAGATAATATCTCCTTTTATAATATTGTCATTGTTTCCAAACATGTCAGCCTTAAGTGGATTTATATCAGGGAATAGAAAGAGTCCCCTTTATGCCTTCATACTGTATATTTACACACAGTTCAAAGGACACTCCTTGGAGCTCATGCTACCACAGGAGGAAAAGGAATATAATTAAGAAACTTGCTGCAATGCTATGGATGCTGAAGTGGTTTTTGGAATGCCCATATCATTAAGTTCTCCTTTGATGAAATCTATAAGGACTTGTGTACTAGTTATGCAAAGAAAAGAACTAAATACATTTTTAGGAAATTTTTTAGCCTGTGAAATCTCAGTAGAAGATTTTCCATCTTGTCCTAGAAAAAGATCAGTATCACCAGGAGAGCCGACACACAAAAAATATCCTTCATCCAAGCATAATTAGAATGGAGAAATGACTAATGTAAATCAAGAAGAAGAAAAAAACATCATGGAGACCCTTATGATGAACTGGATCGCATATCCAGTGATACAATTCAGAGCTACGCAGAACGTTAGGCAATAGACACAATGGCACAAGGGAAAAACAGAAATAGGGAACAAGGGAATTATGCTTTTTGTTGTTAATCTTCAATGTATAAGTGACTTTCTTATCACCAGACAGATTTATTAAATATTTGTAGAGATGAGACCTGGTTTCTACTTCTTTCGATAAAATGGAATGAGAGGGAAAGCTAGCAAAAGGGAGCAGTGGGTGAAAAAGAATAATTTTGTTTAATATGACTGTGTGATAAAATAATCAATACCTCCTCTTCTCATGCTCAGAGACCTACAGCAACTTGAGGGTAAAGCAAAGTCCCTAATAACATACCTAGTTACAGTTTCCTTCTCCAGTTCACCATCTGTTATACATACTTACTCTGCTTTCTCTGGTGAAGAATCCCATTATACCTCTTGCTGGTGTTTATGCTGGCTTTGGTGTGTGTGTGTGTGTGTGTGTGTGTGTGTGTGTATACATTCATGACTGTGAGACTGTCCATTCATGTGTGTTATGACCTGGTACATCCCTATTCATGTTAAGTGATTTAAATAATATAGAACACTTGGCAATCCTCACACCCTTTCACAAGAAAAGATAATCAAATCATTCCTTGTGCTGTACATCAGGGGAATCCCAGACCCAGTGTACAGAAAATTTAGGTTTGATTACTGAGTGCAAAGGACAGTATGACCTTGTTTAAAGAATGTTTTTTTTGTGGAAAATGGAAACATTTTGATGGCATTTCCTTAAAGGAGGAAAGAAAAGAGAGAACTGTAATTATAGCATAATCTCAATAGTGAAATTAAAAAAAAAACAATAATTTCATGTGTTAAAATACTCAGAGTCTGTTTAAAAAGATACTATAAATTTGAAAGAATGGAGTGTTTGGAGGTAGAAAAAGGAAGATGAAAAGATATAAGTATTCTGTAATCTCAAAAAAAATCAAATAAATAACTTTAATAAGAATAGCTGGAGCTTTATTGACATGACAATTCTATTGGTCTTTATCTGGATTGAAAAAAACAAGGGGCCTTAGACTTTACTGTTGCTTATTTTTGTGTAGTGACTCAGATTGTCAAATGTAAGAGGGCATAATTTGGGAGAGTGGGTAAATACTAAAAGCTTTTAATTGGTGCTTATAATCTATGTCTCGGTTTTATTGTGATTATGATCATAATTTAAAAAAAAATCTATCCAATGGTAGCCAGGGAGCTCTCTCCACCCTATTTTTCTGGTTCATAGCAGCCAACCTCTCCAGCTGGGGAATCATTTTGTTGGGCTGGATATTTAGAATTCCATGTAGTTTTGGTATTATTCTCTGACAACACAATGTAAACAGAATGGATATTAATGATAATGAATACATCAATCTTCAGGACATTGCATAATTTTAAATAAATGGATAGAGAGAATTCAAGATAACAAGTTTTAAATTTTAATGCACCCACTGCTCTCTGAGAATCTGATTTATAACAAGTGAATAAATAAAAACCCACTAGGACTTTTTTCAAAGTAAATATATTCTGCTTTTGTCAAATCCTATATTCTTAAATTTTATATATGCTCACTTATGTTTTCTAAAGGTTTCTGAACAATAAGTCATAAGATACTGAGTCTATGATGGTTTTCTCACTGTGTATGTATCTTAGACCCACCATAATCCCCTGGGTATATATAGCAATAAAATACTACTACATAAATGTTTGCAGGGGGTTATATAATTAACTAATTAATAAGCAAATTCATAAGTCTTTCTGAAATGATTTCATTAAGAGGGAAGAATATAGAATAGTAATTAAACACCACCTCTACATATGTGAATGTTATATGCATTTCATAACTGTATTAAGGAATATCACTATAAATAAATGCTACTTAGAAGAGGAAATGAAGGTTTAGAGCTTACAGTGTTCACTGACTGCCTCTTACCAAACCTATGAAATGATATTACCCAGTCCTAAATTTAGAAGTAATCTAGAGAATATTTGGAAAGGTGAGTTTAAATGAGATAGCCAGTAAGTTGAAGGCCCAAGTAAAAAAGAGAATTAGTCAATGCCCAGAAGGGCAAATGAGGAGAAATTGTGTGAGACACTGCTCTAAAATTCCTGTGCAACACAAGAGACCCTAGGACTTTAGCCTGCTCAGCAACTTCAATGTCATGCTTCATAGGTACATGTGCACCACACACAGATATTATTATGGTTTTATTTCAATCCAAATGAATACTCATTTTAGCAGAATGTTTAAGAGTTATAACATAGTAATTTTACCCAAAATTTTGTGTCATTTTAAAATATTTATTAGATTAAACATTTTACAAATGAATTCAATTATAACAAAATATGCAAAGTTGAACAAATAAGACCTGAGTTGAACAATGGTAATAGCAGTAGACATGTTAAAGGTGAAGATGGGAAGCTCATGAGGTCTCAACTCTACACAAAGAACAACAGGCAACTGAGAGATGCTATGAGCAAAAGAAATCATTTTCTTCAGGTATATGAGCACAGCAATTGTTTATACAGTATCAAATGGGGTCAACTCTGAAAACACACACACACACACATACACATACACAAACACACAAACAATATATATATATACATATATATATATATGTATATATATATATATATATATATATATATATATATACTGTATACAGAATGGGAAGTTAGGTATTTAGAAATACATATTTATATGTATGCATGTAACAATTAATGAAAAAGAGAGATCATGAATTTGTAAGAGAGCAATAAAGGAGTACAAGGGAGGATATAGAAGAAAAAAAGAGGAGGGAGAGAAATGAGGTAAATATATTGTAATCATGTGGGAAAACTATTTATAGGCTAACATGAAAATTTTCAAAGAGATACAATCCTATATACAATGAATATATTCCAATGAATATGTAAAGAAAATAATTCTAAAAATTAACCCACTGAATTTATTAAATTTTATATATTTGAATATATAGCTATGAAATCTAGTTATATCAAGAATTTAAACTTTGTCACTTGAAAGAGACAAATTTCCTGAAAAGTTTATACTAAAATTTTAAGTTAGTATAAAAGATTTCTCTGAATACTTTAAGGTTATTTGCATTCGCTATAAAGCGTGAAGATCATTTATAGTCTTAGATGTGTTCTAAAAAGTCAGTGCTAGTCACATTTTGACTGTACTTATCTTTCTATTTTCTTAGATTTGTGATAATTTATAGATGATCCTGGAGCCATGGATGATACTTTTCCATTAATGAAATAAATGAACATATGTTAGGAGTCATAATGGGACAGGCTAATATACTAGCAGGTGAGCATCCTGAAAAGGCCTGCTTCGGATTATTATATAATCTGCAACAGGTGAGCCCTTATTAAGTAAGGCTGTAAGGGGGAAAGATTCCTGCTATTAATATGCATCTTATGTTATTATTAAACATATATAATAATCAATAAGTAATTACATACCCCTTTGGAGCAGATCTCTGCAGATCCATGAAGATGTACTTTCTTAAAGTGATGTTATATAGACAAATAGATGACTTAAGTTTTAATGATGATCCTGTAAGAATTCCTAAAATTATATCTGTGATTATTAAACTCTTTTATAATGGGACTGCTATTAGGTTCTTTCTGATAGTCAAAACTGCAATGAGGGCTGGGCAGTGGTGGCACACGCCTGTAATCCCAGCACTTGGGAGGCAGAGGCAGGCAGATTTCTGAGTTCGAGGCCAGCCTGGTCTACAAAGTGAGTTCCAGGACAGCCAGGGCTACACAGAGAAACCATGTCTCGGAAAAAGAAAAAAAGAAAAAAAAAGAAAAAAGAAAAAAACTGCAAGGAGAACTCTGCCAGTCTCCCAGGTGTCACCAGTTAATTGCTCTTAGATGATAACCAGACTTTCTTCTACTCAGAGCACATTCCAAGAAGTTGTAAAACAATTAATGAAAGGTCACAAAAAGGGATCTAGGATTTATTATAGGTTCTAGGACAGAAGATAAAATATTGACTGGGTTTATCTATACAAAACTTCACTAATAACTTAGTTATGGTTTTAAACTTTCAGTGAACCTGTAAAGCTGAGACAGAAGATGAATGTTTAGCTAGATAATTACTCCTAACGAAAATGCAAGTAAACATTCTCTGTTGTAAACTTCTATCTCAGTTTCTGATTTGAATGTTTGTGGGAACTTGTGATGAACTTTGTAATATGTGATTATGTACTCTGAAAGATGTATAAGTACTGAGGACAAGAAGAAAGGGCTCTCTCTCTCTCTCTCTCTCTCTCTCTCTCTCTCTCTCTCTCTCCCCTTTCCCCACCTACAGTAGAACTTTTCTCCTTCCTCAGTTAGAGTAGAATTTTTCCCCTTCCCCACTTAGACTATAATTTTTCCCTTTCTCCACTTAGCATCTTTCTGCTTTTCCCCTTAGATAGCTTTCATAGGAAACTTTTTACAACTTAGTAATAAACTATATAACCACTTTTCTAAGTGTCCCATTTTCTTCCTGTGATTTCTGACTAGCAGGCTGAAAGTTGGAGACTAGCAGGTCCTGCTGAGATAGAACAAATGCTGCTTTGCTTAATCCTCTCCTGTTAAGCTACAGATGTTAATCACCTAAGCCAGCAAGGAGTCTTTTACCCTCAGAAAGAGCAGGAAAGTTTTTAGGATGTTTTGGAAGTTATTATCAGCATTTTCAGCACAATTAGAGAGCTAGAAAGCTCAAGCCATCACCAGAGTCCTATTCTGTGACTCCCCCACTACTATCTCTTGGACTGGAGGCTCCCTGCAAACATATACTTTGCTCAGCCATGCTTGCATTGTCTAAATATTTTTGATCCTTATTGGAGAAGGGATTTTGTTTGCTTCCAGTCAAATGATTAGAATCAAGTTTCTGTACATGTTGGATTGAGAAATTCTGACCCCAAAGCAGTAGAGTGGGTATGTTTTTCTGATATAAATAAATTTTAAGAAATACTTGCTATAATGTTTTTGTATAATAATTTCAGATTTGGAACATGTTTACCTCTAGAATGATATATATTTTTAGTTCCATTCTTATAGTTATGTAAGAAAATAATGGAGAAACATTGACTTATAGGGAATGGAGTAAAATGAACTCAACAGATATTCTTATTCAAAGTCAATCAATTGTGTACACATTGTCTTCATACACTAATCAACTAGATTTTCTGCTGTAATCATGAACAGTGATTCATCATGGCTAGACAATACATTGTGAGTTTGGAGTTTTATTCATAATCTAAGATACTTGACATAAATACAAACCTGTACAAGTTAAGTACATTAACATACATTAACCTACTTACTGTATGTAGTAGAACTCCCTAAGGGTTGCGTGAAGTGGTGGAAATAATTTTATTTATATTTTTAGGGAGAGGAACAATGTCCTTATATCCTTACATGCATAAGCAATTTGCATGTTCTGTGCTTCTTATAAAGGAATGATCTTAAAGAGTTTATTCAGAGCCTCTTTCACATCCTTATTCCTCAGGCTGTAGATGAAGGGATTCAGCATGGGGAAAACTACTGTGTAAAATGTTGAAACAACTTTGTCTGAATCTAAAGAGTAGTTGGTACGAGGACGAGAGTAGATGTAGAGAATGGAGCCATAGTACAAGGTCACAGAGATGAGGTGGGAGGAACAGGTGGAGAAGGCCTTGAGGCGGCCCTGAGTGGAGCGGATCCTCAAGATAGTGGCAATGATGAAGAGATAGGAGGCCAGGATTAGGGCAATTGGCATCATTACATTGGAGGTAAGGAGGAAGTACATCAGGGCCTGGTATCCTTCCTTGCCACCACAAGCCAGATTCACCAAGGGAAGCAAGTCACAAAAAAAGTCATCAATGACATTGTCATTACAGAAATCAAAGGTAAAAGTTTTCTTGGTGATGATGGAAGAGTTAATAAAGCCACCCATGTAAGAGGCTGCTACAAAAAATGCACATAGTTTTATAGACATGGCCTGAGAATAAATCAGTGGCTTTGAGATAGCCACATAGCGGTCATAAGCCATAGCAGCCAGCAGGTAACACTCACTGTAGTCCAGTCCAGCAGAGAAGAAGAACTGAGCCACACAGCTAGCAAAGGACATGCTCTTATTTTCAGAGATACATATCATTAAGATCTTTGGAGTGTAGACAGTAGACAACCAGAGATCCAGAAAAGACAGATTTCCAATGAAGAAATACATGGGTGTGTGGAGCCTGGGGTCATTGCAGATCAACACAATAAGAGTGCTGTTTCCTAACACCGTCAATGTGTACATAATGAGAAACATCACAAACAGGACCAATTGTGTGGTAGGGTCAGAGGTGAATCCCAAGAGGATGAACTCAGTCACTGTGTGGTTGCTTCTCTCCATGGCTGTAAAGACTCTCTCCTTAGAACATAAAACAGAGACTTTTTTTTCCTAATGACTGTGCTGAAACAAAAAAGGCAAATGGGTAAATCATACTATTTCTCCTGGTAATCATAGAAGTCTAATATGCAACACTCCAAAGATTCATTTAGAAATAATTTTTATTTAATAACCAAATAAAACGTTTGGCAAATATTTTTATCTTTATGATCATTATCTTATTAACTAGAGATGTTGTTTATATTCATCTCTTATATTCATATTATTAAATATTAATTCTAATAACCAGACTTATTTCTGAGTAAAATACACAAAGATATGTGATGGTGCACCATGGGGGCTGTCAGCTTACTTCACTAAAAATTCAGTAGCCTCAGTGTGTGTGTGTGTGTGTGTGTGTGTGTGTGTGTGTGTGTGTGTGTGCGTATGAGAGAGAGGAAAAATGAGAGAGAGGGAGAAAGAGAGAGAGAGAGGGAGAAAGAGAGAGAGAGAGGGAGAAAGAGAGAGAGAGAGAGGGAGGGAGGGAGAGAGAGAGAGAGAGAGAGAGAGAGAGAGAGAGAGAGAGAGAGAGAGATCTGACTTGATCTTTGTAGTATTTGGCATACATGTTGATTCTGTCTGCTGTATAACAAAATGTTTACCTATTCACCAAGTTCTCACAGCTTTCTGAGTTCCTTTTCTATTTCTGTACTGCATCTTCTCATCACTATTTGAGCTTTTGAACCAGAAATGCTTCACGAATCAATTTTTGTGCCTCTTCATCAACACAAACCTGTCAGCCTTTGGTGAATAAATCCTGATGAATTTAAATGCTTAACAAGTGTGAAAAATTTTTAATGATAAATTTCATGGCTATTTTTCCGTCATATACTTTAGATACTTGGGTTCAAATGCCTACTTAATATGAAAAATAAGAAGACCTCTGAAATCTGAGGAAAAATTCATCTTTGCATTGTTCTTAATATCTGTTCCACTCCATTATACACTTTAGACAAAGGCATTATTCTATACTGTAGAAAATCATTTGGTCACATTTGCTACTGAACTCTAACGTCATGTTGTCTCTAATTATTTACCAAAATGGACTCAGGACCTACATAATTTTCCACTGGTCCAACATTTGATTCTTATATGCAGACAGCTTTTTAAAATTTCTCTATCATTGTGGAAGTCTTCTCACTTTCTCCTACCTCTGTCTTCACCCCAATTGAGTCAGCATGGCATTCAGAGTGGTCATGTGTAAATATCAGTTTAATTTGGTATTCTTTTGTTCTATGCACAAGTTATTCTTTAACCTATTCTTAGAAATGACCATGGTCCTTCCAAAGGCAATGTGTTTATACCTGGCCCTGGCTATCTCTCTGCTCAGAACTGCTATACTTTTGCCATTCTTATCTTTACCCTCTGTCTGTTCTTGAATATCACATGCTCAATGCATTCCTAGTTATTCTTGCCTGTTGTTGGAATGCCTGTCCTCCTTGTATCTCTATGGGTCTAACATTCATAGTCTCATATTTTAATATACTCTTGAATGACTGTAAATATGTGTTCTCCAAGCAAAGCACTGCAATCTCTTCTACCTCCCCTGACTTTTCTCCTATTCCTTTCTAATCTAGTATCATGTGACTACTAACAATTATCTAATAACACATATCCAATTAATTTAACTTCCCCCTCTTAACTATAAAATGTAATGTGTGTATAATTTTGACTTTTACTTTTCATATTACATTCTGAATCATTTATTGTAAAACAGAGAGATCATGTAGAGTGAACAGTTTTAGCAAAAGGTATAAATACACAAGATTTTCTGTTAAAAACATCTTAGAAACTCCTGAATTCAACCTGAAACTTATCTTCTGATTCTCATTTTCTATTTATCATGACAGGTATCATAGTTGTTAGCTATAAAAATCACAGTCAGTCATTTAGAAAAACTTTCCCTGAGTCCAGCACAGCTATTATTTCACATATAGGATTTCATTTAAGACCTCATATTTTATGTCTGTAAATATTAATGGCGATGTTTTCAAAAATCATCACATTTATGTTTACTAACTAGCTAACAACAATTCAATAGCTTTTTTTTTTTAAAAAAAGATCTACTATTTAGTCAGAAAGTCACCCCTTTTCATCAAATTATTTATGTATCAGTTGCTGGTTGAATCTGTGGCTCTTTTAGATTTGAATATATTAATCTAGAGGCCAGAAGATAACCCTAAGAGCTAGTAGATGTCACAGATAAGTGTTTAAGAGCTTCTAAAAACTGGTCAAACTAATTGTGGAATTATATGCATTTCATGTAAAAAAATAACTAAGCATCCTAGATAGATTCTATTACATCCAGCTAGGATAGAGTACTTACCTGAAACTCTTACATTCAAAACCAACAGCAGACGATCCAAGCAACTTAAGCCTGCTCAGATTCCCTTGAGTATATGATCTCTCCCACCTCAGGGGTACATCTTTAAAAGTATTTGAAAGGCAATTAAGCAAGAGTCTGTTTATTTTCTTGTTCAATGCAAAATAAGAAAATGACTAAAATGGTTTAATTTTGTATAGGGAACCACTCTTTACAAAAATCACTTTTTTTCAAACACTCTTAGAAATATGTATTGCAATTAAGATTATAGTTAAGCAATCATATATGGAAGTAATTGCCTTACACAAATTAAAGAACAAAGCACAATTATGTTTTGTGTCCAATGTATTTTAAATTTAAAATATGTGTTTGTTTTGCTATGATGCATTGCAGAAAGGTAATTTTTTTACCTCAATAATTTCAAGAAATTCATTAAATTTTGAGAAAGTATCATACAGCTTATGTTCTTTCTTCTTGAGCTCATTCTTTAACTAAGGATGACTGTGAAATTCTGCTATTATTTTCTATCTGTCATTCTTATACTGAAAGCATACCTATTGTTCTGTTTTATGTTATGTTGGAGATAGAACCCATGATTTCATGAATACAAGATTAACATTCTTCTTACTGGGCTACATTCTGGTTTCAAGGACAGTCTATGAAACTTTAGCCATATTGGTTTAGTGATGAAGCTTACTTGTTCTAACTTTCTGCATAGATATATTTCACAACAGTTATACCTATTACTTACCTATCACTACTTGAGTTTAAAATCATAAGAAAGATGCCTTATTAGGAAATATGCGAAGTATGGCTAATATTGCTTTTCCTTTATAGCAACATGACATACTGAGAACAATTTATCAATTTTGATACTTTTGTAAGTTTCTACTAATCATTTTGTGATGTTGGATACTTTGCTAACTACTTATTAATACCAGTTTAGTGAGGCATAAATTATCTTATGGTATAAATATGATTCTCATTTTATAGATTAGTCCTCTGAAACATAACAATGTGATGCAGGCTGCTGGAGAATAAAAGAAATCCAAGAACTTACCCATCACCAGGTACTTCATGTCACAATACAAATTCATTGGACAAATTATCCAAATTAGTTTAATAGTGGCATGATAGCTGTTTAAGGAATTGTTCACATTCTTATTGGATGTGAGACATTCTTCATAAGAGTGGTTTCCTGCTGGTGTTGTAGCCAGGGGTAACCTGTTATAATGCTTTCCTAAATAATCTGTTTTTAGATTCCCTTATTAGTATTTATGCTTATATCTGTAGATTTGTACTACTCTTAACCTTCCTTAGAGACGTTTCTTTTCACAATGTCTAGATTAATGCAGAGACTTGTCACTGTTCACATTCTAAGAAAAAGACTTATGCATTTTCAGACACAGATGGGTAATCTACATCAAATAAACCTTACAGAAGAGTTGTTCCATAGAATATTAGACAAGAAGGATAAGGAGGAGAGCTGTGAGTCATTGTCTTCTAGTCATGGCAGGGATGATGCACACATCAACTCACAGAAACTATGGTTGACTTCACAAGACTTGCAGAAGATAAAAGCAATGAAAATTTCAACATGGATAGGGAGGGGCTTCTGTGACTTATCTCCTAGCTGAGAAGCTACTGGCAGCTGGTAGCTTCTGAGAGAGAGTTATTTTTCTTTCAGGGTTCGCCTTTTTGTAAGTAGACTGTACACCAGTGAATGCCTACATAATCATTTGCACATGGTCAGCACTCATTGGAGCCAGGGAGTGGTTCCTGCTACTGCTGCTGCTAATCAATACTACTACTACTACTACTACTACTACTACTAATAATAATAATAATAATAATAGTAATAAGTAATATGGGTTGGAGAATTTTGATGGGAAATGGAGGGAGGCTATGGGTGGATAATGTAAAAATATATTGCATATTGAATGAAATTTTCATAGAACGAATAAAAATATTTTCAAATGATCAAAATCATAAGATATTTTTCAATGCAAACTTATTAATATTGAATAGAATAACTTTGTTCATGCTTTTCAGGCAAATTATTTGCTACTAAAATTGTAAAAGTCAATACAGAAACTGAGGAAACTGTTGTATTATTTTAATAACTTTCAATGTGAAGAGAATAAAGTTTAATGAAGAACACATTTGCTTGATACAAATGGCATGAAGTACTACAGTTCTAGATAAAACAAAATGCATGTTTGCTACCAGATGTTGACATACTTTAGGATTAGTAAGTAAGGGCAAATACTTCAGAGGTACGCGGCTAGGTAACCATGTGTTGCTACTGGGAGTCCTCTCTACACGTGTCATTATAGTGAACTTTACTTGGTTTCTAAAATGAAATTGCAATGTCTGCTTAATATTCTAAGATTAAAAAAATTGGCAGGTGAAATCGTTCTGAAATATGATTGACTTAGGTCCTGTTGCCATATTATTTAGTTTATTATTTCTGGATTTTTGGATTTACATAAATTTCACTTCTCAGATCTCTCATTTGAGAAAGAATAAAGATAGCTAGTCTTGCCTCATAGGACTATTATGTCCAGATGAAATCTGTAAAGTTTTTTCCCTAGGAATCATACTAGGGTTTCAGTGTGAAGTATCTAAGATGCTCATTATATTAATATTTTCAATTATTATTTCAATGATAAATTACTTTTCTAAGCTATGTACATATATTTTAATTTAGCAATTATTTTGTTGGATTAAATTTGTAATTGTATAGATAAACTAAGTTCAGTATCTTTCTATAGTTAAATAATATTGGATCAAATTCAGCAGCTATTGATATATACATTCACTTCTATTATTCTACTTCCCCAACTCTTATATAAACATATGTATATGGCTCTCTCATGTATATATATGAGAGAGCACGTAAGGTACTTGTCTTTCTGATTCTATTTTGTTTTACCTGATAAAATACCATCTTTTATCTTATCTGTATATTTTGATGCACATGTGGGGTTACATTATTTTAAATAATTATAATAATAACAATAATTCTTTAAAATAATTATTTTTAATAATTATAATAATTATTATTATTAAATAATATTCTATTGTGTTTACATAGCATATTTTATTCATCCAATCATGTAATTTGCTTTGAACAAGTCTATCTCTAATTTCTTCCCTATTCCTCCAGAACTAATTTTCCCCTAGTTTTCTGTATTTTATTTTATTAATTATTTTATTTATTTACATTCCAAATGTTGCCACCCTACTTGGTACTCTCTCCATGAGTTCTTCAACTCCTCCCTTCCCCTTTGCTTCTAAGAGGGTGCTCTTTTACTCACCCACCCACTCTTATCTCACCCCACTAGCATCCCATTTCCATGGCGTAGCAAGGTTCTATAGGACTAAGTGCATCCTTTCCCACTGAGACCATACAAGGCAGTCCTCTGCTACATCTGTAGCAGGGGTCATGGAGAAGCCCATTTATGCTCTTTGGTTAGTGGCTTAGCTTCTGGGAGCTCTGAGTTGTCTGGGTTAGTTCCTATGGGGTTGCAATCCCCTTCAGCTTCTTCAGTCCTTCCTCTAGTTCTTATCTAGGGGTCCCTGAGCTCAGTTCAATGGTTGGCTGTAAGTATCTGCATCTGTATCAGTCAGCTGCTCATAGAGCCTCTCAGTAAAGAGTCATTCTAGACTTTTGTCTGCAAGCAAAACATGGCATCAGTAATAGTGTCAGGGTTTGATGTTTGTGCATGGGATGGATCCCATGTTGGGATGGTCTCTGGATGGCCTTTCCTTCAGTCTCTGCTCCAGTTTTTCTGTGCATTTCCTGTGTGCCAAGTTACAGCAGACCTCCTCAGAGAGAGACAGGCTGTGTGGTCAATTTTGTTGACTTTTGGCTAGTAATATCCACTGCATGTTTGTTTGTGTTTATATGTTTATATTAGTAGAATAGAGCTTGCAGTCTCCAAAGATAAAGAAATGATGGGGAGAGGGTAATGCCATCTGATGGCTAAGCTTGCTTGTCAACATCAGTACATTTGAAAGTAGATAAAACTCAAGCAGCTGGCCACACCTATAAACAAGTTTTCTTGGCTTGATTATTTGATATCAGAAGAACGACTCTACATCTGGACTACAACATCTGGCGACATCACTCATAGGACATGGAAGAGGAGACTTTTGCTTTCTATCTGCTTGCTCTCACTCTCATTGGCAAGCTCATTACTGACCCATTCCTTCACAGGTGTTCAAACATATTCCTTTAGGATTCCAATGGCAACAGAAAACTGGTTCCTCTCTAGGATTGTTGGAAAATCCAGTATAATGGACTGAACAACTACTGAATCTTTGGCTTTTCTTCCAGAAGACAACCACTGCTGAACTACTCAGAATGCATCCTGTAAACCACTCAAATAAATATATTATTTTTGTTCCTTACAGAATCTTGTCTAATACACATTGTGGTGCCAGGAGTATTTCTAGGGTAACAGAATGGTAAGGATAAGTTTCTTAAGTAAGGAATAGGCTTGGCAATTTTCCAACATCCACAATTACGTTGAGCTCCCTTGGTAGTATGGAGAATGCTGAAGGTACATGGGCAGAAATAGCTAATGTGTTCGCTTTGTAAAATAAAGCATTTAGGAACTTGTATATAAGACTCTTGGTAATTTGTAGAAAAATAAGCAAAATAGTGATGCAGGCTGGTTGCTTCTAGCATTTCTGACAAAGGAATGAGTTTGTGATAAATTTAACCAACTTCTACAATAGTAGGGTACAGTGTCAAAAGAAAAGAATAAGTTGTGGTATAATTGACTGACCTTTATGAGGGTGCTCTTCTACCCACTCAACTCCAGCATTTCTTAAATTGGTTAAATTCTTCAATTTAACCATTTTCTTAAATTCCTTAAATTCTTCAATCACAAAATGGGAATAGTAATAATCTGGTGGGGTTTCTATGAATGCTAAGTCTACAGAGGTAATGCCTGAGCCAGTTTCTAGAACAGGACACTTGCTGTCAGGTTAGCAGTCATTATTACCCTTACTGTCTCTGTTACTACTATCATCATTTCATAGTGTTGTAGGTTCTTCTAGCATACCTTTGTGTTCAAGGTTCTCCTTGCATCTGAGTTACTAAATCATAGCCTTGGATCAAGAAGACTTTGTCTGTAATCTCAGTGGTGAGTCTGAGTCTGTGTAGCATTGGTCACACTAATTAGCCTTTTAACTAAGCCACAGTATAAAACAGGCCACTCTTGCACTGGTGGGAATACCTTGCATGCCATTCACTATTTTCGCTCCTTGGATTCCCGCTGGGGGTCCAGCTTCTGCAAAAGTCAGGGTCGTCCGGGTTATTCATCCTATAAACAGTCACCAAACCCAAAAAATAATATGAATGGCAAGAAATGTGTACCAAAAGGAGCCTGTTATGGATGTCTTTTGAAAGGGTCCTGCCAGAACCTTACAGATACAGAGGTGAATACTAGCAGCCAACCATTGGACTGAGTGCAGGGTTCACAATGGAGGAGTTGGAGGGTAGGCTGGAGGAGGTGGGAGTTTGCACCCCCATGGGAAGAATGAAGATGTCATACAACCAGACACCCTAGGGCTTCCAGGGACTAAGTCATCAACCAAGGGGTACACATGGTTCCACCCAAAAGAGTGGCAGAGGAATTCCTTGTCAGGCATCAGTGGGAGGAGAGGTCCTTGGTCCTGTGAAGTCTCAATAGAGGCACCAGTGTGGGGAAATCAAGTGGGGGTCATGGGAGTGGGTTGGGTGGAGGAGCATATTCTTGTGAGCTCTTAAACTTGGGGATCAGGATGCTTACCTAGACTTGACTCAGCCCCGGTCTTTTATTGAAATTACATAAGGAAATTTGGGTAACAAAATTCATAGCGGGGTGGGTAAATGCTTTTCTATTTTCCTGTGCCAACATTTTATTGTGACACAGAACAATATAGATTTAGAACAGAAAAAAAGGGAACTATACAATCTCAGACATAAAAATTTTACAGCAAGCACAGTTTTTTTTTAATATATCTTTCAACCACCAGTCTCTAGTGAGGTTGGGGCAGCAGTATTTCATTTACAAAATAAGTCTTTTAAACATATGTGAGACAATATAGTTCCATAAAGGGCAAGCATGAGGTCACACTGCTGATCCTGCAATCTTTATAATTTGTGGACCCTTTCTTTCTCTCTACAAAAACACCCTCACTTAACCTGTATGGAGAATTCCTAGAGGACTGCCACCATCATCTCTGAATCCTAGGAACCCATTGCTATATTTCTGAGAAAGATCTGTACATTATTCTACCTTCAATTTTATGATAAAACTATCCTATTTTTATTACACAGAATTGCAATTAAGACTGGGGGAACAGCTGCAGAATTACTCATCTCTGCCTAGGTTGGTTTCATTTCCACCTAGAGTGAAATATACATTTCTCTTGAATTTATGAACAGCCTTCACTTTAATATTATTGGTATCAAGTGGGTTCCTACTAGGTCTTGCCAGGTCACCAAATACTGATTTAATTAAGGAAACAAGAAAAGAGAAGACACAGTAAATAGATAGAGAGAATACTAGGAATAATTGCAAAAGTGACATCACGAGGTACTTGCACCAAGTCCTTGTGGCCTCTCAGTACTCATATTGGGGCCCACAAGAGGCCATAGCCTCGAGCTCTGAAACACAGTATGCCCCAGCAGGACTTTCTTCCTTGTCGTCAGGGGTACTAGACATCACTAGCCTAATTTGAGGTGTCTTCAACATACTCACATTTAGCTAGACTGTCGATTGTTGTTTTCCTCCGGTATTGTCCATAGAGTTTTCTAGTACCATCTAAATTGATTAAAATAGTTTCCAAAAAGTATTTATAACACTCTTTCAAGAGTTATATACAAGGATGTTTAATGAGTTTAAAAATATCAAGTATCAGTTATATTTCTTGCAGTAGCAATAATGAAGAGATAGAAAACCAAGATAAAGGAAATAGATATCATTCCATTCAAATCCAAGAGAGAATACATTGTGGCCTGGTATCGTTCTGGTACCCTGCTACCACAGGCCAGCTTCAGTAGGGCAAGTCACAGTAAATCTCATCAAAGATGCTGTCATTGTAGGAGTTAAATGCAAAAGCTTTTTTGGTGATGATTAAATAGTTAAGAAAACCACCTATGTAAGATGCTCTAACAATAACAATAAAAAAATATGCCCATGGTTTCTAAGACAAGCCTGAGATAAACCAGCGACTTTGATATGGCCGCACAGCAGTCACAAGCTATGTAAACAATGTGAATTATTCATTATAACCCATCCTAGTAGGGAAGAATTGAACAACACACTTCGCACAGGAGAGGTTCTTGTCTTCATAGATCCAAATTACTAAAATATTTGTAGTATAGATATGGGAAAACCAGAAATGTAAAAAAGACATATTTCTACTGTCTGCATTAGTGTATAGATCCAGAAAGCATTTGATCAACAGGTTGAGGAAGGTATTTCCCATTTTACCCAGCTAGAACCAGAGGAACAAGAGGATATGCTCTACAGGAATTTTTGTGAATCCTAACAGAATTAACTTAGTAAGTTGTGGAGTTTGGCTTGGCTTTATAAGGACAGTATGACATGGTTTCTTGTACTTAGAACAGAGCCAATAGTGTGTAGTCCTCCATGAGTGTTCATGGTTGCTGTGGGCAAAGGGCTTGTTTGTATAAATGTGAACAAATTTTCATGTTCCTCCTTCAAGGAAGGTCCATGATTTCAGGAGGTAAGGGTATGTCTAATGTCTCAGCAAAAGCTAGAATACAGTGACCTCAGGACAGCCATTAAGGCTGTGGAAAAGAACACTGAAAACATTGACTCTGAAAATATATAATTTCTCAACTGCAAAATATAAGGATGCTATAAGAATTGTATAAGGAGCTTCATAGACCTAAATGACAGAGGCACTATGAGCCTATGTTCAGAAAGATACCAAGGAAGGAGATAAGAAATTTAGAACTGGTGATTGCAGGGCATGGTCCCACACAGCTAAGTTTACAAAAGCAGGTAGATCTTTGAATTCTTTTTTGATGTTAAAATTTTTTCTGATGCTAAAAATTACACATGCTTGTTTGTCTCTTCCTTGTCAGGGGGTAAGGTTATAGAATGCTGATTTATTGATTGGTCATGAGGAAACCAGACAAATAATTGAATTGATATGTTAAAAAAATAACCAAATAGGCTTTTGGTCTTTATGAGACAAACTAGTAGAAAGTTACACTTCTCTTTATGTTCTTCTTCTTTTGTTTGTTTGTTTGACACAGCTATAGCATTTTATTTTATTTTATTTTATTTTATTTTATTTTCCATTTTTATCGGATATTTTATTTATTTACATTTCAAATGTTATGCCCTGTCCAAATTTACTCCAAGAAACCCCCATTCCAACCCACCTCCTTCTGCTTCTATGAGGGTGTGCCCCCACTCACCCACCCACTCCTGCCTCCCTTCTCTCAAATTCTCCTACACTGGAGCATTGAGCCTTTACAGGACCAAGAGCTACTTTTCCCATTGATGCCTGACAAGGCAATCCTCTGCTACATATAGGACTGGAGCCATGGGTCCCTTCATGTGTACTCTTTGGTTGTGCTTTAGATGCTGAGAGCTCTGGTTGGTTGATATTGTTGTTCTTTTTAAGGGGTTGCAAACCCCTTCAGCTCTTTCAGTCTTTTCTCTAACTCCTCCATTGGGGACCCTGTGATCAGTTCAATGGTTGTCTGCAAGCATCCACCTCTGTCTATGTCAGGCTCTGGCAGAGCCTCTCAGGAGACAGCTATATCAAGCTCCTGTCAGCAAGCACTTCTTGGCATGTGCAATAGTGTCTGGGTTTGGTGTCTGTATATAGGATGAATTCCCAGGTTGGACAGTGTTTGGATGGCCTTTCCTTCAGTCTCTGCTTCACACTTTGTATTTGTTCCCATGAATATTTTGTTTTCCATTCTAAAAAGGACTGGAGCATCCAGATTTTCATTTTCCTTCTTCTTGAGCTTCATATGGTCTGTGAATTGTATGTTGGGTATTCCGAGCTTTGGGGCTAATATTCACTTATCAGTGAGTGTATACCCTGTGTGTTCTTTTGTGATTGGGTTACCTCACTCAGGATTATTTTTTCTAGTTCCATCCATTTGCCTAAGAATTTCATGAAGTTATTGTTTTTAATAGCTGAGTAGTACTCCATTGTGTAAATGTACCCCATTTTCTGTAACCATTCCTCTGTTGAAGGACATCTGGGTTCTTTCTAGCTTCTTGCTATTATAAATAAGGTTGCTATGAACATAGTGGAGCATGTGTCTATAAGACTCTGATGACCCTTACTTATCAGGGGACTCTCTGAGTGAGCCATGAGGAGCCAGGAATCTTGCAAAAAAATAAGAGGGGTTTATTGTTCCAGCACACTGGAGTTGTTCCAGATCCACAGGAGAGGCCATGAACCAGGGCAGCTTGTTTGGTGATTTTTTATACAGTTTTTAGGGTTAGAATTGAGCAAAATCCACTAGGCACAATGTAATTTGCAGGACAGTTTGACATTTAAACTGATCAGTTCTTAGGGAATAAAATAGCAAGGGGTTTCCAAATCTGTGGGTGGCTAAATGTCAGTCCTCCCAGAGGAATGTGTCTTTGTCCTCTGGGTTTCCCTCATCTGCATGTGGCCAAAGATGATGGTCAGACTCCCCCATGGTCAGATGAATGTAATTAGCCTCTCCGTTCTGGAAGGAAGGGGTGCCTAAGTGTTCCATGACCTTTCCCTTCCAGGCGGGGAAGGGTATGGTAGAATTGTCCAAAGTTCCTGAACTGACCTCTTCATGTCCTTGTTATCTTTTGGGTTTATGCCCAGGAGGAGTATAGCTGGGTCCTCAGGTAGTGCTATGTCAAGTTTTCTGAGGAATGGCCAGACTGATTTTGAGAGTCCTTTTACCAGTTTGCAATTCCATCAGTAGTGGAGGAGTATTCATTTTTCTCCCATCCTCACCAGCATCTGCTTTCATCTGAGTTTTTGATCTTAGCCACTCTGACTGATGTGAAGTGGAATCTCACGGTCATATTGATTACTGATGACTAAAGATGTTGAACATTTCTTTAGGTGCTTCTCAACTATTTGAGTTTCCTCAGTCAAGAATTCATTGTTTAGCTATGCACCCTATTTTTAATAGGGTTATTTGATTGCCTGGAGTCTAATTTCTTGAGTTTATTTTTTTTTTGTATATATTGGATATTAGCCCTCTATCAGATATAGGATTGGTAAAGATCTTTTCTCAATCTGTTGGTTGCCATTTTGTCCTATTGACAGTGTCCTTTGCCTTACAGAAGCTTTGTAATTTTATTAGGTCCCATTTATCAATCCTTGATCTTAGAGCATAAGCCATTGGTGCCCTATTCAGGAACTTTCCCCCATGCCCATGTATTTTAAGTTCTTCGCCATATTTTCTTCTATTACTTTCAGTGTATCTGGTTTTATGTGGAGGTCCTTGATCCACTTGGACTTGAGGTTTGTACAAATAGATAAGAATGAATCAATTTGCATTAAGAGCAATCTGCAAATTCATTTGGAATAACAAAAAACCCAACATATGGAAAACTCTTTTCAACAATAAACAAACTTCTGGGGAGACCACTTTCCCTGACCTCAAGCTGTACTACAGAGCAATAGTGATAAAATAAAAATAAAAATAATTAAAAAAAAAACAAACAAAACAACAACAACAAACATATTTAGTATTGGTACACAGACAGGCAGATACATAATTGAATTGAAAACCCAGAAATGAACCCACATACCTATGGTCACTTAATCTTTGACCAAGGAGCTAAAACCATCCAAAAGAAAAAAGACAGCATTTTCAACAAATGGTGCTGATCCAACTGGCAGTCAATCAAGTTGAAACAAAGAGAACCATACAAAGAATCAACAAAACCAGGAGCTGGTTCTTTGAGAAAATCAACAAGATAGATAAACCCCTAGCCAGACTTACTAAAGGGCACAGAGACAGTATTCAAATTAACAAAATTAGAAATGAAAAGGGAGATATAACAACAGAAACTGAGGAAATTCAAAAAATCATCAGATCCTACTACAAAAAGCTATACTCAACACAACTGGAGAATCTGGAGGAAATGGACAATTTTCTAGACGGTTACCAAATACCAAAATTAAACCAGGATCAAATAGATCGTCTAAACAGACCCATAACCCCCAAAGAAATAGAAGGGGTCATAGACAGTCTTCCAACCAAAAAGAGCACAGGACCAGACGGTTTTAGTGCAGAATTCTATCAGACCTTCAAAGAAGTCCTGATACCGATACTCTTCAAACTATTCCACAAAATAGAAACAGAAGGAATACTACCCAACTCATTCTATGAAGCCACAATTATCCTGATACCAAAACCACACAAAGATCCAACTAAGAAAGAGAACTACAGGCCAATTTCTCTTATGAAAATACTAAATAAATACTAACCAAAAATACTAAATACTAAAGCAAAAATACTAAGCAAAATACTAAGCAAATATAAATACTAAGCAAAAATACTAAACAAAATACTTGCCAACCGAATCCAAGAACATATCAAAATGATCATTCACCATGATCAAGTTGGCTTCATCGCAGGGATGCAGGGATGGTTCAATATATGGAAATCCATCAACGTAATCCACTACATAAACAAACTCAAAGAAAAAAAACCACATGGTCATCTCATTGGATGCTGAAAAAGCATTTGACAAAATTCAGCATCCTTTCATGCTAAATGTCTTAGAAAGAACAGGAATTCAAGGCCCATATCTAAACATAGTAAAAGCAATATACAGCAGACCAGCAGCCAACATCAAGGTAAATGGAGAAAAACTTGAAGCAATCCCACTAAAATCAGGGACTAGACAAGGCTGCCCCCTCTCACCATATCTCTTCAATATAGTAATTGAGGTACTAGCTAGAGCAATTCAACAACAGAGGGAAGTCAAAGGGATACAAATCAAAAAGGAAGAAGTCAAACTATCACTATTTGCAGATGATATGATAGTATACTTAAATGACCCAAAAACCTCCACCAGAGAACTCCTGCAACTGATAAACAACTTCAGCAAAGTGGCTGGCTATAAAATCAACTCAAGCAAATCAGTAGCCTTCCTATACGTGAAGGATAAGCAGGCCGAGAAAGAAATTAGGGAAATGACACCCTTCACAATAGCCACAAATGATATAAAGTATCTTGGAGTGACAATAACCAAACATGTGAAAGATTTATATGTCAAAAACTTCAGGTCTCTGAAGAGGGAAATTGAAGAAGACATCAGAAAATGGGAAAAATCTTCCATGCTCGTGGGTTGGCAGGACTAATATAGTCAAAATGGCAATCTTGCCCAAAGCAATATACAGATTCAATGCAATCCCCATCAAAATCCCAACTCAGTTCTTCATAGAGTTAGAAAGAGCAATTCTCAAATTCATCTGGAATAACAAAAAACCCAGGATAGCTAAAACTATCATCAACAGCAAAAGAACTTCTGGGGGAAGCAATATCCCGGACCTCAAGCAATATTACAGAGCAGTAGTATTAAAAACTGCATGGTATTGGTTCAGTGACAGGGAGGCAGATCAATGGAATAGGATCGAAGACCCAGAATTGAACCCACACATCTATGGCCAATTGATCTTCGACAAAGGAGCTGAAAACATCCAGTGAAAAAAAGATAGCCTTTTCAACAGATGGTGCTGGCTCAACTGGAGGTCAACATGCAGAAGAATGAGAATTGATCCACTCTTATCTCCTTGCACTAAGCTCAACTCCAAGTGGATCAAGGACCTCCACATAAAACCAGACACACTAAAACTAATAGAAAAGAAACTGGGGAAGACCCTTGAGGACATTAGCTCAGGGGAAAATTCCTGAACAGAGCACCAATTGCTTATGCTCTAAGAGCAAGAATAGACAAATGGGACCTCATAAAACTACCAAGTTTCTGTAAGGCAAAAAACACTGTCAAAAGGATAAATCGGCAACCAATGAATTGGGAAAAAATCTTCACCAACCCCACATCCGACAGAGGGCTAATTTCCAATGTATACAAAGAACTCAAGAGGTTAGACCCCAGTAAACCAAATAACCCTATCCAAAAATGGGGTACAGAGCTAAACAGAGACTTTTCACCTGAAGAAATTTGGATGGCTGAGAAACACCTTAAAAAATGTTCAACATCATTAGTCATTAGGGAAATGCAAATTAAAACAACCCTGAGATTTCACCTCACACCAGTCAGAATGGCTAAGATTAAAAACTCAGAAGACATCAGGTGTTGGCGAGGATGTGGAGAAAGAGGAACACTCCTCCACTGCTGGTGGGAATGCAAGCTGGTACAACCACTCTGGAAATCAGTCTGGCAGTTCCTCAGAAAACTGGACGTGATACTTCCGGAGGACCCAGCCATACCACTCCTGGGAATATACCCAGAAGATTCACCAGCATGCAATAAGGCTACATGCTCCACTATGTTCATAGCAGCATTTTATATAATAACCAGAAGCTGGAAAGAACCCAGATGTCCCTCAACAGAGGAATGGATACAAAAAATGTGGTATATATACACAATGAAGTACTATTCAGCCATTAGAAACAATGAATTCATGAAATTCTTAGAGAAATGGATGGAGCTGGAGAACGTCATACTAAGTGAGGTGACCCAGTCTCAAAAGAATACCCATGGTATATAGTCACTGATAAGTGGATATTAGCTTAGAAGCTTGGAACACCAAAGACATAAATCACATATCAAGTGATGTCTCACAAGAAGAAAGGAGTGGATACTGGTGCTAGAATGGACCAAAACATCATTGTGGGGAGTACAAGAACAGTATGGTGGGAGGGGGTGGATGAGGGAGCAGGGGGAGGGAAAAGAGCATGTGGGACCTTTGGGGGTGGGGAACCAGAAAAAGGGAAATGAATGTAAATATAGAATATATCCGATAAAAAAAATCTAAAAAAAATAGAAAAAAGAAAAAAGAAAAAAGACAGCATTTTCAACAAATGGTGCTGATCCAACTGGCAGTCAACATGGAGGAAAATGACACTTCTCTTCTCAGATTTTTTTTTTCCTAATGAGAGCTGAGCTCACTGGATATCTCTGGAGAGCAAACAAAGCTCTTCAAGAACTTTTTCTAACAGGATTTCTAGCCTTTGTTAAAAATCCCAAGACTTACTTAAAGAGTTAACACAGCTTTTTTAGATTTTTTTTATAGCAGAGAGAGAGAAAGAGAGAGAGAGAGAGAGAGAGAGAGAGAGAGAGTGAGAGAACAGTGCTTTGAAAGAAAAATACAACTTTTAGAACTTTTTAAAGAAAATCCAACAATTTTCTATAGCAGCTTTTCTGAAAATTCCATAGGCTACCCAGAAAGCTATTAAAATTTGTTTCTAGCTATAGAGAGCCTTATTGGGGTACCATGCCACCTGGCAGGAACTTGACATGGACCAATGGGAAGTTTCTCTCCCAGCCTTTAAACAGGACTCTTGTGTTAGCCATAATCCCCTCCATTTAGGATAGAGTGCTCAGACCAAGGTGAAGCCCATTGTTCTACAAGGACCTGCAGTTTCCTGAGAAACGCTAGTCACCTGCAGAGCAACTGAACTAGATCTGTCAAGAAGTTTCCAGCATTGGGGGAAGCATTCCCCTCCCCCCAGCCTATATATTTGGAGTCCTCCATTAAACATTGAGACCTTGAGCAGCAGGTGTTGTCTTGGACTTGCTGTCTTTTAGCCACCTTCCCATACATCCCCTGTTTTCCTTCCAGTTACATCTAGCAAGATATAGTTGTCTCAAGGAGAGAGAACTGTCTTGAGAGAGGGCTGTCTTGAGTTAAAAACTGGCCAAAGCAGAATACAGAACCAAGAGCTACCTACAAGAGCTTCCTAGGGAGCCATCTTGAACAGAACACAGACTGTCAGATTGTAACCCAAGATTTGAGGTTGAGTCATTTGGTGCTTCTCTCAGACACCCCATCTCTCAGAAATCCTCTTCCAGATGAAGCTTATCCTTGGCAGTAACTGTGCAATTACCCCTTTTCATGGCTGTAGAAATTCTTAAATTGAGAGGAAATAAAAGAACTCAGCTTTATCTTATCCAGAATAAACAGAACATACATTAAAATTCTCCAATAAAAGGACATAGGTTAACATAACTGATAAGGAAACAGGATCCATTACTCTGCTGAACACAGAAATTATACCTTGACAATAAAGATAGATATTGCGTCAGAGTAAAGGGCTGGAAAAATTTATCCAAGCAAATGTATCCAAGAATCAATTTGGAGTAGGCATTCTAGTTTCTAAAAAATTAGACTTTGAATCAAAATTAATAAAATCAGAAAGGGAAGAATACTACATATTCATCAAAGGAAAATACACCAAGAGGATATTTCAGTTCTGAAAAATCTATTGCATACACAAGGGCACTCACATTTATAAAATTTAAATTGCATAATGAACTTCACACATAAATAGTGGGATATTTCAGGACCCTACTCTGGTCAATTGACAGGTCATCCAGACAAAACCTAAACAGAGAAATAATAAAACTCATCGACATTTTGAATCAAATGGACCTAATAGACATCTGCAGAATATTTTACCCTAACACACAAGAATATACTTTCTTTACAGCATGTCATAGATCCTTCTCAAAAATTGACCATATAAGTCATAAAGCAAATCTCAACAAATACAAAAATGTTGAAATAATGCCTTGTATCTTATCAGATCATCATGGATTAAAGCTGGACTTCAACAATAGAAAGATGAGAGAGTCCAAATATTCATGGAAACTGAACAATTCTCTACTCAATGTTCTCTGCGTCAGGGAAGAAACAGGGAAAGAAATTAAATACTTTCTAGGAATCAATGAAAATGAAGGCACAACACACCAAAATTTATGAGAGGCAATGAGAGCAATGCTACGAACAAATTTAATAGCACTAAGTGCTCCATAATGAAATCAAACAGTTCTCATGCCAGCAATGTAAAAGTACATCTAATACTCTAGAAGTAGAAAGATGCAAGTGTGCCAAAGAGGTGTAGAAGTCAGGAAATAATCAAAATCAGGGCAGACATCTATTATAAAACAAAAAACAATATAAAGAATTAACAAAAGTAAGAGCTTGTTCTTTCAGAAAATTAACATGATAGAAAAATTCTTAACCAAGCAAAACAAAACACAGAGAGAAAGTATCCAAATAAACAAAATCAGAAATGAAAATGGAGACATAACAGTTGACACTGTGGAAATTCAAAGAATCTTTAGGTCTAATTTAAAATAGTCACTTAAAAAGAATTGTTCAAAGTCCTCAGTCATCAGGGACATGTAAATCAAAACAACTCTGAGATCCTATCTTAGACCCATCATAATGGCTAAGATCAAAATCTCAATAGATAGTGCATGCTGGAGAGGATGTGGAACGCAAGGGAATGCTCCATCATTCCTGGTTCAAGTGTAAACTTCAACAACCACTTGGAAAATCAGTTTGGTTATTTCTAAGAAAACAGAATAGTTCTACCTTGCAAATCAACTATACTACTCTCCGGTATATACCCAAAAGATGTTTCATCATCCCAGAAAGACACTTGCTCAACTATGTTCATAGCAGCTTTATTCATAATAGGTGAAAACTGGAAACTATCTAGACAACTCTCAATTGAAGAAAGAATAAAAAAAATGTAGTACATCTATACAATGGAATACTCTTCAGCAATTAAAAACCAAAACATAACAAATTTTGCAGGCAAATGGGTAGAACTTGAGAATATCAGCCTGAGTTAGGTTATCTAGTTCAAAAAGGTCATGCAAGGTATGTATTCACTTATTAAGTGATAAGTACTCACTAATAAGTGGATATTAGCCATAAAATGCAGGATATCCATTCTATATCCCATAGACCCAAAGAAGCAAACAAGAAGAAAGATACAAGTGAGGATGTTTGAATGTCTCTTAGAAGCAGGAATAATTGTAGGAGGCAGATGGATGGAGGGAACTGGGTGGGTGAGGGGATGGGGAGAGCAATGGGAGTGGTTTCAGGATTATCTGTGAATAAAAACAGGGAGATGTCCAGATGACTATGAGAATGAGTTGAATTTGCACCTGGCTGGGATAGAGGGCATATGAGTATATACCTGATACATTGGATAGAGAAAGTGCCAAAGAATCATTGGGTTGACCCTAGCTGAGACTAACAGTGGAGATATAGAACCTGAACATTACACCTCCTGTAGCCAGGCAGGAACCACAGTGGTGCAATAGGGACATCAACCCATCCATAAAACTTTGACCCCAAAATTATCTTGCCTTCCAGAAATTCAGGGACAGGGGTTAGAACAGAGTCTGAGGGAATGGCCACCTAATAATTGGCCCAACCAGAGACCCATCCCATGGGCAATTCCTGACACTATTAATGATTCTGTTATGCTTACAGATGGGAACTCACATGGGCTGTCCTCTGTGAGGCTCACTCAGCAATTGACTCAGACAGATGTAGGACCCCACAGCCAGACTTTGAATGGAGCTTGGGGAATTTTATGGAAGATTTAGGGGGAGGATTGAGGACCCTGAATGGGATAGGATCTCTACAGGAAGACCAAGAAAGTCAACTAACCTAGACCTTTGGGAGATTTCAGAGACTGAAACACCAAACAGAGCAAACATTGGCTGGACAGAAGTCTCCCTAGTATATGTAGCAGATGAGCAGTTGGGTCTTATGTAGAACTGTTGTTCTTAGAAATGAACCTAGACTGCATGTCTACTCTGTGGACAAATTTAAAGGATATCAGGGTCATAGGCATCTTAAAATTTATCTTCACTTTGATGTAGCCTCTGTGGATTGATCTTTAGGTATTTCTGCTGATCCTGTGAATTATATACTCGAATAAGTTTTAATATTATAGTTATTGTGCAAAGTGATGGTTTTCTTTTTGACATTTCCATTAGTATGCCTAATACACAGTCACTTATTTTTTTTTTAATTTGGTGTTGAACAGTATGGAAAGAGAACTCTGATTATTTCAAAATTCTTTATCTCTTAGAGAATATATTTGACAGATTTAGGTTAATACATAGCCGCTAAAGTATTTCTGACATTGATACAATATTGAATTTTTATGTTTAAATTAGTTTTATTGTCCTAGAACAACATATATTGAAGATATCTAGATTATTCATGAAATAAACTGTAATAATTTGATACTAGAAAATTCATGCAAATTACTTGCACATACATATCTAAGAGAAGGACAACAACCAAACACATCATCCAGAATTTCTTCAGTACAAATAATTAAATTTTAATTGTTGGGTTGGGACATTTTCCCTCAAGAATTTAAAATTTATTCTGTTGTCTAACATGAAAAGTCAGATGATCTAGAAATTTCATTGCCTGCATACTATCCTCTACTTTCATTATATAAGAAGGCTGAGTTGCATTCTAGTGGTATTAGCTGTAAAAGAAATGCTTCTGTGAAATCATATTTTCCTCTTGAATTTCATCAGCTTTGCCTCAAGAGGATTTGTCTGCATAAATAGGTGAGAAGACAGGTAGAAGACAGATTATTTCCATGCATTTTTTATGATTTTGGAAATATTTCATCTGTGTTCTTAATTGCAGTGGATGTTGAGGAATATGAGATTATTATTAATAATAGTAATAATAATAATAGCATAATAAGTGATTTGTGTGATTTCTAAAAGTTAAATATATATTATGACCACAATAAGTCTTCTAATAAAGTTCTAAAACCTCTCTAATCTTCAGTATTATTGCATATAATGTGAGTTCTAATGAATATGTAGTTAAGTATTGATAAATATTTTACATTAGCTATGCAATAAATATTACAATAAGTAGCAGCAATAAAGTCAGATTATCTTTCTTTCAATTAAACAAAATGTCAAGGGAAAATTATTAACTTCTTTTTACTGGCCTTCAATATGTTTACATATTTGTGGTATTTCATAGTTAGGCATTCCTGTGGATTTAATTTCTTCCTTCCTGAGAACCTCTGATATCCACATTCCCTTCTTTGCCTTCTTGACTTTAACATTTATTCTAGATTGTTCATGAAGTTAGATCTTGTTAAAAGGTAACCTAACATTCACATGATCATTTTTAAGGACTGCTAATGGTATCCTTTTTTTTTAAATGGTAATTTTTTTCTAGCAACATTTGCATAAATCAATGATAAATTAATTAGAAAGCTGTTTTCTTAGATCACTTGATTGACTTTCCTTATATTTATACATAACTGGTAAATGATTTTGAGGTAAAATCTATTATATCTTAGTTACCAAACCACTTTGCTTCTTGCATTTTATTTCTAAAAATAAATTCACATGAGATATTCTTTTTTATAAACAATTACAACTCAACAATATTTGTATATCGAGTTAACCTGGAGCATATAAAATACTATTTGCTGTGATTTATAAAATGCTTTGTTATTTGCTATGCTAAACTTCTGAACATACTCTACAAGAACATCTATAATATTTCACTAATTAATACACTAACAGAGCTATCACTTATTTTAGGGCAAGAATAAGTTTAGTTTGCCCAAATGATGTGGTACAAAGTGTGGGGTTCATCATTGGTATTCTTTTATTTTTTTTCCAGAACTTTTTTTTTACTTTCTGCAATTGCTAAAAACATCTATAAAACATCTTTATAGTAAACATCATTGGTAACTGCTGTTTAGACATTAGGTGACTAAAGATGCTCTTTTGGGGAAGCTCTCTACACTCATAGGAATTAAGGCTTTACCCCATTATTTAATAGTTTGAAATACAGATACTGTAGAAAGCTACCACAACAATGTAATATTCTTTATATTTACCCAATTTAGTAAATCAAGTCATCTGAAACTACATTTTGAGACATTTCTATTAGTACTAACATTGATGTCTCTATGCCTATGTATAGACATTTGTATTGTACAAGCTTCTAGAAAATTCTTTGTAAATTAGTGTTAAAATCATATAAATACCAATCATACAAAAGTGTTCACATATCAAAGACTTATTATTCCCTTATAATTTTAGTATTGTCAATAATAATTTTCCTGTGTATATGAGTTCTTTATTATGCATCATATGACATAATGATGTTATAATGTTTTCATGTATTGAACACTTATTATCAATGCCTGCTTCTGTTTCTTATTCATTATCTCATTTACTTTATCCACCAGATGTCAAATATATGAACTAGATGATATTTTGTTTTTTTCTTCAGATGACTTCAACCAAGCAAAGACTGGTGATATGAATGAACAATGCCTCTCAGTCAATGATTGAAGGAGCCAAGCATGTAGGAAAGACTGTCGGAAAGCAGACTTTCCTAGAGTACCACACCCCTAGTCATCAGCTCTTCTGACTGTGTATTTTCATACAGTTACATATAGAGAAATCTATTCTATTGGATAAACCATGGATGTCATTTGTTATATAGTCACTTCTAACAACCAGACTAGAATTTCTTGTTCATAAGAGAAGATCTAAGTGCTGTTTGGAGAATCTGCAAGCAGAATTGAAACACTTTTATATTCTCTTCCCCTGTGACTTAAGAGGAAAGAGAACCTGCAACTTAATTCTTGCCAAGTCCATCTTTGTTTTAGTTGCTGAACTTCGCAACCTAGTTTATTTAACATCACTTCATATCACTATTTGTCCTGATAAACCTTTACTTAAATACAAGTGTTTGAGATGTCTCTAAAGAACAGTATATGCAAAACGGTGTTTTCTAAGATGTGTTTCTTTTCTGACCTGTAAATGCTCTTTTGAGAAGAGGCTTCTTGAGCAGATATCCCAATTCCAGAGCCACTAAAAACCTCATTCTTTGCAACATTCAGTGGACAACACACTTATTTAGGTAATCAAGTGTATTTATTATAGCTATTAATGTATAAACATTCTCTAGTGTGAACTTAATATCAAGATAATGCTAAAAGTGATAAATCAAAATGATACAAAAAGGAAAACAGAGTGGAGAAATGGATGGATGAATGTTTGACAAATAGTCATTAGCAATGTGTCTATGCTGAAAACTTCATTGCTATTTCTACGTTGTTCCCTTTAAACAGAATGAGGTGAACCAAATATAACACTGTGTATGTCATCAAGGCAAATAGAAAAAGTAAAAAGCCCAAGGAGCTCTCAGTAAAAAAGTCCTACTAACATTGACATGTTTAGTTCCCTTTTAGTAAAGCCATTTACTTACATTGGTTATAATCTTAGATATGAACTCCATAGATATGAATTTCATCATTTTTCTTAGCACTATTAGCATTATTCAGTTTTATTTGGATTGATTTCTACATGCTGCATAAACTTCGTCACACTTTTTTAATCTTTAAAATTCTTATAAGATTTATTATTTTTATTATTATTACAGTATACTACCATTCAATATCACATAGCATGAGAGTACAGAAATAAGGAATGTGTTATTAATTAGTGTACTTCATACCTACTTTGTCTGGTTTTCAGTCTATGTTCTTCACTGTGTTAGGATGGCTATGCAGTTTAACACATATGAGGGTTAGTGATGTGCCACATGCTGTAACCTTGGTTTTACTTACTGATTAGTAAGTGGTACATAGTAGAGTTGCTTTATTGTCTCTATGAATGCTGCTCCCTTCTGCTTTCCTGCAACTGGGTTTCAGGTTTCTGTGCATAGCCCTGTAGCCCTGGTTGTCCTGGAACTCATTCTGTAGACCACCCTGACCTTGAACTCAGAGATCTGCCTGCCTTAGCCTCCTGAGTGCTGAGATTAATGGCATTTAATCCTTACAACGATGCTTTTCAGATCTTTTGAAGTAGGTGATATACAAATAATGTTTTGGAGGATGAATAGAACATGGGGTGATTTTGACTGGCAAAATAAAATTCTCTTTTAGAAAAGGCAAACATTCTGATCAATTATATTAAACAATGAATTTAGCATTACAATCTTATCTGAAACTCCTTTCCAGAAGCTGAAGGACATCTTCCCCATTGTTCTGAAGTTCAGAAACCCAAGATATCTATATTCTTAAAACTCTGGTCTAAAATACTGCTTAATTGGGCATTTGGTTTTCAGGATATTACCTGTTTCTGTGAAAGGAAGGTAACCTGAAAAGATGGGCCATATGAAATTAAATTTCACAGTGACTGAGTTTGTGTTCCTGGGGCTTTCATCTGATCCCAAGGTACAGCTGGTTCTCTTTTTTGTATTCTTGCTTTTCTATATGTTGTCAGTGGTTGGCAATATCATCATAATTACTATTATCCAGATAGAACCTCGCCTACATACCCCCATGTACTTCTTCCTCACTAACTTGTCCTTTCTGGACATATGCTACACATCCACCAATGTCCCGCAGATGCTTTCCAACATGGTGGGGAGTAAGAAGACCATCCCATTTGCCAGCTGTGCCACTCAGATGTACTTCTCACTCTCCTTTGGAATGATTGAATGTGTTCTCCTTGGTGTTATGGCTTATGACAGATATGTAGCCATTTGTCATCCTCTCCATTATACTGTTATTATGGACCAAAACACCTGTGTCCAACTGGCAGCCATTTCTTGGTGCAGTAGCTTCCTCAGTTCCATGGTTATCAATGTCCTCACCTTGAGTTTGCCCTACTGTGGACCAAATGTCCTGAATCACTTTTTCTGTGAGGTTCCTTCAGTTCTGAGACTGGCTTGTACCGACACTTCACTCACTGAGCTGGTAGTTTTTGTATTCAGTATCATCATTGTTTTCATTCCTTTCCTCCTCATTATTGTTTCCTATGCCCGCATCCTTCTTTCTGTTCTCAGGATGCGATCAGCCTCTGGGAGGCACAAGGCTCTGTCCACTTGTGCCTCCCATCTCACAGTTGTGACCTTATTTTATGGAACTGCCATCTTTATGTACATGAGACCCCAGTCAAAATCCTCCAGGGCTGGTGGTAAGGTGATTGCAGTATTCTACACCGTAGTTACACCTATGCTCAACCCATTAATTTATAGCCTAAGGAATCAGGATGTCAAAGGGTCTCTGAGGAGAGCTATCACAAAACAGAAAACATAAAGTCTATGAAAAGACCATAGGCTCAACTGCTAATCTAGGATAACTACCACCTAAGTATGAAGAGAGAATGAGAAATGCTCAGACTATCAGCTGTTTCACTAGCCTTCATAACAAACACATAAATCTATCTGCAGCAACAGGAAAAAATATTTCTTCCAAATACACAGTAGGGAATTTAATAGGTCAAAACAATTGTCTGTATTGAATCAATGTAATTTATTGTTTACTGGTAATATTTGTATCTATTGAATTGCACTATAAAATGAATTAACTGAAACTCTCATAAAGACAAAATTTCTTTTTTAAAGTTTATTGTTATTATTTAATTTTTGCAGTCCAGTCATTATTCCCCTCCTGGTCCACCCTCTGACAATTCCTCCTTCCATTCATCTCCCCCCACCCCCATCTTCAAGAGTATGTCCCTCCACCCCACCAGACCTCCCCACTCCCTGGGGCCTCAAGTCTCTCAAGGGTTAGGTGCCTTTTGTCTCCCTGAGGTCAGACCAGGCAGTCCTCTGCTGTATATGGATCAGAGGCCTCATATCAGCTTGTGTATGCTACCTTGTTGGTGGTTCAATGCCAGAGATTGCAGGGGGTGTGGGTGGGAACCAAGTTAGTTGAGATTCCTGGTCTACCTATGGAGTCACCCTCCTCATCAGTTTCCTCCAGCCTTTCCCTAATTCAATCACAGGGTTCCCAGGCTTCTATCCATTGCTTGGGTGTAAATATCTGCATCTGACTCAGCTGTGTGTTGGGCCTCTAAGAGGGCAGCCGTGTTGGGCTCCTGTCTATAAATACACCATAGCATCAATAATAGTGTCAGGCTTTGGAGACTTTCCTTGAGTTGGATCACAATTTGGGCTGGTTACTAGACTTCCTTTCCCTCAGTTTTATCTCTCCCTAAAATGTATAAATAATTTCAATAATAGAAATGTTAATTCTCAACACATGTAGAATTGCACCTAAAGACTTTTCTTTTTTGATGTAAAATTCCACAATTTTGATAGTCTTATGGTCTTCCTGGAAACAGGATTCTGTAGTCTACTTTTGAATCAAAAGTACTTTTTTGGTTGATCTTATCTTAAATAGACTTGCTTAACCATCCTTCCCTTCAGAGCTCAGGGAATTCTGCAGAAGAGGAGGTGGTATGAGTCTAAGAGCCAAAAGGAAATGCAGGGAAAAATGTGTGGAACAGAGACTGAAGAAAAGGCCATCTAGAGTCTGCCCCAACTGAGAATCCATGCTATATACAGACATCAAGCCTAGACACTATTGCAGATGCCAAGAATTGCTTGCTAACAGGAGCCTGTTATAGCTGTCTCCTGAGAGGCTCTGCCAGAGCCTGACAAATACAGAGGAAGATGCTGGCAGCCAACTGTTGGACTGAGCATGGGACTGAAGAAGAACAAAATGATGTTATAATGTTTTACAAAATGTAAGTATTTTAAGCACCTAACATCATTGAACGCTGTATATTTATTGTTCAGAAGAACAACATCAACCAACCAGACCCTCCAGAGCTCCCAGGGACTAAATCACCAACCAAAGAGTACACCTGGAGGGACCCATGGCTCCAGCCACATATGTAGCAGAGGATGTCATAGCCTGGCATCAATAGGAGGAGAAGCCCTTAATTCTGTGAAGGCTCGATTCCCCAGTGTCAGGAAATGTCAGGGCAATAAGGTGGGAGAGGGTGGGTGGAGGGATGGGGTGCATCTTCATAGAAGCAGAAAGAGAGGGATTCTGGAGGAGAAACCAGGAAATGGGATAACATTTGAAATGTAAACACATAAAATATCTAATAAAAAAAGAGGACGAACTGCAGGAATCAAGGCCATCTCCACACAGCACCATCTGGAGACATGAAACCAGAGGGACTGAGATAGTATGCACAGGGCTTGCACTGGTCTGCACTAGTTGGTTCCTAGAGATGAAAGAAGTGGACATACACTCCCATCCTGAACCCTACAGTACAAAACCTCTTAAAAATGAAATACAGGTTTCTTCAAGGAAGTTTCACTAGAGAAACAAGCCACTCAATATCAGACACCATGCATAGAACTAAATTACCAATACAAATAGATTTCACCAGGCTCTTTGCAAGTTCTTTGTTCCACAATGTTCTGTTAGAGCATTTCCTTTTTTAACTTACAGGTCCTTTACATACATATTATGGCTTCTAGGGCTTTTTATTTGATATATTCTTTATTTGCATTTCAAATGATTTCCCCTTTCCTGGATCCCCCCTCTCAGAAAGTTCCATAAGCCCTCTTCCATCCCCCTGCTCCCCCATCCACCCCTTCCCACTTCCCTGCGCTGGTATTCCCCTACACTCCTACACTGTTGCACTGAGCCTTTCCCGAACCAGGGGCCACTCCTTCCTTCTTCTTGGACATCATTTGATATGTGGATTGTGTCTTGGGTATTCCAAGCTTCTAGGCTAATATCTGCTTATCAGTGAGTGCATACCATGAGTGTTCTTCTGAGACTGGGTTACCTCACTTAGGATGATGTTCTCCAACTCCATCCATTTGTTTAAGAATTTTATGAATTCATTGTTTCTAATGGCTGAATAGTACTCCATTGTGTATATATACCACATTTTTTGTATCCATTCCTCCATTGAGGGACATCTGGGTTCTTTCTTGCTGCCCTCTCTCTCCATATCTTTTCAATATAATAATTGCAGTACTAGTTAGAGCAATTAGACATTATAAGGAGGTCAAAGGGATACAAATTGCAAAGGAAGAAGTCAAACTATCATTATTTGCAGATGATATGATAGTTTACTTAAGTGACCCAAAAAACTCCACCAGAGAACTCCTATAGCTGATAAACAACTTCAGCAAAGTGGCTGGTTATAAAATCAACTCAAGCAAATCAGTAGCCTTACTATATTCAAAGGATAAGCAAGCTGAGAAAGAAATTTGGAAAATGACACCCTTCACAATAGCCACAAACAATATAAAGTATCTTGGTGTGACCAAACAAGTGAAAGATCTGTATGACAAGAACTTCAGGTCTCTGAAGAAGGAAATTGAAGAAGACTTCAGAAAATGAAAAAATCTTCCATGCTTGTGTATTGACAGGATTAATATAGTATTTTATTCTTTTAATGGTACCCCTGTGCTTGGTGTCATGTGTCTTTGTATCTATATATGTTTTTCTTGCATATTCTTTGACTCTTTTACATCTGGTTGATTTGTCCTATTCTGACTTGTTGATTTTTGCATTTCATTATTATTATTATTCCTTAGATGTCAGGTTTTTTTTTCTGTTGAGAGACAGAGACAGTTCGAATCTGGATGGGAGAGGAGGTGGAGAAGAACTGGGAGGAGTTAGGGGAGGAGTAGCATGTTAGACCAAGAATGACAGATTGGATTCATTTTTAGTATTATCTAGCACATATAATAGACATTTTTCTTCTACCTAAATTCAAGGGCCAGTAGTAAAAGGACAATTCTGATGCTGTAGGTAGTCACAATAAAAAATCTTAAATATTTATCAAGCAATATAAAATGACACTCATGAATGTAGACTTTAATTCATTATACAGAAGTTTAATATTTAGAATTTGCTTTGATTTACAAATAACTATGTTATATACATTCTCATACACAGCAAGTAAAGAAACATACATGCTTGATACATGTTCTTCAGAACAATTTGTTGAAAGGACAGGATAGCAATTTAAACTCTTCCAAATATCACAAAATATAACAGATATGCTTTTTTGATTGTTGATAATTTAGAAGCAACTATATTAATTTTTAAAAAGAAACTCAAAATTACAAATGATATGTAGAGTTGGACTGTTTTGATAACCAAAAAATGGTTGTCTCCTAACTTAAAGACTCTGAATTAAACATTCACTCACATTGCAAAGGCAATATGTTGGCCCAAAGCCAATGGATAAACACCTGGAGGCAATGATCTTCTCCTTCTCTCAATCTATCAGTAATCTCTTCATTTCTTCTTAGTTTTTCTTTTTTTATAGCCAAAAATTTATGATCAGGTACAATGCAAACAAAGTAATCTAGAGACCAGGGCACATAAACTAGGTCTCATTGCCAAACTCATGTTTGTCCCTTTTATGTTTGCTTCTTCAGACATGAAAAAAGAGAAACTCAATATTGCATGAATACATCTACTCACTATACACTGGACATTTCTCAAAAAGGAACTCGTTTTAAAGCTGACACAAAGGATGGACATTTGATCCTTCACTACATTGACTTTCTTAATGTGTAATTTCCTGGTACATGTGTATGACCATGGCAACACACAGATTGCACAGATAATAAATATACAGCGTTCAATGATGTTAGGTGCTTAAAATACTTACATTTTGTTTATTCACTTACTTTATAACTTAAACACCTTTATTTTTTACTAACTAATACTGACTTTTACAAATTATGGGTTTCATTGCGACTTCAAAGTTGTGAAAATTGTGGTTTCCTTACTATATTTTAAAATTCTCCCCCTCTATTCCTTTTCATCCTCCTTCTCTCTAGTCTCCCTTCCTGATTTAACAGTCTCCTTTTAATTTTTTCCTGATTTAATACTATACCAGGTTCATCTCATTTCACTATGCCCAATTTCATATAAGAGATTAAAAATGTTATGCTGTGTTTGTGAAAATTGATTATTTTAACAAAGTCTAGCATCAACAAAATATAGCCTGTTGTTATAACCTGTAATTTTTCCTGTATTTTAGTTAGTATTACTGGACATTTTAGGAGGTTATCTTTAAAAAAACCACAAAAAAGAACACAATTATAATTTCAAGATTATTACTTTGTTAACATGAGATATTATTCGTGCTAATACATATTTTATGACAAATATATCTATTTATGTGTTTATTTGTCAACCTGTGGATCATGTATCTATTTTTTTTCTTTTTTATGCTTAGTCATTTTTATTGGATATTTTATTTATATTTTATTCATTTACATTTCAAATGTTATTATCTCCTTTCCTGGTTTCCCCTCTGAAATCTCCCTACCCAATCACCCCTTCCTCTGCTCACTAACCCACCCACTCCTGCTTCCCTGTCCTGGGATTCCCCTACACTGGGGCATCGAACCTTCCCAGGACCAAGGGCCTTTTCTCCCATTGACGTCCAACAAGGCCATCCTCTCCTACATATGCCATTGGATTTATGGGCCCCTCCATGTGTACCCTTTGTTTGGTGGTTTAGTCCCTGGGAACTCTTGGGGCATCTGGTATGTTGATATTGTTGTTCCTCCTAAGGAGCTTCAAACCCCTTTAGCTCCTTCAGTCCTTTCTCTTAACTCTTCCATTTTGGACGCCATACTCAGTCCGATGTTTGGCTGTGAGGATACACCTCTGTATTTGTCAGGCTCTGGCAGAGCCATTCAGGAGACAACTATATCAGGCTCCAGTCAGCAAGTACTTCTTGGCATCCACAATAGTGTCTGGGTTTGCTGTTTGTATATGGGATGGATCCCCAGGTGGGGCCATCTCTGCTTGGCCTTTCCTTCAGTCTCTAGTCCATGCTTTGACTCTGTGTTTTTCCTGTGGGTATTTTGTTCCCCCTTCTAAGAAGGACCAAAGTTTCCACACTTTGGTCTTCATTCTTTTTGAGCTTCATGTTGTCTGTGGATGAGAGAGGCACTTAAAGAAATGTTCATTGTATTATAGGAGGCTAAAAACATTCAGGGAATTTTAAAAGTCTCTGAAATATTTTGAACATACATTCAATTGGAATTTAAATGCCAAATCTTTCCTTATTTTTTCATAGATCTCAGTGTGTATTATACAACTAACATTAACATTTCATTACAACTTTGAATTTACAATGGAGGAAGCAATTATTTAATATACAATCTGATCTTTGGATACACCATGCAAAATAAATATATTAGTAAATGTTAAATTACTTAGAAAACATATCACAATATTTTTCCAGTTTAGCTGAACACTGGTCATATATTTGTTCAAAAATTATTTTGAGTGTTACATTGAGATGTTTTCAATGATATCTACCACTTAAAATATTATTTAAAATGGTTTACCCCAAGATGTGACTTATATTGATCTAATAATTTGCAAGCATAAAAGAAGTTCAACAGGGATCCGAAAGCCAGTTTACAATGGCCACTGTTGCAATTTTTATTAAAGCTAAGTTTTCACAGCACACTTCTTTTGTTCGATGTTCTGAGCATATTCTGATATCTGCTTCAGAAGGAAATTTTAATATTCACTGCTGGTGGGAAGACTGGGACTGAATATACTGTTGCAGCTTCCAGAAGAGTTCCCTCTCATTACACTTGCTTGAGATCTTTTGCAGATTCCCTTTTCCAACATGATTAACCTCTGCCACTTTATCATAAACAGTCTCTTTCATACCTGAGGATAGAGGGCTCATGAGAAATGGGCTTCTGTTGCAGTGTCCATGTCTGTGTCTGTGTCTGTGTCTGTGTGTGTGTGTGTGTGTGTGTGTGTGTGTGTGTTTATTTTTAATTTAATTTAATATTTTTTTATTCACTTTACATCCCACTCACTGAACCCCTCCCATAATCACTCACAATTCTTCCCTCATTCTCTTCTTTTCTAAGCAGGTTAGGTTCCCCCTTGGGTATCTCTCAACCCTGCTACTTTAAGTCTCTTCAAGCCGAGGCACTTCCTCTCCCACTGAGACCAGACAAGGCAGCCCATCTAGAACATATCCTATGACTTCCTTATGTTGTCTAATTGCTCTCGCTAGGACTTCAAGTACTATATTGAAAAGACATGGAGAGAGAGGGCAGCCTTGTCTAGTCCCTGATTTTAGTGGGATTGCTTCAAGTTTCTCTCCATTTATTTTGATGTTGGCTACTGGTTTGCTGTAGATTGCTTTTACTATGTTTAGGTATGGGCCTTGAATTCCTGCTCTTTCCAAGACTTTTAGCATGAAAGGATGCTGAATTTTGTCAAATGCTTTTTCAGCATCTAATGAGATGACCATGTGGTTTTTTTCTTTTAGTTTGTTTATGTAGTGGATTACATTGATGGATTTCCGTATATTGAACCATCCCTGCATCCCTGGAATGAAGCCTACTTGATCATGGTGAATGATCGTTTTGATATGCTCTTGGATTCGGTTGGCAAGAATTTTATTTAGTATTTTTGCATCAATATTCATAAGAGAAATTGGCCTGTAGTTCTCTTTCTTTGTTGGATTTTTTGTGGTTTAGGTATCAGCGTAATTGTGGTTTCGAAGAATGAGTTGGGCAGTGTCCCTTCTGTCTCTATTTTGTGGAATAGTTTGAAGAGTATTGGTGTTAAGTCTTCTTTGAAGGTCTGGTAGAATTCTGCACTAAAACCATCTGGTCCCGTACTTTTTTTTGGTTGGGAGGCTTTCTATAACCCCTTTTATTTCTTTAAGGGTTATGGGACTGTTTAGCTGATCTACTTGATGCTGATTTAATTTTGGTATTTGGTATCTGTCTAGGAAATTGTCCATTTCCTCCAGATTCTCCAGTTGTTTTGAGTATAGGCCTTTGTAGTAGGATCTGATGATCTTTAGAATTTCCTCTGTTTCTGTTGTTATGTTCCCCTTTTCATTTTTAATTTTGTTAATTTGGATACTATCTCTGTGCCCTTTGGTTAGTCTAGCTAAGGGTTTATCTATCTTGTTGATTTTCTCGAAGAACCAGCTCTTGGCTTTGTTGATTCTTTGTATGGTTCTCTTTGTTTCTGCTTGATTGATTTCAGCCCATAGTTTGATGATTTCCTCTCTTCTACTCCTCCTGGGTGAGTTAGCTTCTTTTTGTTCCAGGGCCTTCAGGTGTGCTGTTAAGTTGCTAGTGTATGCTCTCTCCAGTTTCTTTTTGGAGGCACTCAGGGCTATGAGTTTTCCTCTTAGCACTGCTTTCATTGTGTCCCAGAGATTTGGGTAGGTCGAAGGAAGAAGTCAAAGTATCATTATTTGCAGATGATATGATAGTCTACTTAAGCGATCCAAAAAACTCCACCAGAGAACTTCTACAGCTGATAAACAACTTCAGCAAAGTGGCTGGTTATAAAATTAACTCAAGCAAATCAGTAGACTTCTTGTACTCAAAGGACAAGCAGGCTGAGAAAGAAGTTAGGGAAATAACACCCTTCACAATAGCCACAAACAACATAAAGTACCTCGGCGTAACTCTAACCAAACAAGTGAAAGATCTGTATGACAGGAACTTCAAGTCCCTGAAGAAAGAAATCGAAGAAGACCTCAGAAGATGGAAAAATATTTCTTGCTCCTGGATTGGCAGGATCAATATAGTAAAAATGGCCATCTTGCCAAAAGCAATCTACAGATTCAATGCAATCCCCATCAAAATCCCAAATCAATTCTTCATAGATCTAGAAAGAGCAATTCTCAAATTCATCTGGAGCAACAAAAAATCCAGGATAGCTAAAAGTATTCTCAACAATAAAAGGACTTCTGGGGGAATCAATATCCCTGACCTCAAGCAGTACTACAAAGCAATTGTGTTAAAAACTGCATGGTATTGGTACAGCAACAGGCAGGTAGATCAATGGAAAAGGATTGAAGACCCAGAAATGAACCCACAGACTTATGGTCACTTGATCTTTGATAAAGGAGCCACAACCATCCAGTGGAAAAAAGATAGCCTTTTCAACAAATGGTGCTGGTTCAACTGGAGGTCAACATGCAGAAGAATGCGAATTGACCCACTCTTATCTCCTTGTACTAAGATCAACTCCAAGTGGATCAAGGACCTCCACATAAAACCAGACACACTGAAACTATTAGAAAAGAAACTTGGGAAGACCCTGGAGGACATGGGCACAGGGGTAAAGTTCCTGAACAGAACACCAATAGCTTATGCTCTAAGATCAAGAATTGACAAATGGGACCTCATAAAATTACAAAGTTTCTGCAAGGCAAAGGACACTGTCAGAAGGACAAAATGGCAACCAACAACGTGGGAAATGATCTTCACCAACCCCACATCCGACAGAGGGCTAATATCCAATATATACAAAGAACTCAAGAAGTTAGACCCCAAAGAACCAAATAACCCTATCAAAAATGGGGTACAGAGCTAAACAAAGAATTTTCACCAGAAGAAATTCGGATGGCCGAGAAACACCTTAAGAGATGTTCAACATCTTTAGTCATCAGGGAAATGCAAATCAAAACAACCCTGAGATTCCACCTCACTCCAGTCAGAATGGCTAAGATTAAAAACTCGAGAGACAAGAAGTGCTGGCGAGGTTGTGGAGAAAGAGGAACACACCTCCACTGTTGGTGGGATTGCATAATGGTAAAACCGCTCTGGAAATCAGTGTGGCGGTTCCTCAGAAAATTGGGCATGCCACTCCCAGAGGACCCTGGCCTACCACTCCTGGGCATATACCCAGAGGATTCCTCTGCATACAACAAAGACACATGCTCCACTATGTTTATAGCAGCCTTGTTTATAATAGCCAGAAATTGGAAGGAGCCCAGATATCCCTCAAAAGAGGAATGGATACAGAAAAGGTGGTATATTTATACAATGGAGTACTACTCAGCAATTAAAAATAATGAATTCATGCAATTTGTAGGTAAATGGTTAGATCTGGAAACTATCATCCCAAGTGAGCTAACCCAATCACAAAAGAATACACACGAAATGCAATCACTGATAAGTGGATATTAATGAGCCCAGAAGCCCTAAATACTCAAGGCACAATTAGCAAGTCAAATGACTCTCAAGAAGAAAAAAAGGAGAGGACCCTGGGCCTGTAAAGATTGGATCCAGTATTGTAGACCCAGAACAGAGAAATCGTGGGGGGGGGGAAGAGCGGGGAATAGCATGGGGGGGAGAGGAATTATGGGACATATGGTGGGGGGTAACTGGGAAAGGGGAAAGCCTTTGGAATGTAAACAAAGAATATAGAAAATAAAAAAAATTTAAAAAAAGAACATATCCTATGTACAAGTATCAGATTTTTGGATAGCCCCCGTTCCAGTTGTTCTGGATCCAGAGTCCTAAGTCCAACCTGTTCAGGGCTTCTGCATCCTGTCTCTGTTCTCCTTCTCTGTCAGCCAGGCAAGGATGTTAAGCTGACATGACTGTGAAGGAGGAAACATCACTGTGTTATCCAGTACCCCAGCTTGCGATATAGTAAGCACGGAATTATAATTTGCTGGATAAGAAAATGAACAAGTCAGTTTCCCCCATGAAAACTGTATGCTTTGCATTGATCTTTAAGTGTATTACACACTAAGCACCCTGACATACTTCTAAATATTAGCTGTGTATGTACATGTTCACATGTGTATGCTACACATTTGCATGTAAATTACTTATTTAATATTACTAGAAGTAATCACTTATAACAAAAAGCCTAATTTATTTATATTTATAGGACATGGGGAAATGGCTACTTACTTATTAAATGAGTTTAACTATTCTTTCCTCTGGGAGTTCAACTCATTCATTTGTTTTTAATTCAACAAATGTTAATGTTAATTATATTAAATAATGTTTAATGTCCTTAGTCATCAGGGAAATGCCAATCAAAAGTACGAGATTTTTCTTTATACCCATAAAAATGGATAAAATAAAATAAAAAAACACAAGTGGCAGCACATGTTGACAAGGATGGGGAGCAAGGGGAACACTCCTCCATTGCTGTTGGGAGTGCATACTTGTACATTCACTCTGGAAATCAATCTGGCATTTTCTCAGAAAATTGGGACTAGATCTACATAGAGACTCAGCTATATCAGTCCTGGTATAAACTATAAATGTATATGCACACTGGTATACACAAAAGCTATCTATCACACCACAAGGCACTTACTCCACTATGTTCATAGCAGCTTTATTTGTGATAGCCATAAACTGGAAACAGCCCAGATGTCCATAAACCAAAGAATAGATAAAGAAGCCATGGTTCATTTACATAGTGATATACTACTCAGCCATTAAAAACAAGACAATTGTGAAATTTGTAGGCAAATGGATGGAATTAGAAAATATTCTGAATTTGGTAACTAAGACCCAAAAGGTCATGCATGGTTTGTGATTACTTATTAGTGAGCATTAGCAATAAAGTACAGGATAGCCACGCTACAATTCATAGACCCAAATAAGCTAAATAACAAGGAGGGCCCAATGGAGGGCACTTGAATCTAACCCAGAAGGAGAAATAAAATTTCATCAGAGCTGAATGGAGGAAAGGTACTGGGTGGGAAAGAGGGCAATGGTGGGGTGGATCAGTTTTCATCAGAGCCAGGGAGATAGCGCTGGGAGACTGAATGGAAATTGGCTGCTGGGGGATGGGGATGGGCTGGGGTGACCTCTAGGGCATACTCTTTATCTTGATTATACATCCTACCATCATGCTAGGGAAAATCTAGGAAGAAGAGGCAGAAAGAGTGCCACTGGAAGATGGGGAAGAAGGCTCTGGATAAGACTTGGTTATTGCCTACCTAAGTTGACAGCACTTGTGGTTATTACACAAGATCAGTACAGAATTGAAATTTTGTTTAATTCTTCTATTTTTACTTGTACTACCATAGGCTAAGAACATGGTCATAAAAGTCATCATATTCCCCTAACCCCAGTTTCATCATTTCATGAAATGGAGCTATGGGGGTAGAGGAGGTAGCTTTATTCTACAGTTCTAGCATATGTCTGCAGCTTAGAATTGAGTCTTTACCACAATCAATCTATCAATAATTGCAGGTAGACTTTTACGTGGTCATACCTTTCTCTAGACTGAGAATTTGAACTGGATTTCATTGTTTCTTGTCTGTTCTAAGGAAGTATGACCATTCATTTGTTTGATGAACTTTTGGTGCATAACTAATGTTTCCAAACCCTTAATCTTCCCTTTGTATTTCCTAGTTTTCCAAGGAAGTCTTCGTGTTAAGGTATAGATGTTTCAAGCTGTAGCAGAATTATATGCACAACATTATTGAAGCACATTGAAATATCACCATTTATTAATATGAAATTACATAAACATGCTATATTTCAACTTTCCAGATGTTTTAGGATGTATCTGAGAGAGCGGCAGCTGTATTAATATTTTCTGGAGAACAATTGGTGACAATCAGCAATGTCTTCAATAAGATTGGTAAAGTCTTCCTTCAAGAACATTGCTTTACATAGTTCTTGTTTAGTTATAGCTGAGAACATCCTAGATGATGAGTCTAGGATAGTTTGTAAAGAAGTGATAATGGATTTGCAACATATAGTAAAACTTTGTCTATTGCAAGTGGATTTCTAGAGTTTGGAGAACAGAGGGTGAAATAAGCAAGAATTTACAGAGAGCAAAAATTCTATGCTAGAATAATGTCTGAAATGTAGATTTCTTGAAGGAAGAGTACCTATGTGACATGATTTCAGAGAACAATGACTCTGTTCTCTGCTATTCATAAGATATAAACTCCTGTCTTCTAAAGGAATTAACTCCTTGTCTTTAAACATTTACCAGATAATGAAGGTGCATTTCACTTTCACCAGGAAGCTCTCACCAGCCCATTCAGCCCAAACAACTGTTTCTGACACCATACCTTATCTGGTTAGTATAAACTACCTGGCTCATTTTCTTCTCTTTAACATTTTTGGCTTAAGCATTAAAGATGATTCAAATGCCATATTTTCACAATATTTTCCTCATTTCTGGAGAAAATGACGTTTATTTTGTGAATTGAGGAACATTGTGATTCTTTTTAAATATTTATCATTAGTTTTCCAGTGATATTGTATTTATCTAGGAGGACAAACACCACAAAATAAGTATAAATCTTATATTTTCCATTTATCTTAGCCATAGATTGTTTGAAATATTCTCACCTAAGGTCAGATAGATCAGATGCCGAGCAAATGCTACTGAATCTCAGTTTTATTTTACTTTGATACATCTACTCATACTCATTTTATCCAGTTTTGGTTTACTGCCACTAAGGAAGTAATAGCAACGTTGAATTTAGAGTATGCCAATGGTTATAAATTTTACAAACTATTATGGAGAATATAATTAATATATTTATTAGTTTTATGATTATTGTAAAAAAAATCTCAAAATGTGAAAGCGCTTAGTTTTTTCAAACATCAGAACTAATTGAACTATTAATTATGCAAACTCATCAATAAAATATGAATATAGCCTTCATACTATTGATAAAGAAACTGATAAAGATCAAAAGATTTAACTAACAGAGTTGATAGGACTGGGATCAAAACTATGATGATTGAGGAACATCTGGGTTCTTTCCAGCTTCTGGCTATTAAAAATAGGGCTACTATGAACATAATGGAGCATGTGTCCTTATTATATGCTCGAGAATCCTCTGGGTATATATCCAGGAGTGGTATAACAGGGTCCTCCAGTAGTGTCATGTCCAGTTTTCTGAGGAACCACCAGATTGATTTTCAGATTGGCTGTTCCAGCTTGCAATCCCACCAGCAGTGGAGGAGTGTTCCTCTTCTCTACATCCTTGCCAGCATCTGCTGTCTCCTGAGATTTTGATCTTAGCCATTCTGACTGGTATGAGGTGAAATCTCAGTGTTGTTTTGATTTGCATTTCCCTGATGACTAAGGATGTTGAACATTTCTTTAAGAGCTTCTCAGCTATTTGATATTCCTCAGATGAAAATTCTTTGTTTACCTCTGTACCCCATTTTAATAGGGTTATTTGGCTCTCTGAAGTTTTAACTTCTTCAGTTCTTTGTATAAATTGAATATTAGCTCTCTGTTGGATGTAGGGTTGGTAAAGATCTTTTCCCAATTTGTTGGTTGCCATTTTGTCCTATTGACAGTGCCCTTTGTCTTACAGAAATTTTGCAATTTATACATAATGGAATACTACTCAGCTATTAAAAATAATGAATTCATGAAATTCTTAAGCAAATGGGTAGAACTGGAAAATATTATCCTAAGTGAGATAACCTAATCACGAAAGAACACACATGGTATGCAGTCACTGATAACTGGATATCATGCACTAATTGATATAGTGGATATACCAGTGGGCAGGTATTCCAAGCCCAGGAGCTTGGAATACCCAAGACACAATTCACATATCAAATGATGCCCAAGAAGAAGGAAGAACAAAGTATGGATACTCTGGTCCTTCTTAGAAGGGGGAACAAAAACCCACAGAAGTAGATACAGAGACTAAGTGTGGAGCAGAAACTGAGGTAAATATCATCCAGAGACTACCCCACCTAGTGATCCATCCCATATACAGTTACAACAGACACTATCTATTATTGATGTCCACAAGTACTTGCTGACTGAAGCCAGATAAGGCTGTCACCTGGAGGCTCTGCTAGTGCATGACAAGTACATAGGGGGACACTCTCATCCAGGCATTGAACTGAGCACAAAGTCCCCAATGGGGGAGCTAGAGAAGGGACCCAAGGAGCTGAAGGGGTTTGCAATACCATAGGAGGAACAATGCTACCCAGTAATCCCAGAGCTCCCAGGGACAAAGACATCAACCAGATACTATACATGGTGTTACCCATGGCTCCAGATGAATAGGCAGCAGAGAGTGGCCTTTTTGGACATCAAAGGGAGGAGAGGCCCCTGGTCCTGGAAAGGCTTGATGCAGCAGTGTAGGGAAATACCAGGACAGGGAAGCAGAAGGTTGTTGATTGGGGAACAGGGGAAGGGGAATGGCTTATAGGACTTTCCTGGGGGGGGGACAGGAAGGGGAAATCACTTGAAATGTAAATAAAGAATATATCTAATAAAAATAAAATAAAATAAAATATAAAAAAACCAAAACTATGATGATTGAATTTATATCTACAATTCTCTTGTACTTATGGATTTATGTAAATACTTCAGTCTACACTTACACCCTAAACATGAAAAAAATTCATCTTCAGTTTATTATCACATTGGTTGTACGATTATGGCCAGTCATATAGGTAGGCAACTCATAAACCAAAAATAGTATAAGTAACTGCTGCAAATTAAACATTGTTTATATGATGGAAAACTAGTAGAGGATGTGGTACAACCTTTAAAATGTTATAAGGTTTCCCATTTGGGACTGAGCCATCTGGTGTCTTATTTTCTAAACAGCCACTCTCCTCAAGCCTCAGCAATCGTCTCAGAACAAAAAAGAAAGATTCTAAGACTCAGAAGTGCAGGATGTCTATAGTGAAATACTATTGTTGGCTATGACAGGACTGATGCACACATGGATTCACAGTGGCTGTGCATGTAAGACCTGCATGATATTATACCAGAGAGAATCTCAGTGTAGATGGGGAAAGTGGTCATGAAGTCTCACTCCCAAATCAGGAGTTATTAGTAATTAGTGGCTGCTGATGGCAAGGAGTGTACATTTTCATTAGGAATGTGGCTACTCAGAGGCTAGCCATGCTCCAGTAGATGTTTGCACATCAGTGCAATAATAGAATCACTTAGTAGACTCAATGATTTTAAACATACAGTGTATATGAATTTTGGAGGGAAAAAGTAGAACAGGAAATATGAAAGGAATGGAAGAGGAGAAGATGGGGGACTGCAGAATTTTATTGATACCACATTACATGAGGGTATAAAATTCACAAACAATATTAAGTTTTAAATGCTAAAGGGTAAACTGGGTTTTAGAGATATCAAGTAATTTGATAAAGATTACATAGCTCAAAGTCACAGAATTTGGATGCTGGTTGTTTTCTACATAATTTATGACCAGAGTATTTGCGACAGGAACTGTGGTCCTTGGATCAGTTCATATTCCATTAATTTTGACAAATTTGCTGACTTACTAGTACTTTAATTTTATTATCTGTAAAATGAAATAATTTACACCTCTCATAGTTGCTATTAAAACTTGATGATATTTAGAATTCAAATGTTCTAGAAAAATTTTCCAATATTGAGATATGTTCAGTAAGGAGATAGTTATTTGGGTAACATTTTACTTTCTCTATATCCTAACACTGCCCTTCTGTTACATTTTTTTTAACCTCTAGAAAATCAGATTTTAATTATTTTAATTATTGAGGTTTCTTTCCAATCAGTTTCTTGAAGGCAGCTTTCACATCCTTGTTCCGTAAACTGTAGATCAAGGGATTCAGCATAGGAATGATAATTGTGTAGAACACAGAGGCCCACTTGTCTTGGTCCAGTGAGTAACTAGATGTTGGCCTCAGGTACATGAACATGACTGTACCATAAAAAAGGGTGACACCAGTGAGATGAGACCCACAGGTGGAAAAAGCCTTTAGGCGACCCTCAGCTGATCGCATTCTGATGATGGCAATGAGAATGAAGGCATAGGAGATGAAGATGATAAGGATGGTGCTGAACTCAATGAAGCCACACAGACTAAACAGCAGTATCTCACTAATGTAAGTGTCTGAGCAAGAGAGAGCCAAGAGTGGTGGAATTTCACAGAAGAAATGGTTGATGATATTGGAACCACAGTAGCTGAGGCTGAAAGTGAGAGAAGTGTGGGCCACTAAACTCACTAGGCCAGCCAAGTAAGAGCCCAGCATTAGGACCAAGCAGACTTTCTTAGACATGAGAGTGCTATAGTGGAGAGGTCTGCAGATGGCCACAAAGCGGTCATAGGCCATGGCAGCCAGGACATAGCACTCAGCATCCACAAAACCTACAAAGAAAGCAAACTGGGTAGCACAGCTGGAAAAAGAGATAACTTTGCGCTTTGTTAGAAAATCAGCCAGCATCCTGGGAGCAATGGCAGATGAGTAGCCCAGGTCAACAAAGGAGAGGTTGCAGAGGAAAATGTACATGGGCGTGTGAAGCTGGCTGTCTGTTATGATCAGGATGATCATGCCAACATTTCCTATCACATTGACCAGGTAGACAATGAGGAAGACCACAAAAAAGATGATCTGCAGCTGAGGGTCTTGAGTGATGCCCATAAAGATAAATTCAGTCACGACTGAGTGATTTTCTTTATCCATTGTTCTAAGCAGTGTGTGTGTGTGTGTGTGTGTGTGTGTGTGTGTGTGTGTGTGTGTTTGTGTGTGTGTGTGAACACGTGTGTGTTTAGTTGATGAGTTTAGTAAATTTCCATTCACTGGAAGTACCAAAAATAAACTTAAGCAATTATGTGCTTAGGATATTGTAGACTATTTTTATAATAAAAGAAGACTTTCTTTGGAAGTTACTCAACCCTTTATCCACTCATTCAATTCAGTGACTATTACAGTGGCTCAGAAGACTTGGGTCAAGGTTTTGTGTCCTTTCCAAGTGCACATATACACGGGAGATGTTGAGCTTCGTGAGAAAGCAAGTTCTGCCTCTTAAGTGGCTTTAGTAAGCTGAGGTCATTTACACATGACACCAGGTTTTTGACCTTGTCTTTGTTATTATTCACTGTATTCACTAGCATTAAAGATCAGGTGTGATGTTCTTCTGTCTTTCTGAAACAAAACACAGGAATACACATTTGTGATGTGTCATTTCCCTCCTTCATTACATAGCTGTCTGTTAACTTGTAGAATCAAGGGCAGTGGGTAAGCCAAACCAGATCAAATCAAACAAGACAGAATAGAAAGTAATTTAGAAATGGGTATAATGGCTTCATAATCCTGAAGAGAGAAACACTGCTCTCTCAGTGGTTTGCTGCTTAACAAAGAAGAGGAAGCAGAAGGAGAGGCATATTTATAATGTTGTGCACATTCATTGTAGATAAGGCTAAATTGTAAGGTTAGAAACAGTTATAAGGTATATCCTTAGCTCTGATTTCTTATAACAAGATCAGTTTACAAGACCAATAACAACAAAGAAGAGTGTTTAAGATGTACATTATTCTAGAAGTTCATTCTTTCCCACATATACATCTATCAACTCATTCTTTGTCCACGTGTGCACGGGAACTTCCATTAGATCAACTGAGCAACAGAACTAAATGATCAGCCTATAAGAAATTATTTGGATAGCACCTTTTTGTTAAAAGTTTATATATTTGTAACTCATAAAGGGGCCTAAGAACTCAGTAAGAAGATATCAGAATTTTCTATGAATGAGCTGCCTGAATAAAAATATAAAGATAGTTGTGAAAGTTGACTCTATGAATGAGCTGCCTGAAATAAAAATATAAAGATAGTTGTGAAAGTTGCCTATTATATTTTTGTGATTCTCATTCTTAGAGCATAAAATTTAATTTCCTAAGACATTATTCTAATTGAGAGTTAGGAAAGAAGGTTCATCTGTTAAGAGAACATGCTGATATCACAGAGGGTTTGAGTTTCGTTCCTAGCACTGATATCAGGCAGTGCACTAACACCTGCAACACTTGCTTCTGTAAATTTCATTCCTTCTTTTGACCTTTGTATGAACATGGGTATGTGCATGCTCATCCACATATACTCTCTCACACAGGTACTTCTGTAATTGAAAATATATTTGAGATTTGCCATAAGATTTTAAAACATGATTATAAAATCATCCTTGATTATACAGAACTTTGTTTTTAGTTTTAAATAAATTTAATACTTAAAAAAGAAAATGCTCAAATAATCCTGTATGAAAATATAAATTAAACTATATGTGTATATGTATATATATTTGAATTTTGGATACAAGTTTTGACAAGGCAATAGAGGAATTAAAGTCCTTAACATTGTTAGTAGAAATGTAGAGTGTACAAGTACTTACTGTCTTATAAAAATAAACCAATATAATGATTTTATGAGTCATCCACCAAAAAAGTAAACAAATGAAGTGTCTATGCATAGAAGACACATCTAATAGAGTATAGTGTCGGCACATGATGCAACACTACTCTATTAAAAGAAAGGTTGATGGTATAAAACATATAGAAAATATAAGTTGAAAATTTAGATAGATAGATAGATAGATAGATAGATAGATAGATAGATAAGACTATGCAAAATCCCTCAAGGCAAGAAAAGATTAAGAATGGGATTGCAAGAGCATGCAAAATACAAAACAAAACAAAAAAAATAAAGAAAGGTAAATGTATTGATATATTTATAATAAAGGCTGAGTATAAAAGTAATTATACCAAGAGAACAAAGGCATAAAATGTGAATACCTTGAATTATCCCATATCGAAAAATGTAGAAAATGAAAGATCAATTCCAACAATAGTGACATATAACTACACACACACACACACACACACACACACACACAAAGAGGTATCAGTGCAGTGAGCTTACCACCCAGTTTATGCCGATGAGTTCATGCTTGTGTATATATACTGAAATATATCAAATTAGATGTACTTCAGGTATAGTTGATGTCAATTATACTTCAATATATCTGTCGAAAAAAATCAAGAAGAAAATAACAACAACAAAAAAACCCTTTAGATTGGGTTCCATGGGTAACGTGGTTTCCACCCACTAGTGAAGATTTGAGTTTGGTGACCCTCATATTCATGTAAGGTCTGGAACAATAACACATGTATGCAGACTGAGTGTTTCTAGGACAGCTGGGAAGTAGACAGATGCATTCCTGGCAGCTCAGGGAACAGTTGGCCTGGTGTAGGACGTGTTGAAAGACCAATATCTGAGGCTTCACATTTACACTCACAGTCAGACATGAGTTGTGGCAAGGATGTGTACACTCTCACACATATTTATATGTACAGGTAGCAGCTTAACCCTTTCTAGGATAGCCTTTCTCCTCAACAAGAGATGAAATAATCTCACTGAAAGAAACGAGTCAATTCTATACTTTCATAAATACCCAGTCCCAGACATTATTTCTGATTAACAGATATGACATTGAACTGTAACTAACATATATAGTAGTAAGAGATACCTTGCAATGAATTAAGTCTCAGACCCACACCTGACTATGTCACACATGTGAACAATGTGATTTGCAGTAAATAACTCCCTCCTTATAGATTCAATATTTCATCCAAAGAGAGCAAAATGTGAGCTGATGCTTCACTCAGCACAAAGCTCCCTGCTTGCTCTCTTGTGTTGTGGACAGAGAAGTACGGGCATTGCTATTTACTGCTAGTAGTTCCCAGAACAGTGTTTGTCCTCGTGGATTTTCACTTGTTAACGGGAGGAAAAATATCTATCTTCAAAATGTTGCGTAAAATTCAGTTAGAGTATATCTTTGTTTCTGGGTGCAATGATTCTTATGTGTTCAGTATTGAATGCATTTGGCTATTGTGTACTAGGATTAATTATTAATTTAATATAAGTTCATGTTCATAATTGTCACGAGGTATTCAATGTTTATCTCATAGTGGTGACACATCACCTCCTGTCTTTACTGCTAAGGATAGAGTAGTTTAATTCTAAGACAAGTCAGTTAAATTTTAAAATGAGTAGAAAGTAGGCTGTAATATTCAGACTCAACTTTACTAAGGCAAAATAAATGTGTATATATATATAATATACACATATATGTATACACACATATACATTTGTTTATGGTCATATATTTGTTCATGTATATATATTCATATTTATGTATATATTCATATATATTATATTACTATATACTTATATATTTTTCTTTTAGTATCAAATAATAAATATTTGCTATTTGAATATTTATGAAAAATAGTCCCTATGAAAAAATAGTAGTCTATTGGGAACGTGTTGATCACATTTAGCCACAAACAGAAGAATTTTAGCAAAATCTAGAAACCTAACTTGAAGTTTGTGGTAGGCAAATACATTTCAGATTTATATGCTGTAGTCAAAAACCAAGTTTCTGTGAAAGAACATATATTAAGTGTCTGGAGATGCTGCTGCAGCATTCGCAGTAATTGTTTCCATTCTATGAACTTTTCTTCATAGTGTGGATTTCTGATCTGAGAATAGGATGCTGTGAAGAACTTTAGTTCTATCATTTTATAGATTCTAATTTCTAATAACAACCAGCAGTTAAAGCCAGGCCTGTGTCTTGTTTTTGGAATGTGGTATAAGCACCTGGTGACCATAAGAGCTGATAGTCAGAGCATCACTGGCCAATGTGAGTTTTCCCTGAGCAGATTACATCTCTTCCCAGTCCTGCCCCAATAGAAAGCTAACCTGTTTCTACATGTTAGTAGCAGGCTGAAGCTTTCTTCTTCTCAGATGGACAGTCTTGTTGAGTGAATGTTCTGCAACTAATTGAAAGGCTGTGAGTCCTCCTGGCATTTGTTTCAAAGCCACTTGTTCATCTTGCTGTTGTGCCTATGTGCAGGGGTTATTTAATTCTGAAGTCAGGCAATATCTTCCTGAAGAAACATCATGAAATTATTTTCTACATTCACCAGAGACTAAGAGGATATAAATAAGTGCCATTCCCTAAGGAATTTTACTTTCTTTTTCCTTTGAGATTAACATAAAAACATGCACAGGTTTATTTGACCATACTTTACTATAATAATCTGTTGTAAACACTGACTGTTTACAGTGTTTCATTTCATTTCATTTTTTGATACAAAGTCTCACTCTGTATTACTGGCTGTAATGGAATTCTCTATGTATACCAGTGTATCCTTGAGTTCAGAGGCCTGCCTGCCTCTCACTCCCCAGTACTGGGATTAAAGATGTGCATTGCTAGGACCCCTGTGTGGTATGATTTGGGGGATGAATGAAAAACTTTCTGGTTATTCTTGAAAATCCTTTGAAAATACCATTTCTTACTGAATGACATTAATGTATTAAAATGTGTCTGGTGTAATTAAAAAAAGGAAAGGAAGACAAATCTTTCAGAGGTATATGAGGCTGATAATTACACTTTTTGGGAAATATGGCTGAAATGTCTAAACTCTTCCAAACTTGCACATTGGATATGTGCAGTTAAGGTATTATGTATGAGTGATACAGGATCTTAAAATAATAAATTGAGTCAGGATTTCCCTATGTAGCCCAGGCTGTCATCACTCGCTGGATTGATCACAGATGTATAAAATATGGCTTCAGGGTCTTACTAGGAAATGTCATGCTGCATTTTAATAATTTTGTTTATGAACATTTTTGATATATTTGTAAAATGGGTATAAGGATGAGGGAATTTTTTTTATTTTAATTTTTGGTGAGTATATTTGCACTTTTTTCATGCCTTAATTCCCTCCCTCCTATATCTGTTTTCTCCCCCCGACTCCATCACAAATATATGCCTGTTCTATAACTGTGCATGTGTAATCGTATTTACTGATTATTTCTGTATAATAGATGAAATTCATATTCATTATTTTTTTGTCTCTAAAGTCATTAGAAATGATATAGCTAAGAAAGACCTAGGAAGCGTTCAAGGACATGCAGTCACTGAAACACAGATCTGAGGTGTCATCTTCCCTAACAACCCTTGGGGTTTCTATTGCCCAGTCCCTCCTCCATTTCATCACTAAGTATCATCCAATGACCTAACTTCTTGTGTGTACATAGCTTTCTTGTAGAAAGGGGCAATTAGAGTTATGTCTAACATGCTGTTTCCTGGACTCAAATTTTCTAAGCAGACAGCTCCAGCTTTTGGAGACCACAGAGGAATGATGTAAAATAGTGCTTAAAATCATATTACTCAAAAATTATTCTCCAGCAGGCTTTGGGGTCTCAAGGGAGAAACAAAGAAATACAAAGGAGACTCAATGTTTTCTTAACTTCAGAGAGGAAATATGTAGATTATGTGAATGCCACATGAGAGAATCAATTCCCAGAGAACATGGAATGAGAACCACATCCTATTTAAAATGTCTGTGAATATTATGCAATGTGTTCTGAAGTTTCAGGCAACTGTGGCTCACACACAGCTGGTTCATGGTGACTGACAGTCTCTTTTGAAAGACACTTCATTGCAATTTAATAAATAGGAGTGTTCACCTTTAAGGAAACGTGAAGAACAAGTTTAAAGTTTTTTTTGTTTATTGACTCCAGAGGTTCAACAACTTCTTCAACAAAGTCAGGGCGTGTGCTCCTACTAAAGCTGTGTCTGCTTGTGAATTTAGGCATAGACCAGAAACAGCAAGATCGGAAGAGGTTGAACAGTTAGATAAGGTAAGGAAAATGCTTTAAATATTCTGATCTGAAGCAAAAGCCATCTTGCTATTAATTTTCCAAGTTACTAACTGATTCAAAATTCCAAAGTACTGAGAGATGAAGAACATGTTCTAAATTAACTCTATGCCCAATTTTATTGCTCAGAGAACTGTAGTTGTGAAAATAAACAGAAACAACAATAAATAATATGATTCTGTTTGTTTTTAAAATTCAGTTTTTTTCTTCATTTTAAGATTATAATAAAATTGCCTTTTCCTTCTTTCCACCAAGCCCTCCGATATACTTCTTGCCATTTTGTCTGCATATGTGCCTACGTATGATATATGTGCAGTATCCATAGAGCATTGGCTTCCTAGGAACTGGAATTATACATGGTAACAAGCTACCTTATGAATGCTGGTAATCAAACCCTTGTTCTCTGTATAAGAAACCAGGCTATTAACCACTGAGCAACCTCTCCAAACTGTAAAGATGCTATTCTCAAAGTTTGTCTGTGCCACTGAATCACTGACATGTTAAGTCAATGTCATGTTAAGAAAGGAAAAATGTTTTATTAATATAATATCTATGTTATAACAAAAATATACTTTCAGTTAGATGGGATCCCCACACTCTAATGAATGCTCTTGCTTTATAGTACCCATCAAAAACATCATTACTGATGGGTGAGGCTCATATGTTCTAACTGAAGCAATGGCACCTCAATAGTTTTTTAGTAAATATGAAAATATGAAAGATTATAGTACTTAACTCTTGAGTGTCATTTTCAATGGGAGATATTTTTAATATCCATCAGTATGGATGGATGTTTCTGTAAGACAAAAATCAGATCTTTTATGCTCTTCTAGCCAGATGCATGTATTGATTTGCATCTTCATCATCATTGTGAGTACAGGTATTGGGTAGCGTTGGAACTTTGATTTCATTTTAGAAAATGCCAAGTAACATTTCTTGGTGAGTGATAAGTGGGAAGACTGGCATATTGAACTGTAATTTCCTAAGTAAGTTATGGCAATTAAATCTATTAGTAAATAATATGAGATAATGAAAGATGTGTTCTGAAGTAATCATGAAGAGTCCTTCTGGTTGGGAGTGTTGTCTAAGTTTTTGATTGAGGAATAAGGCTATATCTCTTTTGAGTTTTCCTTTGCCTTTTCATATTTGACTTCACTTTAAGTTGTAGGTGTTAATATGATTTCAAGTTATATTTTATAATATTAGGCTATTCCTTTAAATTCATGATTATCACAAGGCTCTTCAAGGTGCTATGTATTCTGGTCCTGTCATGTTGTTAATATTGTTAACTAAATTTGTTTTAACGGGTAAGGTAAATATCAAAACTGTAGTTTTTCAAGGAGTAACATGTTAGTTATTTTTATAGTGCTTACATTCATGTAACTGTTAAATCAGTTTTAGAATTATATATGTATATATTCACACATTTGCCTTTTTTTTTTAGTAAAATTATTGGGAATCATTTTCTTCATGTTTGAATGATCTAGTACATAAGTGTTATCCATAGTTAAGCTGCTTTATAATAGTTGTTTTGTAATCTTGTGACTTGTAGGGCAGTGGTGGTGCGTGCCTTTAATCCCAGCACTTAGGAGAAAGAGACAGGTGCATTTCTGATTTCCAGGACAGCCAGGGTTACATAGAGAAACCATGTCTTGAAAACAAACAAATAAACAAACAAAAACAACAACAACAAAAAGAAACAGAAAAACCTTTGAACTTATTGGCTGCTTACCTTTTTTTATCATGAATGTTTACACATGCTACAATCTGGTTCTGTAATCATTAGAGTATATTACTGAACTTTCCTGATTGTTAGTTGATGTAAATCTTGTGTCTGCATGAGGATAGACTCAATTTGCTTTATTTATTGGTCATAAAATGTAAAGTAACTCAGGCACTCCTTGCCATTTATGACTTATTTTGTTAACTTTTAATATTTTAAGTTATTTTATATATACTGAGACAGAGAAGTCAGAGAGTTAAATAATATGTCCTATGTTGCTTCAGTTGAATTTACAGGACATAAATATTTAGATTTTTGTAAGTCATTTATAATAGACAGTTATGTCAGGGCAAATGCTTTTGACTCTGATCTTAATATTTCACTATTCTGTGAAAATTTGTGTGTATGAAAAATTATGTGTGTATTTCTCTTTTCTTCATTATATTTGTTAGTAGTTATGTCATCTATCCTTTATACTCTTAGAAATTAATTCAGTGTTCTAACAATTCTTGTTTTGCAGCACAGATGGTCAGAACCATAAAAGGAATCCAAGATAAAAATGACACAGAAGTGACAGAATTTATCCTTTTGGGCCTCTCAGACAATCCAGACCTACAAGGAATCCTCTTTGCATTGTTCCTGATCATCTACATGGTGACGCTGGTGGGTAATTTGGGCATGATGGCACTGATTAAGATTGACCGCTCTCTCCACACACCTATGTACTTCTTTCTCAGCAGCCTTTCTTTTGTTGATGCCTCGTATTCTTCTTCTGTCACCCCCAAAATGCTAGTAAACCTCATGGCTGAGGATAAAGGCATTTCTTTCAATGGGTGTGCTGCCCAGTTCTTCTTCTTTGGCTCCTTCTTGGGAACTGAATGCTTCCTGCTAGCCATGATGGCCTATGACCGTTATGCAGCCATCTGGAATCCCCTGCTATATCCAGTTCTCATGTCTGGGAGAATTTGTTTCATGCTGGTGTCTACTTCATTCCTAGCAGGCTTTGGCAATGCAGCCATCCACACAGGGATGACTTTCAGACTGTCTTTTTGCGGCTCTAATAAGATCAATCATTTCTATTGTGACACCCCACCCTTGCTCAAACTTTCTTGCTCTGACACTCGCATTAATGGCATTGTGATCATGGCCTTCTCCAGTTTCAATGTCATTAGCTGTGTTCTTATTGTTCTCATTTCCTATCTGTGCATCCTCATTGCCATACTGAAGATGCCTTCTGCAGAGGGAAGACACAAAGCCTTCTCCACCTGTGCCTCTCACCTCATGGCTGTCACCATCTTCTTTGGAACAATTCTTTTCATGTACTTGCGTCCTACCTCTAGCTACTCTATGGAGCAGGACAAAATTGTCTCTGTTTTTTATACAGTAGTGATTCCCATGCTTAATCCTCTCATCTATAGTTTAAAAAATAAAGATGTTAAGAAAGCAGTGAAGAAAATCTTACAGAATTGTGTGCTATGAGGCTAGCATAAATGTTTTGACCCTATGCTGATTATATTGTATTTTTAAATTTTTTTACAACATAACTTTCTTACAACATTCTCTGGGGTAACATTAATGATTTCAGATAACACTCTACTTAATTTTGTAGTATCATTTATATGTGTAAATGGGCACTTATGTAGAGGTATATATTTGAGGAGGTATGGGTATATAAATGTTGGAAATTATTTGGCATCTGCTCTAGTTTCAGTTTATATATTTAGGTAATTGCAATTACTTAATTTGCTTCAATATCACACACTTGCATTTTTATTATGTATATTTGAGGTCTCTTTCTTGCATGTATTAAGTTTGGCTTCTTAGATTATCTTAGAGACAAGGAGATGTTTTCAGAATGGTTATTGGGATGCATTATCAGGAGGAAAACAGAATTAGGCAGATAGGATGGAACATGATGAGTGCATTAAGAGTTAGGCTCTGGTAGTTCTCATCTTAAACTGTACTTGTGCTCTTCCACAGTGGCCTATATGTCTGTAGTTAGTAGTACGAACATTCATCATTTGAAATTAAACAATCCTTCTAGCAGGGTTCAGTTCCAGTCATGGATATTAGCTGAGGACTGTCATTTGCTCAAATGCCTAGAATTTAGGGAAACATTCAAGACTTTGAGTGATCTGCACAGCACTGAATGACTGCAGATGACAGCATGTTCCATGCATTCTGTAGTCTACTATCCTAAACGAGACAAAACAAGTTATCTTGGCAGGTGTTATATTAATTAGGGGCTACAGAAATAATAAGGGATAATGTGTTCACTTTGTCAATTCATTTATCAATGCTTATTTTCAAGTCAGAATCACAGTAGTTTTTTGTTGTTGTTGTTTTGTTTTTTTGATTTTCCAGACAGGGTCTCTCTGCATAGTCTTGGATGTCTTGGAACTCACTCTGTAGATCAGGCTGACCTTGAATTCAAAAATACAACTGCCTATGCCTCCCAAGTGCTGGGATTAAATGCATATGCCACCACTGCCTGGCTAGAATCACAGTACTTTAACTGTAATTATAATGCCTATAACAGTCAGGTAATTTTCAATAAACATTTGTCAACTTAAATTGTCTGCCATATTTGTGTGTGTGTGTGTGTGTGTGTGTGTGTGTGTGTTGTATGGTGGGAGCTAAATTTGTTTGGACAAATTAGGAAGAAATAACTATGTATTATAAGATGAGAAAACTGTAAATACTTACCTTCCTTCTAATAATAATGTTCACTGTTTTTATTAAATTGTATCTGTTAAAGTTATCTTTAAGGGTCAGTTTGCATATTACCCATTATATAAACAAGCTGAATTTGCAACTCTGTCTTGAAGTCAAAATTTGCTGATTGCATTAACCCAATAGGTCAGATTAATTCTGGCATAGATCCAAAAAGTATACACTTCATAGGGCACTCAGCTATGAATAGAACCTAGATCCTTTTGTTAAATTTATAAGACATTCACTCTTTCACTTATCTCATCTCCTCAAGGAAGAGGTCTGTGAGTTGTAGCCTGGGTATTTGGAGCGTTTGTTCTAATATCCACTTATCAGTGAGTACACATCATGTATGTCCTTTTGGGTCTGGGTTACCTCACTCAGGATGACATTTTCTAGTTCCATCCATTTGCTTGCAAAATCTGTGACCTCATCATTATTAATAGCTTAGTAGTATTCTATTGTGTAAATATACCACATTTTTTTTATCCATTCTTCTGTTGAAGAATTCCTGGGTTGTTTCTAGCTTCTGGCTATTTTAAATAAGGCTGTTATACACAAGAAGAAAGGCCAAAGTGTGGATGGTTCAATCCCTTTTAGAAGAGGAAACAAATTTATCACCAGAATCCCCAGGAGATTGACAGAGGGAGAAATTTGGGTGGGAGAAGGGAGGGGAAGGATAAAAGAGAGGACAGGATCAAGTATGGAAAGAGACAAAAGTCCAGAAGGCCAGGAGCATGAATAAAAATATGTAGCAGTCGGGGGTGGATGATGGAGGTGGGGAACCAATAGAAAATCCCATGCCTGTAATCCCAGCACTCTGGGAGGCAGAGGCAGGCAGATTTCTGAGTTTGAGGCCAGCCTGATCTATAGAGTGAGTTCCAGGACAGCCACAGCTATACAGAGAAACCCTGTCTCGAAAAAAGCAAATCTAAAAAACAAACAAACAAACAAACAAAAAACAAAAACAAAAACAAAAAAAAATCTCAGAAGAGAGCCTCCCAGGACCCAATGGTGTTGACATTAGATGGAATACCCAACAGTGTGGAGATAGAACAGGAACCCCTCCCCAGTTAAGGGAGGGAGCCCTCCACCCATCTGAAACTCTTTAACCCTGAATTAATCCTATCTAAAGGAAATGAAGGGACAAAAGAATGAGCAGAGACTGGAAGAAAGGCCATCCAGAGACAGTCCAACCTTGGGACCCATCCTCTCTGCAGACACCAAACCCCCACGGTATTGCTGATATCAAGAAGTGCTTGCAGACAGGAGCCTGTATAGCTGTCCTGTGAGAAGCTTTGCCAGTTTCTGACTAATACAGGTGCAGATCCTCACAGCCTGGGACCCCAAAGGAAGAGCTAGGGGAAGGACAGAAGTAGCTGAAGGGGATTGCAACTGCACAGGAAAAACAACAATATCAATTAACTGGACCCCTCAGAATTCCTAGGGACTAAACAACCAACCAGAGAGTATACCTCCAGTGGGTCTATGGCTCCAGCTACATATGCCTTATACAGCATCAATGGGAGGGGAAGTGCTAAGTCCTGTGGAGGTTTGTTGCCCCAGTAAAGGGGGATGTTGGAGGGGTGAGGAAGAAGTATGTGCATAGGTTCAGAAGCACCCTCTTACAGGCAAAGGGGAGGTGGATGGGGGTTTGAGGAGGGGATACTAGGAAGGAGGACATTTGAAATGTAAATAAATAAATTAATTAATAATAAAAAAGAAGGCTATTGGAGTGTAGGTTGCCCCAGTGGAGAGTTGTCTGAAGCCAGCTTCAGAGTTCTGGTTTTCTCTTGATGATAGCCAAGGAGAAAGAGCATCTGCAGGGGCAAGACTTGGTCTTGCCACAAATTAGGGTTGCTTTTTAATATTAAAATGTTTACCTGCCAGATTCTAAGATACTTTGCAGTGCTAACTGCCCCCCTCCCCATCCTACCTGAGTTCCACTCATCCAGAAGCAGCAGAGTGATGGCATTTGGCTCCTTGTCTTAAAGCAGCAGGGGATTAAGTAAAGGATTAATCACTAGGCCTTATTTCTCTTTCCCTGAAGCCTCCCCTCTCCCTTGTTAGACTGGAGGGAAGTTTGAAGCAATAAACATTTATTGAATCAGAATGGATACAAAAAATGTGGTATATATACACAATGGAATACTATTCAGCCATTAGAAACAATGAATTCATGAAATTCTTAGAGAAATGGATGGAGCTGGAGAACGTCATACTAAGTGAGGTGACCCAGTCTCAAAAGAATACCCATGGTATACAGTCACTGATAAGTAGATATTAGCCTAGAAGCTTGGAACACCAAAGACATAAATCACAAGTGATGTCTCACAAGAAGAAAGGAGTGGACACTGGTGCTAGAATGGACCAAAACATCATTGTGGGGGAGTACAAGAACAGTGAGGTGGGAGGGGGTGGATGAGGGAGCAGGGGGAGGGAAAAGGGCATGTGGGACCTTTTGGAGTGGGGAACCAGAAGAAGGGAAATGAATTGTAAATATAGAATATATCTAATAAAAAAAGGAAAAACTTTTATATAAACAAATATGCATAAACTCATATACATTCATATATGTATCTTTCAACATATATCCATACATTTTTATACATTCCAGATTCCAGTTGGGTGTTGCTACCTAGTCACCTCATTTTTACATTTCCTCTCCTCTCTCTCTCTCTCTCTCTCTCTCTCTCTCTCTCTCTCTCTCTCTCTCTCACACACACACACACACACACACACACACACACACACACACACATCCATCCATACTTACATATGCATATGGAGCAAAAAACCATGTGCCAGTGCAGAAAGAACTCTCTCATTCTTGATGAAAAGAACATAGCTATAATATAGAAAGAAAAAGCTTCTACACTTTTATTGCCTAATGATTTTAACCCAAGTCTTTAAGAAAAAAAGCTTTGTCCTCTTTAGTAAGAGTAAGCCTGCCTTGCTGTTAAGAAAAGACCTGTTTCCCCTAAAGTCATCCCCATTGACTCCTGGGAGTCTCCCACACCTAGAGGGGCTCCACCTTGACTCCATGCAGCTATATATTTCCATCCATTCTCTTGGCCCTCTGGGCTTCTCTCTTCTCTCCCTCCAAACATGGTCCTGCTTTTGTTTTTTTATTCTCACCCTCCCTTCACCCACTTAGGTCACTCTTTCCCTCTGTCTTCCATGATTATTTTGTTCTTCCTTCTAAGGGGGATCAAAGCTTCCTTACTTTTATCTTCTTTCTAGTTAAACTTCTTAGGGTCCTAGAGTTATAACATGGGTACTCTGTAAGTGTTGGCCAATTATGAGTGAGTAAGGAGCATGCATGTCATTTTTGGATTTGAGTTAGCTCACTCAGGATGATATTTTCTAGTTTCATTCCTTTGTCATGATGTCCTTGTTCTTTCTTTATTGGTCATTTATTATGTTATGCCACTTCCAAGTTTCCCATCCACAAAACCCCTATTCCTCCTCCTCCCCCTGCCTCTGTGAGGGTGCTTCCCTACCTGCCAACCCACTCCTGCTCCACATCCTTGCATTCCCCTACCCTGGTTCACCGAGCCTCCACAGGACCAAGGGACTGCCCTCCCAGTGATACCAGAAAAGCAATCCTCTGCTAAATATCCAGCTGAAGCCATGGGTCTGCTCACCCATGTGTATTCTGGTTGGTGGTTTAGTCCCTGGGAGCTTTAGGAGAAGGATCTGGGAGGGAGAGAAGGGGAGGGAAAAGGGGAGGTTGGCCTATTCAGATACAGGAGGAGATGGGGGAGAAGTGCAGAGGGTTAGAAATTTGAAAGGAGGTGTGTAGCATGGGGGAGAGGGAACTGGGGATAGTCACTAGAAACTCCCAGATCCCAGGGACCCAAGATATCCTCATTCTTAATAGCTGAGTAGTATTCTACTGTGTAAATGAGCCACATTTTCTGTATCCATTATTCAGTTGAGGGACATCTGGATTGTTTTGTTTCTGGCTATTATACCCTAGGCTGCTATGAACATAGTGGACCAGGTGTTCTTGTGGTATGGTGGAATATCTTTTGGGTATATGCCTGAGAGTGGTATAGGTGGATCTTCAGGTAGAACTATTTTCAATTTTCTGAGGAACCGCTAGATTGATTTCCAGAGTGATTGTACCAGTTTGCAGCCCCACCAGCAATGGCAGAATATTTCTCTTTCTCTACACCCTCTCCAACATGTGCTGTCAGCTGAGTTCTTGATCTTAGCCATTCTAATTGGTATAAGGTAGAATCTTGGGGTCATTTTGATTTGCATTTCTCTGATAACTTTGGACTCTGAACATTTCTTTAAGTCCTTCTCTACTATTCAAGATTCCTCGGTTGAGAATTTTCTGTTGAGCACTGTTACCCATTTTTCTTTTTTTTTAATTTTTAAATTTTTTTTAAATTTTCTATATTCTTTGTTTACATTCCAAAGGCTTTCCCCTTTCCAGTCCCCCCCAGACCATATGTTCCATAAGTCCTCTTCCACCCCCCCATTCCTCAATCACCCCCCCTCCTCACCATTTCTCTGTTCTGGTACTCTCCTACAAAACTGGATTTAGTCTTTGCCGGACCAGGGTCCTCTACATCCTTTTTCTTGGGAATCTTTTGCTTAGCTAATTGTGTCTTGAGTATTCAGAGCTTCTGGGCTCATTAATATCCATTTATCAGTGATTGCAATTCATGTGTATTTTTTTTTTTTTGTGATTGGGTTAATTCACTTAGGATGACATTTTCCAGATCCAACCATTTGCCTACAAATTGCATGAATTCATTATTTTTAACTGCTGAGTAGTATTCCACATTTTCTGTATCCATTCCTCCATTGAGGGGCATCTGGGCTCCTTCCAGTTTCTGGCTATTATAAATAAGGCTGCTATGAACATAGTGGAGCATGTGTCTTTATTGCATGCAGGGGAATCCTCTGGGTATATGCTCAGGAGTGGTATGATAGGGTCCACTGGAAGTATCATGCCCAATTTTCTGAGGAACTGCCATACTGATTTCCAAGAGTGGTTGTACTATCTTGCAATCCCACCAACAATGGAGGAGTGTTCCTCTTTCTCCACATCCTCGCCAGCACCTGTTGTCTCTTGAGTTTTTAATCTTAGCCATTCTGACTGGTGTGAGGTGGAATCTCAGGGTTGTTTTGATTTGCATTTCCCTGATGACTAATGATGTTGAACATCTCTTAACGTGCTTCTCGGCCGTCCGAATTTCTTCTGGTGAAAATTCTTTGTTTAGCTCTGTACCCCATTTTTAATAGGGTTATTTGATTCTTTGAGGTCTAACTTCTTGAGTTCTTTGTATATATTGGATACTAGCCCTCTGTCGGATGTGGGGTTGGTGAAGATCTTTTCCCAATTTTTTGGTTGCCATTTTGTCCTTCTGACAGTGTCTTTTGCCTTACAGAAACTTTGTAATTTTAAGAGGTCCCATTTGTCAATTCTTGATCTTAGAGCATAAGCTATTGGTGTTCTGTTCAGGAACTTTCCCCCTGTGCCCAGGTCCTCTAGGGTCCCATTTGTCAGTTAGGTTATTTGGTTTTGTTTGAGTCTAACTCCTTTGGCTCTTTATATATTTTGGATATTAGCCTTCTATTGGATCTAGGGTTAGTGAAGAACTTTTCCCAATCTGCAGGTTGCCATTTTGTCCTATTGACAGTATCATTTCCTGTACACCAGTTTTCAGTTTCATGAGGTCCCATTTGTCATTTTGGATCTTAAAGCCTTAGCCATTGATGTTCTCTGTTCTGGAAATCTTCCTCTGTGCCAATATTTTTGAATCTATTTTCTCCTTTCTCTTCTATTAGTTTTATTGGATTTGGTTTTATTTCTAGGTCCTTGGTCCACTTGGACTTGAGCCTTCTACAAGGTGATAAATATGGCTCAATTTGCATTCTTGTACAAGAAGATCTCCAGTTAGGCTAGCACCATTTGTTGAAGATGCTTTTTTTTTTTTTTTTTTTTTTTTTTTTTTTTTTTTTTTTACAATGTGTGGTTTTGGCTTCTTTGTCAAAAACCATATGTGCTTAGCATATGGGTTTATTTCTGGGTCTTCAATTCCCTTGATTGATCTGTCAGCCAGTATAACAATACTGTTGTGCTGCACGATCCTCGGTGGGCACTGTGAATTTCCACAGGTAAAGCACAGGGTCTCAGTGGACACTCTGAGTAAGCGCAGTCCCCGAGGGAATATCGCTGTGGAATTCCCTGGCTGGAGAGGATTCTGAGCTCTAATCTCAGGGCAGCCTTGCCTTTGTGACTTTCCTTTAATCTATTTCGCAGGAATTTCTGGTAGCCTGAGCTATAAGTAACCAGGCAAAAATGTTAGTTCTTTGAACTACAATACTGGCCAAAAAAACCCTCTGTTCTAGGCAGCATCACTTTGCTTAGTAGTTTACATACTTCCATTGATCTCCCAACAAAATGTAAACTTTTATGGCTATGCTGATGAGAGTGGCTCTGACATTGTGATTTGCAAAACTTTAACTTAACACTATGATCTCTGGTTCCCTCAGAGAGGGCCAGGTGGTAATTAGGTTACTCACAGAATCTCATTAAGGTCTGAGAGATCTGGCTTAGTGTCCTTTGAAGTCCCTTTTACAAATGTTACCTATGGCTTTTTACATGGAAAGGCTTACCTAGCTGATTTTACATTTCCTCATGACAAATGTTTATTGCTAATTGTCTTTTGTGCCTGCTGTACTGGTACATCCTTTGATATGTAAAGATCTCATGTTTAAAATCCCCTGGCTGACTGCAACAAGTTGCACTTAGACACCAAATACACAAAGATTCCACACTTTTTCTGTGTCATGGTGTTCTGTTTGCCATTTCGCCTGGAACCCGTGCCTTCCTGCTTCATGAAAGAATCCTAGCCCCAACCATGAGAGAGTGTGGTCCGTAGCACTGTTGTTGTTTGTTAGTTTATTTTATTTTCTATTTTTTTTTTTTATTTTTGCAGTCAGGGGTTGTGATTCCTCCAGATGTTCTTTAATTGTTTTGGCTCCTCTGGGGTTTTTGTTTTTCCATATGTAGTTGTGGATTGCTTTTTCCATGTCTTTGCAGAATTGTGTTGGAATTTTAATAGGTATTGCATTGACTCTGTGGATTGCTATTGATAAAAATGTTTAGTTTTACTCTGCTAATCCTGAGCCCTGAACATGGGAAATCTTTCTATCTTCTGAGGTCTTCTATTTCTTTTTTCAGGGATGTGAAGTTCTTGTCATACAGATCTTTCACTTACTTGGTAAGAGTTACACCGAGATATTTTATATTTTCTGTGGCTATTGTGAGATGACTTGTTTCCCTGATTTCTTTCTCAGCCTGTTTATTGTTTATATAAAGGAAGTCTACTGATTTGTTTGAGCGAATTTCAGTCACTTTGCTAAAGTTGTTTATCAGCTATAGGAATTCTCTGGTAGGAATTTTAGGATCACTTATGTATATTATTATATCATAGTCAAATAGTGATACATTGACTTATTCCTTTCCAATTTATGTCTCCTTGATTTCCTTTTGTTGTCTAAATACCCTAACTACACGTTCACTGGGATGAAGCCTACTTGATCATGGTGAATGATGATTTTGATGTGTTCTTGGATTCAGTTTGTGAGTATTTTTTTTAATTTTTTAAATTTTTTATTGGATATATTCTATATTTACATTCCATTTCCCTTTTCCTGGTTCTCTGCCCCCAAAAGGTCCCACATGCACTTTTGCCTCCCCCTGTTCCCCCATCCACCCCTTCCCACTTCCTTGTTCTGATATTCCCCTACACTGATTCTTTGAGTCTTTACAGCACCAGGGTCCATTCCTTCCTTCTTGTTGGACATCATTTGGTATGTGGATTGTGTCTTTGGTGTCCCAAGATTCTAGGCTAATATCCACTTATCATGAGTGCATACCAAGGATATTCTTTTGAGACTGGGTTACCTCACTTAGTATGATGTTCTCCAGCTCCACTCATTTCTCTAAGAATTTCATGAATTCATTGTTTCTAATGGCTGAATAGTACTCCATTGTGTGGATTTACCACATTTTTTGTATCCATTCCTCCACTGAGGGACATGTGGGTTCCTTCCAGCTTCTTGCTATTATAAATAAGTCTGCTATGAACATAGTGGAGCATGTATCCTTATTGCCTGCTGGGGAATCTTCTGGGTATGCCCAGGAGTGGTATAGCTGTGTCCTCCGGAAGTATCGTGTCCAGTTTTCTGAGAACCCCCCAGACTGATTTCCAGAGTGGTTGTACCAGCTTGCAGTCCCACCAGCAGTGGAGGAGTGTTCCTCATTTTCCACATTCTTGCCAACACCTGCTGTTTCCTGAGTTTTTAAATCTTAGCCATTCTGACTTGTGTGAGTTGAAATCTCAGGGTTTTTTTTGATTTGCATTTCTCTAATGACAAATGATGTTGAACATTTTTAATGTGTTTATCAGCCATTTGTATCACTGCGCATTTCTTGGATCCCGTAATTTCACGCAGCCAAGCTGCAATCCAGGCAGAGGCTGTGTGATATTTACTGGGGAACGCCTTGTTTGGCAGGGCTGTCCAAGATGAATGCCGCTGTGGGCCTCCTTGGCTGCAGATAGAGCTGAGCTAAAATTTCTCATGGCAAGCTGTAAACCTTTATCTGACCTGTTCTTTTACTTACGAGATGTCTCTGCCAGCCAGAGGTGCGAGCATTCCAGGCGTGACAGTTCATTCAGAGTTCATTCTTTGAACTACAGTACTGGCCATGATTTTCCTTCTAGAGATCCATTGCTTTGCTTTTAATTAGCTGTACAGTTATTACCTAGATACATTAAAGAATTAACCTCCCAACAATTTATTTGTATGGTTAGCTGACTTTGGCACTCTGACATGGAAACCATCAGTTAGTAAAGTTTCAAAATAAGCCTGAGGAAGATAGCATACATAGTGTTTCCAAGAATTAATTACTAATTCCAATTACTAATTTATCATTGACTACAGAGGGACGCGATGACCTTGTGTGTAATCTCTGACTCTTGAATCACTAATTCATCATTGACCACAGAGGGGCGCAATGACCTTGTGTGTAATCTCTGACGTTCATACCTGACTAATTTTGTATTTCCTTGTGCCAGATACTCATGGTAACTATTCTTTGTAAACATTTAAAAATACCTGCCTCAGAACAATAAAGTGCATTCAGACGCATTCAGATCTTGTGTATGTCTGTCTGTCATTCGCCGGACCTGTACCTTCCTGCATACCAAAGACCCTAATTTCCCCACGGGAGTGTGTTCCGACTGAGTCGGTCCGTGGCACATTTGAAAAATATTCCATGGTTGGCAGGATTAATATAGTTAAAATGGCAATCTTGCCAAAAGCAATATACAGATTCAATGCATCAAAATCCCAACTCAGTTCTTCATAGAGTTAGAAAGAGCAATTCTCAAATTCATCTGGAAGAACAAAAAACCCAGGATAGCTAAAACTATCATCATCGGTAAAAGAACTTCTGGGGGAATCAGTATCCCAGACTTCAAGCAATACTACAGAGCAATAGTGTTAAAAACTGCATGGTATTGGTACAGAGACAAGGAGGTGGATCAATGGAATAGAATTGAAGACCCAGAATTGAACTCACACTTCTATGGCCAATTGATCTTCGACAAAGGAGCTGAAAACATTCAGTGGAAAAAAGATAGACTTTTCAACAAATGGTGCTGGCTCAACTGGAGGTCAACATGCAGAAGAATGAGAATTGATCCACTCTTATCTCCTTGTACTAAGCCCAACTCCAAGGGGATCAAAGACCTCCACATAAAACCAGACACACTAAAACTAATAGAAAAGAAACTGGGGAAGACCCTTGAGGACATTGGCTCAGGGGGACAATTCCTGAACAGAACACCAATAGCTTATGCTCTAAGATCAAGAATAGACAAATGGGACCTCATAAAATTACAAAGTTTCTGTAAGGCAAAAGACACTGTCAAAAGGACAAATCTGCAACTAACAAATTGGGAAAACATCTTCACCAACCCTACATCTGACAGAGGGCTAATATCCCATGTATACAAAGAACTCAAGAAGTTAGACCCCAGAAAACCAAATAACCCTATCAAAAATGGGTTACAGGGCTAAATAAAAACGTTTCACCTGAAGTTTGTATTTTATTGAGTATTTCTATCAATTGATATCCATAAGAAAAATTGGTCTGAAGTTCTCTTTCTGTGTTAGGTCTTTGTATGCTATACATATCATAGTGACATTGGTTTTATAGAATGGATTAGGTAGTGTTTCTTCTATTTCTATTTGTGGAATAGTTTGAGGAGTATTGATATTAGCTCTTCTTTAAAGGTCTGGTAGAATCCTTCACTAAAATCATCTGACCCTGGGCTTTTTTGGTTAGGAGGTTTTTAATGGCTATTTCTATTTCCTTAGGTGTTATGGGGTTGCTTAGATAGTTTACCTAATTGTGATTTAACTTTGGTACATGGTACCTGTCTATAAAATAATCCATTTCATCTAGATTTTCCATTTTTGTTGAGTTTAGTTAGGTTCTGATGATTTTTTAATTTCCTCAGTTTGTGTTGTTATATTTCCCTTTTCATTTCTGTTTTTGTTAATTTGGATACTGTTTCTATGCCCTTTGGTCAGTTTGGCTAAGGGTTTATCTAGCTTGTTGATTTTCTCAAAGTACCAGCTCTTGGTTTTGTTGATTTTTTTTGTAACATTCTCTTTGTTTCCTACAAAATTCAGGGTTGATTTCAGCCTTGAATTTGCCTATTTCCTTTCTTCTATTCCTCTGGGTGAGTTTGCTTCTTTCTGTTCTAGAACTTTTAGGTGTGCTGTTAAGTTGCTTGCATGGGATGGCTTTAATTTATTTTTGAAGTCACTTAGTGCTATGAATTTTCCTCTTAAGGTGGCTTTCATTGTGTCCCATATATTTGGGTATATTGTGTCTTCATTTTCATTGAATTATATGAAGTCTTTGATTTCTTTCTTTGCTTCTTCCTTAAGTTATCAATCAGGACATAGTTGTTCAGTTTCCACAAGTATGTGGGTTTTATGTTTTTGTTGCTATTGAAATTTAGCCTTACTTCGTGGTGATCAGATAGAATGTATGGGGATATTTCAATCTTCTTGTGTCTATTGAGGCTTGTTTTGTGTCTGATTATGTGGTCGATTTTAGAAAAGGTTCCTTGAGGTGATGAGAAGAAGGTATCTTCTTTTGTTTTGGGGTGGAATGTTCTGTAGATAGGTGCTAAATCTTTTTGGTTCATAACTTTTGTTAGATTCGTTGTTTCTCTGCTTAGTTTCTGTTTCAATGATCTGTCCACTGCTTAGGGTAGGCTTCTAGAAGTCCTCCATTGTTATTGTGTGAGACTGATGTGTGTTTTGAGCTTTAATGTAGTTCCGTTTATGAATATTGGTGCCCTTGAATTTGAGGCATAAATATTCAGAACTGAGACTTCATCTTGATGGATTTTTCCTTTGATGAGTATGAAGCATCCTTCTCCATCTCTTTTAATTACTTTTGGTTGAAAGTCTCTTTTATTTGATATTATAATGGCAACTACAGCTTGTTTATTGTTATCATTTGTTTCAATACATTTTAACCAGCCTTTTACTCTGAGGTGGCTTCTGTCTTTGTAGCTGACGTGTTTCTTGTATGCAGGATAATGATGGATTCATTTTTGTGTATCCATTCTGTTAGCCTATGTCTTTTTGTTGGGGAACTGGGTTAATTGATGTTGAAGGATATTAAAAACCAATGATTATTAGTCCCTGTTATTTTTGTTTTTGGAGGTAGTATTATGTGTTTGTAATTCTCTTGTATTGGGTTTATTGTGAGGTGATTAATTTCTTGTGTTTTATTGGGTGCAGTTACCCTCCTTATGTTCCTTCTAGTATCCTATGCAGTGCTATATTTGTAGAAAGATATTGTTTAAATTTGGTTTTGTCATGGGATATCTTTGTTTTTCCATCTATATTAATTAAGAGTTTTTCTGGATATAGTAGCCTGGCCTGATATCTGTGGTCTCTTAGTGTCTGCATGACATCTGCTCTAGATTTTCTGGCTTTAGTGTCTTTTGAGAAATCTGGTGTAATTCTGATAGGTCTTCCTTGGACTTACTGCTTTTAATATTCTTTTGTTCTGTACATTTAGTGTTTTTATTATTATATGGCAGGGAAATTTTATTTTCTTGTCCAATCTATTTGGTGTGGCATAGGCTTCTTGCATGTTTATGGCCATTTCTTTGATTAGGTTAAGGAAGTTTTCTTCTATGATTTTGTTGAAGATATTTTCTGGTCCTTTGGAAAAGGAATCTTTACCCTCTTCTACTTCTATTATTTTTAGGTTTGGTCTTTTCATTGTGTTCCAAATTTCCTGGATGCTTTTGGCTAAGAACTTTTTACACTTTGTATTTTCTCTGACCAGTGCTTTGATATCGTCTATGCTTGAACTTCTCTCTTTCATCTATTGTATTCTGTTGGTGATGCCTGCATCTATAATGCCTGTTCTCTTTCCTAGGTTGTCTATCTCCAAGGTTGCCTCCATTTGTGATTTCTTTACTTTTTCTATTACCAGTTTTAGGTCTTGGACATTTTTATTCAATTCCTTCACCTGCTTGGTTTTATTTTCCTTTATTTCTTTAAGGGCTTTATTTGTTTACTCTTTATTGGCTTCTTCTTGTTTGTCTGTGTTTTCTTGTATTTCCTTAAAGGAGTTATTTATATCTTCCTTAAATGCTTCTATCATCTTCATGAGATGAGATTTTTAAGTCAGAATCTTGCTCTTCAGGTGTGTTAGGGTAGCTAGGGCTCCCAATGGTAGGAAAACTGGGTTCTGATGATGCCAAAATACATTCTGCCAAGCATTCAAGTAGAAGTACAGACCTGAAGGAAGATGGGTCACAGGCAGAGCAGGATAGATCCCATGTTTGCTGGGCTCTTGGAGGATCCCCGCTATCATAGGTTTGGGGTGGGGGTTTCACCTGTGTTCGCAGTTGGCAGACCTCCTATGGGACAGGTAGGCTATAGAGGGGGACAGGCAGGCCTATCTGTCATAGGTTCAGGTGCAAACCTGAAGGAAGAGGGGGCTCAGTTAGAGTAAGATATATGGGTAAGGGAAGGGAAGCTAACCTGTGTGGTCTTAGGACTGATGGAAGGTTGGGGGAGGGATAGTGAGAGAATGGAGGTACTCCTCAGATAGCAGGATGTACAGGGCATCTTGGCTTGGACCAAAGTACTCAGTCAAGAGGGAAGATGGGTCAGGAAAGGGAAGCTTACCTGTACTGTTAGGAGTCTGATGAAGGTAAAGGAGAGGCATCAGGAGAATGCAAGTCCCTCTGGGATGGCAGACTGCTCAGTGTAGTTTGGCTACACTTTGGCTAGGACTCAAAGAACATAGAAAATGGTTCGGGAAAAGGAAGCTTACCTGTGTGGTTCAGAAGTCTGATGGAGGTGAAGGAGAGGCAGCAGGAGAATGGAGGTTCCCCTGGGATGGCAGGCTGCTCAGGGCCAGTTATTTTCTTTTTTGAAAATGCATTTTTAATTAGAATTACAGTCACTTTCATCACCTCCCTCTTCCTTTACTAACCCCCACAAACAGCATTATCAACGCACTCGTTATTTTATTCAGATAAATTTATTTTATGCCCATGTCATCTATAGGATAGGCATATTTGGATAGTGGAAATCTTAAAGGTCTCCATATAGAAAAGGTGAGCTGATGGTTGTTTCTTACTCTGAAAAGAGGAGGAATTATGCCTATGAAGTCTTTAATGTATCTATGATCAATATGGACTGAATGTGTTACCCCACTTTCATTATTTTTTTGAAGTTAACCTATGATGTAAGCAACAAAAATGGAGATGTTAAGGGAAAAAACAGGATTAGATAAAGACTCGGTCACATACCTTGTGACTGGAAGAGCCAGAACGCAAGTGTATGCATCCTTCTCACTTACTTGGCAGTCCTCACCATGCTAGTCCATAACTATTGCCTATACAACTCATTCCAAACCTCGGGAATGTGAACAGACGTGCCATCACCCTGCCATTCTGAGCACTCATTATTCCTAATCACAGCAGCTCCAGCTATCACATAAAAACCAGAAAATGAATAGATGTTATAAGTCCAGAACCCCAGATTATCCTACATTCGATTTCGGTGCCCTGAGAGTAAAGCAAAGCAATATAAAAGAGAATTGAGATTTTCTTAATTTCATAGGGGAAAGCCATAGATTAAGAGGCACATAGGAGATGGAGTCCCTGGAGATGAAAGAACATCAAGTCTGTCCTACTTAAATGAGTAACAATAGTCTAGTATTTCCTAAGACTAACCAGTGAGAATTGCTCACCATTCTCCACAGCTGTATTAGTGATACTTCAATTTCAAAGGTACTGTATTCTGATATAGTAAGTAAAAAACAGAATTGATTGCCTGTTGAGTACAGATAAAAGGGTTGTAAGCTATCTTCATACTCGACAGTCTTAAATTTATCTGAATAATTATTTTTTTTCAATCAAAGGGTATGCCTAGCTTAAAAAAAGGACTTATGTTTTTTATTTAAATTTTTTGTTGTTATTGTATAAGAATTTGGGCAAGAAAAAAAAGAAGCAGACAGACCTAATTGCAATCAGGTATGCAATTGCAAAATGACTTGCAAATGGTAATGAAACAATGTAAAGATGTTTAGTTTTTTGGCTTCCTGACATGAAAAACTTACAATCTTATGAATTTAAGTTACTCGATGAGACAGTCCCAATAGCATTGTGTGATATAAATTTTCATTACTAAAACATTTTAGATCATCAGCAGAGATAAAACAGTACAAGTGCTATGACATAGAGCCCTTTGGAGACTGTCTGTGTAGCCGTGGCTGTCTTGGAAAGCCCAGCCTTAAGCTCACAGAGATATGCCTGCTTCTGCCTCCCAGGTGCTTGCATTTAAGGTGAGTGTCTGTATGCCCAGCACAGTTCAAGGCATTTTCTTTTAATTTCAAGAAACAGCTAAGGAAATCTTATAGCTATTAGAAAATCTTGGAAATTTACAACAAGAAACCATCATCTCTGGATAGCAATTTGACTGAGAAATTTCAACAGCATGAAGATGGATTTACAGGGAAACAGGAAAAACTAATATGTAAAATACTAGAGGAGGAAGCTTGCTGTTCATGCTATGAGAGGCAACTTATATTGTGTTTGCATATGAAAAGGTTATTCATTATTGGGAATTCTAATAAAATATTTTTCAGCAACTTCAATTACACGATTTTGTCAAAAATATGTTAAATTTTGCTGTCACTAAATATTATCTGGAGAGTTAAGAAAGCTCTGAAAATTAACTCTGGGCATTTTTTGTACAAGTGCTGACATTAGTTGTTGATATTTTGAATGATCACAAATGTTAATAGAATGAGACTGAGTATGGATGTAGAATCCATCCATCAAGGCTAAGTGGGTTATTCACAGCAAGCTGATGATTCATAAGTTACATTTGTCTACAAAAGGGAGGTAATGCTCTTTAATCTCATGAGGTTTAAATAAAACAATACAATGAACACTTACCTTGCCTGTAAAGTACAGGAAGTCATTAAAAATTTACACATTAAATATGTGCATTTGCTACTACTTGTTATTTTTGTATGTTTACCACATCTGAGGTATTTTATTAATTCACTTGCTTTTATTGTACTTCTACTCTCAGGGGTGGTATTGGAATGAGAAAACAGAAAGATGCATTCTTTCTTGCTTCTGAATTTATTATTGAAGGTCACATGTGAATATCACTCTAAGAAAGAGGCTGTGCATCTGTGTTAGGGATCCATAGGTACAGTGCAATACTGTGCTGATGAAGAGAAAATTTTGTTTCACCATGACAGCATGTTATTCCTTACAATGTAACACTGGCCAGTGAATGCCTATATTTCCCTGACTTCAGCACATGAAAATGGTAACATGCATAGACTTTGGACAGCATCTGCTAATTCTTCACTGCTGATTTGTGTGGAGACTCATGTAGGATTGCAGGTGTAGGCATTATATTCCTCAATGAAAACAAAGTTATATTAATTCTTAAAATCTTGACTTAATGGAAACTAGGAAGAATAGATCAGAGTATGTTCTAATCTTGGAATTACCCACCTCCTGTAAATGATGCAGAAACAAGTGCTTTGTTTCATATTTTAAAACAAGTGCTTATACTTACTGTAGTACAGTCTTTTACTATTTAATAATATACTACTTGATTATAATTGAAACAATCCACTGATAGTTTTTCCTTCCAAAATTTTAATTTTAATAAATAGAATGAAATAGATGAGTTTTACCTTTACTATTATTCTATTCTGAGTTTTACCTTCACTTTCAGTCCACTTCTCCATTGTTATTTGCATGAATAGATTGATTATTTTTTATATAATTTCAAATTATTAAGTTGTTCTCTTAATCCAATGTAGTGCTAGAAAGATCCTTATAGTATCTCTGGTGTTTGTGTTTTACTATTCAGTAATAATAATAATAATAATAATAATAATAATAATAAACAATGATAATGATAATTATTATATTTGTTTTTGACTGATAATTAAAATGTAAAATTGTATATTCTAATGCACTAATGAGTGAGAATTTGATACATATATTTTGTAAAATATACAAATGAGGTTGACATACCTATCTTCTCACAGTTTATTATTTGTTAAGCAGAAAACATGTAGCTGTTTTATTTTAGGGCATGGAGATATTCAGGACATAATAACATCTTCAGCGTGGCCTATGGTAGGGTCTGCTGTAGTTCTGTGCTTCTCAATTATAGACTTGAACGTCTATGAGAGTTCTTCCAGATTAAGAGATGGAGTGTTCTTTTGGATTAAGATTTTTCAATTGGATTTACAATCTGATTATCCGATTAATAAAAATTCTAAGAACTGAGCAGATTAAATTTTTATAGTTGTTAATTCTAAATTTAGGGAGATGCTGAAATCCTATTGGCTGTATCAGAATATCTTCATTTTTTCTCTTTGTTTTCTAGGAATTCCCTCCTTCATAAATTCAGTATTTGATTTAAAAATAATTACTATCTTTCTCACCATGGATTCTCTCTCTCTCTCTCTCTCTCTCTCTCTCTCTCTCTCTCTTTCTTACAGCTATCATTATTTTTTATTCTTCGACTAGGACTGTGAAGGAACACTTTGAAGTTTAAAAATATGCTATTTTATCCTGAAATATATGCTTAATTATGTTCATAATAGACATAATACCTAATAGAATGCTGTAATTAATGGATAAGTGATTTAAATGTGATCAAAATTAGTGGATAATAAAGTATTTATCTCAAGTTCTTTAGGAGCTGACACACAATATTCAGACAATATTCTTGACCCAAAAATCATACAAATTAAAATTTGTATTAATCTCACTTTTCACTATTTAACATTTATATGTGTTTTAAATATATATTTATGTCTGTATGACACAGTCATCTAGCCAAATGCAATGATCTATCTTCTTTTATGTTGCAGCACAGATGGTCAGAACTGTGAAAGGAATCCAAGATAAAAATGACACAGAAGTGACACAATTTATCCTTTTGGGCCTCTCAGACAATCCAGACCTGCAAGGTATCCTCTTTGCATTGTTCCTGATCATCTACATGATGACCCTGGTGGGTAATTTGGGTATGATGGCCCTGATTAAGATTGACCGCTGTCTCCACACACCTATGTATTTCTTTCTCAGCAGCCTTTCTTTTGTTGATGCCTCTTCCTCTTCTACAGTCACCCCTAAAATGCTGCTGAACCTTGTGGTGGAGGATAAGGACATTTCTTTCAATGGGTGTGCTGCCCAGTTCTTCTTCTTTGGCTCCTTCTTGGGAACTGAATGCTTCCTGCTAGCCATGATGGCCTATGACCGCTATGCAGCTATCTGGAGTCCCCTGCTATACCCAGTTCTCATGTCGGGGAGAATTTGTTTCATTCTGGTGTCTACTTCATTCCTAGCAGGCTTTGGCAATGCAGCCATCCACACAGGGATGACTTTCAGATTATCCTTTTGTGGCTCTAATAAGATCAATCATTTCTATTGTGACACCCCACCCCTGCTCAAACTCTCTTGCTCTGACATCCACATCAATGGCATTGTGATCATGGTCTTTTCCAGTTTTACTGTTCTCATATGTGTTCTCATTGTTCTCATTTCTTACCTGTGCATCCTCATTGCCATACTGAAGATGCCTTCTGCAGAGGGAAGACACAAAGCCTTCTCCACCTGTGCCTCCCATCTCATGGCTGTCACCATCTTCTTTGGTTCAATTCTCTTTATGTACTTGAGGCCTACTACTAGCTACTCTATGGAACAGGACAAGATTGTGTCTGTGTTTTATACAGTAGTGATTCCCATGCTTAATCCTCTCATCTACAGCTTAAAAAATAAAGATGTGAAAGAGGCAGTAAAAAAAATATTAAAGAAACACATTCTATAAAGCTATGTTTTCCATCCTTCTATTATATGGGATATAATCAATTTTTAAATATGCTACCTGATTTCTTAAGTTGTTTCTATGTGTTCAAGATGATGTACTTACATTAAACATACTTCTTGATCTCCTCAATGTCATAAAGATGTCTAATGAATCCACAAATACATATTTTAGGCAAATGATATTCAATATATTTGACAATGAGATATCTTGCAAAGGCAATTTTTTTCATATAGTCAAGGTCTGTGTGAAAAAGTTGTAAATTTTGAGTTGCCCAAATATATGATATATGAAAAAAAATCTTTCGACCATGGTAGGCACATTGATTTGTTTATCATACATTCATTACTAATATCAACTCCATTTTCTCATATTACTATAAAAATACAATATGTAATACAAACACTTTTACCAGATATTATTATAGAATGTGAACTGCAGCAATCATGTGGAAAATTTGAATCTTTTAAAATTATTTGAAACATGTCAAAAACAGAATTCAATGTTTTGTCTCTGTTTCTTCCAAATTTACATGAAGTCCTTATAAAAATTTGTGAAATGATATGGGAATTATGTTGTTTATTGGGGAAAGAGAAAAATCAATGTTGGAACAATGTGACAACTAATATCTGTGTTAGTATACCATATTGAAGTAGATATTGTATAGATTTAGAACTTAGTAAATGTTTCATCCATGCTTCATTCAAAGACATCAACCACCTTGGACCATAATGAGAAACACTAGTATGCTGTATGACCTACATGATAGTGTAGTATCTCTGAACATATAGTTAGAGAGGATCACTGACAATTTACTTCATCGAGGCAATCTTTCTTAGTCTTCTAATACCCCTTAATGTTGAATTTTTTCACTTAGCCTGGATTTCCTTCATTACTTTAATAAAAAATAAAGACATAATAATACATACATTTTTCAAATCATTATAGACATATTCTTATCAAAGAAGATGAATTATTACTGACTTGTTTCTATACTTTAATTAACTTTGACATAATCCACATTAAAATCACAATTATACGTTTTTTTTCCTACAATTTAAAAATCCACCAGAGCTACAGTGTCTTAGTTTTGTGATATTTCTTGTCATTCATAGAATAAGTATAGCTGACTTGAACTTTTGCAGTCTCTGGGATACAGCCACAGACACTATGAATTCATTTCTGCAGCACTCCTCTTATATCCAGTATATCATATTTTAGTGGTTATGCCTAGTGCCTCTGACTCTTGTAACCTTTCATGGATTTCTTCTCCAATGATCCTTGAGCCTTGAGGGGAGGGAGTGTGATGCAGACATTCCATTTGGAATAGCAATTCACAGTCTCTTACTCTCACATGTTGACCAGTTGAGAGTCTCTGTTTAATCTCTATCTAAATAAAAAATAAGCTACTCTAATAATGATTGAGTGATGCACCAATCTATGAGTATAAAGATGAGAACTTAGGGGAAACATTATCAATATATTCATTTAGCAGAGTAGTATCAGGTTATGCTTTATGCTTATCTGTTTATCAGCTATGGGATATTGATAAAGTTAACAATAGCAGTCTTGTGAAACAGGCTTTTAGTCAAGTTGGAAAATGTCTGATTTCCACCATAACCTTCATGCTATTTATTTATAAAAAATAATTTTCTGTGTTCTACATGCTTAACAGTTATTTTTTCCTTTAATTTAAAATCTTTGTGGTAAATAATATTTTTTCAGAGAAATATAATTTGAAAATGATTAGCTTTCCTTTTCCCATCACCATAATACTAAATATCCAAAGGGTAATTTGATTTGTTTGACTGTGAGAAAGAAAAAACAATTTTACATCAAAATTGTATAATAGACTATTATTTAGAAAAAAAACAGAAAATTATGGTGTTCAATGAATTTCAAGAAATGGGTAGCAAGTAAAAGATTGTATTTGTACCCTTTGCAGTAATCTTTCCTCAAAACTGTCATTTATCATACCTTATCCCTTAATCCCATGGGATGACTTCTCCTTAGTGAGTACAAAGGAAAATGAGAGAATCTTGGTGTACTCTCTTTCTAGTTTACTAAATATACAAAACATCATCTAGCTATATTTTTGTCTTTAATTATTATAATTAATAGATAAAAGCAACTCATAAATACACACACACATACACACACACACACACACACAGAGAGAGAGAGAGAGAGAGAGAGAGAGAGAGAGAGAGAGAGAGAGAGAGAGAGAGAAGGGGGAGAGGTGGAGGAGAGAGCGAGAGAGGGAACTTGTTTATATTTTACATATATTAAGGTGAGATTTTGATCTCATAAGTGAATAAAACTCACAGCATCAAATTAAGATTATGCCCTTGAGAATCAAAGAATATTTAAATTGACCTTTAAAGGTATTTTTAGACACTTAGGGAATTATGTCAGGAACACTCATTATAAATCTTCCTTCTTTGAAGGATGTGCAGTCAGTATTTACAGGTAGGTTAAATTCTGTATTTGATATCTAAAATATATTTGTGTGTTTGTATATAAATTTTATCTATCCTTGTGGAAATATATTGTCAATTGCTCTTGACCATTTTCTTCATAGGTAAACATATCCTAATGTTTCTAAAGTATCAGTTATTATATGGGAACTCTAATGTATCTGCTGTATGTGTGAAGCAAGTAAACAATTTATTTAAAGTTAGGATTGGGGCAATTTTATTACAAAGTCACATATGCATACAAGTCCTAGATGGTAAATCAAACTGGCATTGACACTATATTTTAAAATCTTCCAGAAATAAATGAACTTATGGATGGGTTAGGATATAAGAACATTTTACACACACACACACACACACACACACACTCCATTGATGAGCCTTATTCTAGACACTTGAATATATTTTTGACTGTTCAATTACTCCCTCTAAGAAAGGTTTTCTTTTCCATCTGAAACCTTTCTGCCTTTGTTTTTTATCCTAATTTATTTTTATCTGACATGTTATATAGTTTTCTTTATGAAGAAGTGTCTATTCTTCTGCTCTGCATCACACACTCTGTGAGGAAATTAAATGTGATTACTGCTGTAATCCTATACTGTTGATCCTATGGCAAAAATGCAATTTTCAGTGAACAGAAGTAAACTTATTGATAAATATCTTATATAGAGAGAACAATTCTCTTGTGATTATTGATTATCGTTGTTACTGCTAGTGGTGGGTTGGACTTTGGGAACATGATTTTGTTATATTGATTAATTGTTCCCTGCTGACCAGAATTTGCCATTCTTCCTTCTGAACAACTCAAGTTCTAAGAACACAAGCAACTGGAACCATCGTATATTGAGAATATTCCTTATATTCCTTATTTTGAAAGGTTATTTTAATTTATTAAAAGAAAAACTTCCGAACTTCAGAGACTTTTTGTTCTTTTATTGACAATTAAATCCTCCTACTTTGGATATGCATTATTATTATTTGCAGGTATGTTAAATTCTGTATTTGATATCTAAAATATATATGTATTTGTATATAAATTGTCATTTATAGTGAAAAATATATTTTCAATTACTCTTGACCATTTATTCATATTTGGATAAAAATTATGTAAGATTATGTAAATTCATTTTACATTGTACCTGGATAAGAAGCCAGGTATACATGTGTAAATATGTATATGAAAATATTTGATGAATGAGCATACATTTGTGGTAAGGAAGAAGAAACACAATGAGACTTGGTTGTGTTTGTTTTCTTGTCTGCTTGTATAATTAAAAAGGAAATGAATGAAAAGAAAAGCAGACAGATCACCCAAAAAAATACATGTTGGGCATTCTAGATAGGCTTTTGGAAGGAATTGATGTAAAAGGAAATGAGGCTTGAGATCAACAAATATACACTAAGAAATCAGTGACAAACACACAGTTTAGATGAGAAGGTACTGCTTATATTTCTTGTCACTTTCAGCTTGCAAGGTGAAAGAGAATGTTATCTTTAAACAACACTGCAGTGATGGATTTCATTCTCGTGGGGCTTACAGACAACCCAGTGCTGGGGAGGATCCTCTTTGTGGTATTTCTTGCCATTTATCTTATAACGCTGATAGGAAACCTGTGTATGATTGTGCTCATCAAGACCAATTCCCACCTGCAAACACCCATGTACTTCTTCCTTGGCCACCTCTCCTTTGTAGACATTTGCTACTCTTCCAATGTTACCCCAAACATGCTGCATGGTTTCATCTCAGACCAGAAGGCCATCTCCTATGCTGGATGCTTCACACAATGTCTCCTTTTCATTGCTTTGGTGATCACTGAATTTTATATCCTTGCTTCAATGGCACTGGACCGTTATGTGGCCATTTGCAGCCCTTTGCATTACAGTACCAGGATGTCCAAGAATGTTTGTGTCTCTCTAGTCACATTCTCATATGTGTTTGGCTTCCTGAATGGGCTATCTCAGACTCTGCTCACTTTCCGCCTGTCTTTCTGTGGCTCCCATGAAATCAATCACTTTTACTGTGCAGATCCTCCCCTGATCATGCTAGCCTGTTCCGACACTCATGTCAAAAAGATGGCCATGTTCGTGGTTGCTGGCTTCACCCTCATAAGTTCTCTCTTTATCATACTATCCTCCTACCTGTATATTTTTGCAGCCATCTTGAGGATCCGTTCTGCAGAAGGCAGGCAAAAAGCCTTTTCTACATGTGGTTCTCACCTGACAACAGTCACCATATTTTATGGAACCCTTTTCTGTATGTATTTAAAGCCTCCATCAGAGAGGTCAGTAGAGGAGTCCAAATTAATTGCAGTGTTTTACACTTTTCTGAGCCCACTGCTGAACCCTTTGATCTATAGTCTAAGGAATAAGGATGTTATCAATGCTATGAAACAGGTGATCAAGGGAAATTTCTGTCAGAAAATTTTGGTTTAAGATGTTTATGTGTTATTAGTAGGTGTCTCTGATGACATAGCATCTTTGTAGGATAATGTTAGTGCTTCGAACTTACTACCAGCGCACCAGCTTATACCCATAATAACCAATTTACTCTTGTACTTTATACTTTATTAAAGTTACATGTTGAAATTAGAAAATTTTCAAACAATTCTTTAATATACTTTATTTACTTTTCAGGATTTCATAAAAATAGATTGTCCTAATTTATATGAAATGTAGTTTCCAGCTAACATGTCTTAATGGGAATAATCCATATCCTATGAATGATTACATGCTTAAGGTTTAGAATGTTTCAAACAGAATGAATAATTTTAGAGGTTTTTTTTAAATGGTGAATTTTCTACTATGAAGAGCACTACAAAATGATTGCTTTGATGACTGATTTATGAGTGAAGGGCATAAATAAAAAATATTACTCAAATATCTTTTAATTCTTATCTTCTGTTACATTTTGACTTACACATTGTTAATGAATAATGAATGAGTTCTTGTGTCCATTTATAGCATAGAGAGTCTTTAGCACAGAAATTAATTTACTTGCACAAAGTCCCTCAATCATAAAATAGAATATTTATTTTCTGATTCTCCCTGTGTTACCTTCACTTTGGTACTTATAAGTTCTAAACACATCAGAATGGTGGATGGAATGGTGAGGCTATTGTTATCATAAGGTAACACCATGCATGTACTGCTGTGAATGAAATTTTAAAGATGGTTATGATGTCCATGATGGTTTTTGTTTTAAAGAAATAAGCAAGGTATACTTTTCTGAGATTTCATATTATCATGATAATTTTGCATATTATAAATAGAATTATTTGTCTGTTTCATATAAAAGTAAAAAATTTATTATGGTAGGCTACTTAAACTGCATTTTATCAATGTGAATACTTTTACACTCCTTTAAAAAGTTAGATGCTTAGGATGAGTTAAAGAAGAACTTTATGGGCCTTATGTTTAACACTATGAGTGAGGTAGATCATACTCTTTTCTTTATATTAACTATGAATAAATTTGTGTTCATATGTTTTGATAAAGTTTATAAGGCAGCACTGAAATCTTATGCTATATATCATTTATTTTCTTGTGTAGAATGTCTATATTTATATGAAAAATAATTAATTTCTAGTTAGTAATTGCCATTTGATCTATAGAGCAAATTTGCAATAGCAAATTTAAAATTTTAAAAGTCCCAAGGAATGAAAATTAATGTGTATTTTTTCACTAAAGGACATGTTTTGTTTCCTTTCACCTTTGTGCAAGTCATTTATCCACCACATCATGGACAAGATATTCTATGGTTCTATCTCTTTTTATTAATCTCATATTTTCATTTGGGCTACACTCTTGAATTCAGAATTTATTAATTAAATATTTTTGCATATTAAAAAAACCCTTTTGCTTATTCTGTGCTTGCATGGAGAGTAGGGAATTAGACATTTGCCATGGCTAGTAGGCAGGGCCAAAAGACAGTTTATAGAAATTGATTATCTCCTTTCACCTTTTAGGTCTCCATGATTGGTTTAAGAAAATATTTAAGCCCTGACCTTGTTGGCTCTATTTTGAATGATTTTAATGGTTTTGATTATTACAGTTATATATATATTCTATGTCTACCTACAAAATACATAGAATTTTTTCAGTGCTGATGAAGGTACAGGGATATGGAATGGCTACTTTCTCTCTCTCTCTCTCTCTCTCTCTCTCTCTCTCTCTCTCTCTGTGTATGTGTGTGTGTGTGTGTGTGTGTGTGTCTATCTCAAAGCAGACTTGTTATCTTGTATTTACAGATTTTTCTAAAGCTGGGAGAAATATGTGTATACATATCAGGAAGTTGTGCTAATCTATATATCAATATTCAATTGTATTATACAAACATTTACAACATTTAATTTCAAACATTTTATAATTTTGACTTAACTAAATATAAGATACTTAGTGCCCATTTTTATTAAAAATAATTTATAAATTAAAATTGATGATTAATACACAAAAATTATAGCTAATAATACTATTAGAATGAAGATTGATATGAATCACTCATAAAAAAGAAATATGTGAATCAGACCTGTATACAGATGACTTCTCTGAAAATGACAACCTAAGCTAGTCTCAGAAAGAAAGCTATCATAATATCACATATCTCTCAATTTAAGAGTCTGGATGTACAGACACATACACACACATGCACACACAGGTTATTATAGTATATGGGGAATTATTTTGGGGTGGCAGAGAAATAGTAAGGATGAGCAGTAGAAATCAGAGAAGCAAATAGATGATAAATATTAAGAACAGTGATATACATGATTCAAATTTCATAATAAAATTTACTATTTCACTTGTTACTTAAAAATGAAGATGAAGCTGGAGAAATGGCTCAGTGGTTAAGAGCACTGATTGCTCTTGCAAAGGTCCTGAGTTCAAATTCCAGCAACCACATGGTGGCTCACAACCATCCATAACAAGATCTGACACCCTCTTCTGGAGTGTCTGGAGACAGTTACAGTGTGGTTACATAAAATAAATAAATAAATCTTAAGCTGGGTGGTGGTGGCGCATGCCTTTAATCCCAGCACTTGGGAGGCAGAGGCAGGCGGATTTGTGAGTTCAAGGCCAGCCTGGTCTACAAAGTGAGTTCCAGGATAGCCAGGGCTACACAGAGAAACCCTGTCTTGGGGGTGGGGGGAGGGGGGAAGAAAAGAAAAAAATGAAGATGAAGCAATTAACTTGATGAAATTAAATTAGTAAAATCAACTGAATGGTGACTAAAATTATCTAAAATATTGTATTCCTTGATGGGATTTTGAATTTAAACTATTTACTTTTAAGGTTTCAAGTAAAGCCCATTGAGACAAGTGTCTGAAATAAGAAATGTGCATGTGTGATAAGAACATAATCAGCTTGTACAGCCATAATATGTTCTGCATGAGCATGATTGTGCACGCCTTTCTGTAGTGATGCAATATTGTGAAAATATCTCTATAAGATTGGTACCTTTTCTGACCCTCACAGTCAGAGTTAGTAATATATTTTGAGGTCACTTAGGCTTTAAGTGACCTCAAATGTACTTAGCCTATTCATTTAATCTGCCTTTAAGGGAATGACAACAACAACCAAAACCCAAGTTTATTGCCTCAGATTTCCCATGTAATTAATTTATACAACCAAAGCAAGTATATAGCTGTAATCTTAAATTAGGTGCGCATCTATCATACCCACAACCAAGAACTGTGGATGTGTATCATTTGCTGAAAGCAGCAAATATAGATAGAAGTTGAGAACACTGTTATTTTTTTTAAAGATTTATTTATTTAGTATATGTAAATACACTGTAGCTGTCGTCAGACACTTCTTCTTTTCACTCCAGCCATGCTCACTCACTGTAGCTTTCTTCAGATACCCGAGAAGAGGGCATCAGATTTCATTAAGGATGGTTGGGAGCCACCATGTGGTTGCTGGGATTTGAATTCATGACTTTCAGAAGAGCAGTCAGTGCTCTTAACTGCTTAGCCATCTCTCCAGCCCGAGAGCTTTCTTCTAAAGTGTACCATATAGGGTGAAAGCAACAATTGTGGTTATGACTTGATACTGGCAAACAATGGTGGTTCTAGCGCTGTTGCTGTTTCTTGTCTGGGTCAGTGGGGAATCAGTTGGATCCAGTGACTTAATCCCCTGTAAATTTCCATTTAAAATTCTGTGAAGCATTCCGTTCCTTCCCCATGTGATACCTTCTGTGATATTCAGTAAAAATAGAAAGAAACCTTTGGTTAGAAATAGACCCACAGACACACACATACACAGGGACAGATACACAAGTCAGCTTCCAGGCAGAAACATATTCAGACTCATACTGCAAACAGAAGAAAAGACATAGGGATCATGAAGTTGTAAACTCAAAGCTGGCCTCAGTCTTTGTTAAATTTCATAATAATAACTGTTAAATTCTATTTAAATTAATACAAAAAGCAATCACTTTTGATGAAACAAAATTAATAAAATAAGCTCAAGCCTTGAGACTGATATCCTATTGTGTACTCATCTTTTTTGCTAACCTGTCTTTAATAGAACAATATACCCAACCTTCTTGCCCTGGGTTTGCCATGCAATCATTTTACAACATGAGCTTCAATGCATTACTGTAGACATAGAGTTTATGGCTAATGTGTTTAATCTCCCTTTCCCAATCCCTTTCCCCATCTTCCCTCTCCTTCCCCCTTTCTCTCTCTGGTGTGTGTGTGTGTGTGTGTGTGTGTGTGTGTGTGTGTGAAGTTATTGGTTATCTTCCTGCACAGGTCTCCATCCTATTAATTGAGTCAGTATCTTTTGTTGAACAGCTTTCCAGTTTGGTTGCATATAGCCAGCATCTTAGTCCTAGGGATCCTTGATGCTGCCTCTTTGGTGGTGGGCTGCCAGGACTGTCTTGTTATGTGTCACAAGAAAGCTAAATTCTGATCTTCCTGCTTACAAAAGCTTTATCCACTGAACCATCTCCTCGGTCCCATGTACTAATTTCTATTCAGGAACTGATTCAAAAGTTAATCATGTAGCAGTAATAGACTGAGTAACACTAAACACATGTCCTGCTTAGCAAGAAGATATGATTGAAGTTGGTATGCTCTTATATTAAGAGGTATACAGAAATAAAAGCTCCACAGAAATGAAACATGCCATGGTATCCTAGCAACTGTTCAATAGGACTGGAGGGAACTGGACATATTTCTGTCTTTTTATTTTATGCTATCAGATTATACATTGTTACATACATTCTAAAAAGAGAACAATAGCCTCCATCCCCCAAAAAATAGCCTCTATCTTGCTTGCCATTTGATCTTGGACCTCTCTTTGTACAGCATTTTGAGGGAAAGATTTTTGTTACACACACACACATATATGTATATATATATATATATATATATATATATATATTATACATATATATAACAAGTCTCAGGTATTTTGTTGTATAGCACAAATGAACTATTATTTCTACCATAAATGTTCAATAAAAAATCAGTTAAATTATTACAAAGCCTTTTAGAGCCAAGAAGATGTATCCAGCTATACAGCGACACAGGTTTAGGTAATAGGAGATGTTACATATTAATGAGTCATGTAATTAAAATAATGTTAAAACTAGTGTCTTCTGGAACATTCTACAGATGTAAATGACAAGAAAAGGTAGCATTGAAGAGTAAATGAGTTACTTTTGTGGGTTTGTAGTCAAGCATGTCTATTAATGCAGAGATTGGAAACATCATTATTAGCAATTTATTGTGTTACTATTGAATCAGTTATATCTTTGAAAGAATTTCCAAAATTATAATCTTATACATAATGAATTTTATATTTTAACATGTATCCAAAATATAAATAAATAGTAATCAATTTTAAAACAGACTTATGATCTGTATTTTCTTATGTATTATTTCTGGACCACAGTTTCTCTTCCTTTCTCTTCTCCAATTGCTTCCCTCCCATCCTCTCTTCCATTTCCCTTCAGAAAATGGCATGACTCCTAGAAATATCAGCCAAACCATGGCATATTAAATTGCAAAAAGACTAAGTACCTCCCCTCATATTAAGACTGGATGAGGAAACCCAGCAGGAGGACAGGGTTCCCAAAGTCAGGCAAAGCATCAGAAACAGTGCCCACTCCTCTGTTAGCAGTACCACAAAACACCAAACTATATAACTATAAAACTTATTCAGAGGGCCCAGGTTAGACCCATGAAGACTTTCTGATTGTCACTTTAGTCTTAGTGAGTCCTTATCAGTCTATGTTGATTCTGTGGTTTTGCTTGTGGTATCCTTGACCCTTCTGACTCCTATAATCCTTCTTTACCTTCTCCCAGAGGATACCCAAAGCTTGGCCTAACATATGGCTGCGAGTATCTTGATCCCTTTCCATCAGTAGCTGGATGGAGTCTTTTTTGATGGTAATGATGATAAACTTCCCTCTAAAAGCAAGTACAGCAGAATATCATTAGGAGTTTCTTGTTCTCCAGGCAGTTAGGAATAGGTTCCTTTTCCTGATATGGGTCTCATACTGGACCAGCCATTGATTGGCAACTCCCATGATTTCTGTTCCATCTTTAACCCAGGACATCATGCTGGCAGGAGAAATTGTATGTTGTTTTGTGGCTGGGTTGATGTCCCAATCCTGCCACTGGAAATTGTGTCTAGTTATAGGGTATATACAGTTCAGTCTCTTTGCTACTATGAGCCATAGCTAGGATCATCATAATAGATTCCTAGGAGTTTCTATTGTATTAGGTTTCTATCTGGTCCTTGTATTGCCCGATAAGTCTAGTTGCCTCTCCTAGTATTCTCGCAGTCTATCCTCTCCCCACCTCATGCCTAGTTTTCACATCCCCAGCCACTGTCATTACACCTACAATAATTACTCTACTTCCTCTTTCCAGGATACTCCCTGGTATCCATACTTGAGCCCTGCTTGTCATTTAGCACCTCTGGGTCCATGGTTATAACTGGTAAACCGCTTATATTAAATACATGCTATGTTTGACTTTCTGCATCTCAATACTTCACTGAGGATTTTTTCTAGTTATATCAATTTGCTTGCAAATTTCATAATACTATTAGTTTTAACATCTTAGTAATACTCCATTGTGTAAATGCACTACCTTTTCATTTTCCATTTTTGGTTGTGGGACATCTATGTTATATCAAGGTTCTGGCTATTATGAAAAAACAGATAGGAACCAAGTTGAGTAAGTGTATTTGTGGTCGGATGAAGAGTCTTTTGGTCAGATATCTAGGAGCTAGGAGTCATATTACTGGATCTTGAGGTGGATAGATACCCAAATTACTGCAAAGCCACCTTATTGATTTCCAAAGTGGCTGCACAGGTTTGCAATTCAACCTACAATGAAAGAGTGTTCCTCTTGTTCCACATCTGTGTCAGCATGAGCTGTCACTTGTGTTTTTGATATTAGCCATTCTGACAGGTGTAAGATGGAATCTCAGAGTCATTTTGATTTGCATTCCCCTGAGAGCTAAGGAAGTTGAATTCTTCAAGTGCTTCTTTTTCAATTGTGATTCTTTTTTGTTATTTATTTATTTATTTATTTATTTATTATTTACATTCCAGATTTTAGTCCTCCCCACCTTCCTGTCCACCCTCTGATTGTTCCACATCCATACTTCCTCCCCACATCCCTGTCTCCATGAGGATGTTTTCACTCCCTCTCCCCCTACCAGACCTCTATACTCCCTGGGGCCTCCTGTCTCTTGAGGGTTAGGTGCATCTTCTCTCACTGAACCCAGAACCAGCAGTCCTCTGCGGTTTGGAGGTCTCAGATTGGCTTGTGTATGCTACCTGGTTGGTGGTCCATGTTAGAGAGATCTCAGGTGTCAAGGTTAATTGAGACTGCTAGTCCTCCTACAGGACTGCCCTCCTCCTCAGCTTCTTCCAGCCTTTCCCTAATTCAACCACAGGGCTCAGCAGCCTCTGTCTATTGGTTGGGTGCAAATATTTGCATCTGACTCTTTCAGCTGCTTGTTGGGTCTTCTGGAGTACAGTCATGATAGGTCCCTTTCTGTGAGCACTCCATAGCCTCAGTAATAATGTCATGCCTTGGGAACTCCCACTGAGCTGTTCCCACATTGGGCCTGTCGCTAGAACTGTTTTTTTTTTTCCTTAGGCTCCTCTCCATTTCCATCTCTGCAGTTATTTCAGACGGGAACAATTATGGGTCAGAATTCTGAATGTGGGATGGCAACCCCCTCCCTCTTTTGATGCCCTGTCTTCCTGCTGGAGGTAGGCTCTATAGGTTCCCTCTCCCTACTGTCAGGCATCTAAGATCCCTAACTTTGAGTTCTGAAAGTCTCTCACCTCCCAGGTCTCGGGTGCATTCTGGAAGGTACCCTCAACCTCCTGCCTCCTGTGGGTACCTGTTTCTATTCTTTCTGCTGGCCCACAGGGCTTCAGTCCTTTTCCCTCCACCAATGTCATACCACCCTGAATGTGCCTGATCTTGTCTGCATTACCTTCTTGAATCTATTATTAAATTTCCTTTCAATTACCAAACTGTAAGTTATTCAGTATGTAAATTATCGTGTTTTTCATATGTATTTTTGTTTCTTAGTGTCTTGATAATAATAACTCCTCAGGTCCAATACATTTCCAGTATAAATCCTGAAGTCATGCATTATAAAAATGCCTCAGACTTGATCAGTTCTTTCATTCCAGTTTAATAGATTTGTAGCATCTTCTCTCAACATTTTTCTTCAAATCTCCCATACAGCAAAATTTCTTCACCATGATATTATTTTGGGTTGCTAGGAAGAAACAATTTGTACACATATACTCAGTAAAAACAAACAAATTAGATCCTCATGTTATTTGACTATAATCTGAATATTACTGACACAAAATTTACTTAATTTTAGTACTTTTTCAGAATTATTTTAGGCAGTACTGAAATGTCAGGTTGACTTGTGGACTGGATGGAACAATTTCCCTTTTCATATCATAGTTCCACAAATCTATTTAATATATTTTTCCCATATTGAGGAGGTGATAGTTATTAACCAGGCAAGAAGAGATAGTACAGTTGATCTGAGCCAAAGGGTTAAAAGGATGCTGACCCACTTTTCTAACTATGCTGAGATTTTATGCACATGATGGAGAGCTCTGTACACAAGAAATTAGTTTGAGATTTTGGCCTCAAAGGAAAATCATTTTCTCAAGCCATCAAATTAATGTTCTGCCTCTGAGAATCAAAGATTATTTTAATTGGATCTATATAATTATTGTTGTGAACCCATGGGATTCTTTTGAATCAATATATTATAAATCCCTCCATTTTTTATGTGTATATACATATCTACAGGTACTTATTTTTTATGTTTGGTGAGTAAAAATGTATTTGAATGTTTACAGTTTTATCAAGAATACATATTACCTGAATTTCCTTTGACCATTCTGTTTGTTGTTGATATTTCTGTGTCACCAAGAAAATCTATGTCATATGGACATTCTGCAAATATGCAGTTGGAGGACAAACACATTGCTGTCTGAGTATGCAATGCCTGAAGACTAAGCTATGTGGTTTTACATTCACCTCCTACTCTGCACACATTGTTCAGACACCTATGCATACTTCAGCTTATATTTTCATGACTGACTTAGTAACACAAAAATTAAAACCAAAAATGTACACTTGTTCTAAGAGAGTTGCATTGTTTACTCACTGTGTAAATGCTACCTTCATAAGAAGAAGTTTTCTAACATCTAAAAATGGCTCATTTAAGTTGTATAATTTTGTCTGTGATTAATATCTACGGTGTAATATATGTTCCAAGAAAGGACAGAGTTTGTTTACTGCTATGAGCAACTATAATTGGATGGAACAAAAATGCATCACTTGTATGTTTACATGAATAAATATGTGAACTATCAATAAGACACATTAATATTTGAATCTGAATCTTTGTTACACATTAAAAGATAAATTTTATAAATGAAGTTCTCTTATAACTTGAGTTTAATGAGACATCTATTGTCTGTAGGTAGAAGTAGGAAGTTAATATTCATTTTTATTTTGTATCTGAAATGAGATATCACTGCTGAGGGAACTGGAAAACCCAATATACATTACTAGTCATCATTTATAATAGAAATAACCAGCTAGGTTTCTTTTCTTTCTTTCTTTCTTTCTTTCTTTCTTTCTTTCTTCCTTCCTTCCTTCCTTCCTTCCTTCCTTCCTTCCTTCCTTTCTTTCTTTCTTTCTTTCTTTCTTTCTTTCTTTCTTTCTTTCTTTTTGGTTTTGCAAGACAGGGTTTCTCTGTGTAGCCTTAGCTGTCCTGGAACTCACTCTGTAAACCAGGGTGGCCTCAAGCTCAGAAATCTGCCTGCCTCTGCCTCCCAAGTGCTGGGATTAAAGGCGTGTGCCACCACCGCCTGGCTACCAGCTGGGTTTTTTATGTGCATCTTTTGTGTTTCTTTTATCTTTTTTTTCCCAGAGAGCTTGGAAAATATAACAAAAGTAGGGCCTTTAAAAACAGAGATGCATGTAAAAATACAAGATGATACATATATGACAGGAAGAAATTATGGAGGAAATGAATCAAAACTCTTTCCCTGTGCGTGTGTATGTGTGTGTGTGTGTGTGTGAGGGGGCTGCATGCATCTGTGTGTGTGTGTGTGTGTGTGTGTGTGTGTGTGTGCATGCATATGTACATAATGTCTACAGAGAAAGTTAGAGACATCTAACATAAGACATAGGGTGAAAAATAACATGGAAAAGGTGAGCTGCACAGTGAGAAGAGTTACTTTCCTACAGATGAATAGAGTATGTGAAAAGAGTGGAATTAATGACAGAAGAGAAGGCACTGCTCACAATTATCATTATTTTCATCTTACAGACAGTAAGAAAATGACTTTCCTAAACCACACTGCAATGATGGACTTCATTCTTGTGGGACTCACAGATAGTCCAGTGCTGGGGAGGATCCTCTTTGTGGTGTTTCTGGTCATTTTTGCCATCACACTGGTGGGAAACTTATTCATGATTGTGCTTATCAGGACCAATTCCCACCTGCAAACACCCATGTACTTCTTCCTTGGCCACCTCTCCTTTGTAGACATTTGCTACTCTTCCAATGTTACCCCAAACATGCTGCACGGTTTCATCTCAGACCAGAAGACCATCTCCTATGCTGGATGCTTCACACAGTGTCTCTTCTTTATTGCTTTAGTGATCACTGAGTTTTATATGCTTGCTTCAATGGCACTGGACCGTTATGTGGCCATTTGCAGCCCTTTGCATTACAGTACCAGGATGTCCAAGAATGTTTGTGTCTCTCTAGTCACATTTCCATATGTGTTTGGCTTTCTGAATGGGCTATCTCAGACTCTGCTCACTTTCCACATGTCTTTCTGTGGCTCCCATGTAATCAATCACTTTTACTGTGCAGATCCCCCTCTGATCATGCTGGCCTGCTCGGACACTCATGTCAAAAAGATGGCCATGTTTGTGGTGGCTGGATTTACTCTCTCAAGTTCCCTTGCTATCATTCTTCTATCTTACCTTTTCATTTTTGTGGCTATATTAAGGATCCGTTCAGCTGAGGGAAGGCATAAGGCCTTTTCTACATGTGGTTCCCACATGACAACAGTTACCATATTTTATGGAACCCTTTTCTGCATGTACTTAAGATCTCCATCAGAAAAGTCTGTAGAAGAGTCAAAAGTAATTGCAGTATTTTATACTTTTTTAAGTCCAATGTTGAACCCCTTGATCTATAGCTTAAGGAACAAGGATGTCATCAATGCCATGAAACATGTCCTTAAAGGAAAGCTCCTCCAATAAACATCAGCTTATGCATGTGTTTAGTTGAAATCACTCTGTGTCTTCTTTAACTTAATCATTTTCAGGTATACACTTGCCTTTGTGTCATGACAGTTTTCAAATTGAACTTCTGTTAACCATTTTTCCTCATTTATTCTTGAAATTAAGGTAAATATTTGGTAAAATATTCAATACTGATGTTGAGAAATACCTTCATTAGCAGAAAAACTCAAAATAGGCTATTCTTAGTATTCGATTATTCCATTTATTGTCTTAACTCTGTATAGGTGTACATGATCATATATTTATGATTAGTCTAATCTTACAGTCCATCTACTTTGAATAATATAGTTGAAAACATATTCCACAATTATTTTGCAATACTTGAAACATTAGATCACTTCTGATACAATGTCTTGGATAAAGAACTTGGTCTGATATCTAAATAATTATTTAAGCATTCTTGTAAACATTAAATATCCAGATTATCATCCTAAGATTACTGTCAGTTTTTTTTGAAACATAGTATCAAAAATCATCTATCAATTTGGTGATACTAGAGATCTTCTTCAAGCTTGGAAATATTCTATTGAATGACATCTATTTATATATTGCTAAGAATATTCAACAGTTCCAATCCGCCTTTCACTCTGCATATTTTTTTCAAATAATCACTTACAGTTAGAATTTGATAATTTAGACCAATACAGTCTATCCATTGACTTCCTAATACCGAGAATACCTCGTTTGAAACATGATGCAGGAGTGAATATAGTCTCAAAGATTGTGAATTTTACAGTCAGTGATATTTTAATTTTGGTGATAAGTTTTATTTTTAATGAAAATATATTTGCATCCTTTCTCCACTCAAATACCTTCTGTACTGTGCCCTTGCCTACTTTACTTTGATTATTATTCTTAGAAAAGTATATAAAACAGAAGAGCCAAAGTCCACAAAATCCTATTTCGTGATGAAGTTGTTGTACTAAAAATTAAAATCAGTGACAGACTCAATAGCAGAAAACAGGAGGAAGAAAATTATATCCTCCATTCATATTAACTCATTCATTATTAGACTACTAGATTATTGTTTGGTAAAATGTACATAATTACCTTTCATTAAATTCCCTTAACTATTGGTTTTTTTTACTGTTTTTAAAAATGTGTACACAGGGAAAATATAGGAATCTTTGCTACAAAGAACTGATTTTTGCAGAAAACAAATTATTTGTAGTTTTTGTAACCCGGACAATTTTGGAGTCTTGGTTCACTGAATAAGCCTAAAGTTCTGTCAGATTTCTCTTTGAGAAGCAACATTATCAGAAAAGTGAGGGACTTTGGATCATTGCAATGCAATATTTATATTTAAGTGATTTGTGCTTTGCCTGTAATACTATGACACAGTGGTAGCTAAGAAAAGGTGATCTGTAGTGTCAGCAGAGGAAGAAAGTCAATGACAAAGATTCATTTTTATGTGGTTCCTGGTCCTACTTAATTTTTATGATCTAAGGTATTTAATCTGCAAGATTTTTACTAATACCAAACTTTCCAGTGTTGCTTCCATTTCCACTTTTAGGAAAGATTCAATGTCCAGAATATATATATATATATATATAATCATTAAAAACATATATCTTCTTAATTCTATACTCATATTTTAATAATTCTATACTTATTTTAAAATAATTTTAGATTTGATATTATAATATATGGGCTTCATTTTTCCCTTCCCATTCCTCCTTACAAAGCCTCCTATAAACCCACCCACCCCTTGATTATTTTCAAATTCATGTCCTCTTTTTTCTATTGTTTTACACACACACACACACACACACACACACACACACACACACACACATTCACACATGCACACACACACTCACACACATTCTTAAACATAAATTCAATCTGCTAAATCTGTATAATTACTTGTAAGTATATAGTCTTGGTAATGACAATTTGGTATTGGACAGCCATTTTTAAAATTTTGTTATCCTCTAAGTCTTAGGGAAACCCGGTTTACTTTCAGATAGTTCGCCTTTCTTAGTACAAGTGATTTACCTAATTTTAGTCTTTATATGTATTTTTATTTACAGTTATATGTGAAATATTTGCTTCATTGCACAATGTGAGTGTTAGGCATATGTTACCTCAGCAGTTCTATTAAATTATGATAAAATATGCATAATTATACATTAAACATTTGTGACAATAATATAGTTACTGATTTTCACATCATTTGCTTTAATCATCAAAAGTGAAATAATGAAAGTATAATTATCTTTATTTTTGATTGTGAGAGTTCAGCTTCAACGTTTCTTTTCTCTCTCAAAAATAGCCAAGGTAAAGGAGTATCTGTGGGGGCAAGACTTGACCTTGTGATAAGTTAGGGTTGCTTTTTAATATTAGAACTTTTGCCTGTTTTGATCTAAGTTACTTTGCAGTGGTAATTGGTTCACCTGTCTGAGTTCCTCTGAGCCCGGAAAATGCAGAGACTCTGGCATTTAGTACCTTATACAAGAGTGGGGAATTGAGTAAAGGAAAAATTGCTAGGGCATTTTTTCTCTCTTGACCAAGAAGCCTCCCCTCTCCCATTTTAGACTGGCAGGAGGTTTGGAGCAATAAACTTTTATTGAACCAGGAGAAAAAAGTCACTCACAGAAGGAAAAACCTTTACACAAGCAAATATCCATAAACTCACATACATTCATATACTAACCCATGAACATGTTCATGAATTTTCATTCCTTCCAGTTGGGTACATACTTATCTCATAGACTGGACATGATACTTCTGGAGGACCCAGCCATACCACTCCTGGGAATATACCCAGAAGATTCCCCAGCATGCAATAAGGATACATGCTCCACTATGTTCATAGCAGCCTTATTTATAATAGCCAGAAGCTGGAAAGAACCCAGATGTCCCTCAACGGAGGAATGGATACAAAAAATGTGGTATATATACACAATGGAGTACTACTCAGCCATTAGAAATAATGAATTCATGAAATTCTTAGAGAAATGGATGGAGCTGGAGAATATCATACTAAGTGAGGTAACCCAGTCTCAAAAAGAATACCCATGGTATGCAGTCACTGATAAGTGGATATTATCCCAGAATCTTGGAACACCAAAGACACAATTCACATATCAAATGATGTCTGACCAGAAGAAAGGAGTGGGCACTGGTGCTGGAAATGATCAAAGCATCAGTGTAGGGGAATACAAGAACAGGGAAGTGGGATGGGGTGGATGAGGGAGCAGGGGGAGGTAAAAGGGCATGTGGGACCTTTGGGAGGTGGGGAACCAGAAAAGGGGAAAAATTGTAAATATAGAATATATCCAATAAAAAAAATCTTTACTAAAAAAATAAAAGAAAGAAGAAGCTACTACCCTTTCAATGATGAATTAAACCAAAGTCTAAAGAAAAAAAGAAAACTTTGTTTTCTTTAGTAAGACTAAGTCTGCCTTTGTGTTAAGAAAAGATCTGTTCGATCCTGACTACTCTTTCTGGTCTGTATGCAGCTTCTCTGTGTCTGTTCTCTCTGCATTCTGCATATTGTTCTCTTAATTTCTACATTACTCTATTCTGCTTTCTCCTTCTAATCTTGCTCTCCCCTCTTGCTCTCATGTAATAATGTCATGCAATATAATTGTTTCTCTTTTTGTACATTTTCTAGGGGAATAGATGACATTTTCCTCAGCAACCTTTTTTTTTTATAAAACCAAATGTCACTAAAAGTTCATACATGAATTCAAATAATAAATTGAATAAGAAATTTACAACAGAGATGTTTACAAGCATTTTCTTTTATTTTTTAAAATTGGATATTTTATTTATTTACATTTCAAATGTTATTCCCTTTCCCAGTTTCCCCTCTGCAAACCCCCTATCCCATTGCCCCTTACTCTTTTTTATGAGGGTGCTCCCCCACCCACCTTTCCTCTCCAGCTTCACTGCCCTAGCTAGCATTCTTGTTTTTTGGATGTTTTTTTTCTTTTTTGGTTTTTCAAGACAGGGTTTCTCTGTGGAGCCCTGGCTCTCCTGGAACTCACTCTGTAGACCAGGCTGGCCTCGAACTCAGAAATCTGCCTGCCTCTGCCTCCCAAGTGCTGGGATTAAAGGTATGCCCAGCTTTCCCTAGTATTCTTCTACATTGGGGCATCAAGCCTTCACAGGACCAAGGGCCTCCCCTCCCATTGATGCCAGATAAGGTCCCTTCAGCTCCTTCAGTCCTTCCCCTAACTCTTCCATTGGAGTCCCTGTGTTCAGTTCAATGGTTGGTTTTGAGCATCTGCATATGTATTGGTCAGGATCTGGCAAAGTCTCTCAGGAGTCAGTTGTATCAGGCTCCTGTCAGCAAGCACTTCTTGGCATCATATGCAATAGAATCTGGGTTTGGTGTCTACATGTGAGATGGATTTACAGGTGGGGCAGTCTCTGGATGGTCTTTTTTTCAGTCTGCTCCACGCTTTGTTGCTATATTTCCTTTAGATAGAAGCAATTCTGGGTTAAAATTTTGTATATGGGTGGGTGGCACCATCCCTCAACTGAGGGGCATGCTTACTTAACCTTTGGATATGGTCTCAACAGGTTCTCCCCTTTGTGGAGTATTTCAGTTAATGTCACCCTGTGGGGTTCTGGGAAGCTCTTGCTTTCCTGACATTTCTTGTTGCTATCCCCAGTTCCCCATCCCCCATTGCTACACTCCTTTGTTTAATTCCTGACCTCTGTACATCTCCCATACCTGATCCTTTCTCTCTTCTTCCCTTCCTCTCTTCTCTTTCTCCGAAGTCCTTCCCACCCTCTACTTCCCTTGATTATTTTGTTCCCCATGCTAAATATGACTGAAGCATCCATACTTTGGTCTTCCTTCCTCTTGAGCTTCCTATGCTCTGTGAGTTGTATCATGGGTATTCCATGCTCTTTGCTTAATATCTACTTATCACTGAGTACATACTATGTGTAATCTTTTGTGACTAAGTTATCTCATTCAGGATGATATTTTTTAGATCCATTTGCCTAGGAATTTCATGAAGTCATTGTTTTTAATAGCTGAATAGTATTCCATTGTGTAAATATACCGTGTTTTCTATATCTATTCCTTTGTTGAAGGATATCTGGGTTGTTTCCAGCTTCTTGCTATTATAAATATGGCTCCTATGAACATAGTGGAGCATGTGTACTTATTAAATGTTGGAGCATCTTTTGGTATGTGCTCAGGAGTGTTATAGCTGGGTCCTCAGGTAGTACTATGTCCAATTGTCTGAGGAACCACCAGACTGACTTCCAGAGTAGTTGTATCAGCTTGCAATCCCACCAGCAATGGAGTGTCCTTTCTCCAGCTCCTGGCCAGCATCTGTTGTCACTAGAGTTTTTGATCTTAGTAATTTTGACTGGTCTGAGGTTGAATCTCAGGGTCATTGATTTGCATTTCTTTGAATATTTCTTTAGGTACCTCTGAGACTAGAAATGTATTATCTGGCACTAGTTCTATAGGTCCATGAAGAATTAAAGACAATGACTAAGTTATCATTGAAACTTTGTAGAAATAAATCCAGGCAACATTTTATCTTCTGCCCTTGCACCTACAATAAACCGTTAGTTACCTTTTATGACTTGTTAATCAACTTGCAACCTATTGGAATGTGTTCTAATTTGTAAATGCCTATGTTTTATCTAAGTAGCAAATAACTTGTGACACATAGATACTGACAGAGTTCTCATTGTGGTTTTCATAGCAGAGAGAACTTTACTAAATATACTTTATATATATGTATATATATATATATATATATATACTTTATTATAAAGGGGCTTAATAATTACTAGTATAATTTTAGGAATTCTTATTGGATCATCATTAAAAATTAAGAGTCCAGAGGACCCTGGCATACCACTCCTGGGCATATACCCAGAGGATTCCCCTGCATACAATAAAGACACATGCTCCACTATGTTTATAGCAGCATTGTTTATAATAGCCAGAAATTGGAAGGAGCCCAGATATCCCTCAAAAGAGAAATGGATACAGAAAATGTGGTATATTTATACAATGGAGTACTACTCAGCAATTAAAAATAATGAACTCATGCAATTTGTAGGTAAATGGTTAGATCTGGAAAATATCATCTTAAGTGAGCTAACCCAATCACAAAAGAATACACATGAAATGCAATCACTGATAAGTGGATATTAATGAGCCCAGAAGCCCTAAATGCTCAAGGCACAATTAGCAAGTCAAATGACTCCCAAGAAAAAGAAAGGAGAGGACCCTGGGCCTGTAAAGATTGGATCCAGTTTTGTAGACCCAGAACAGAGAAATCGTGGGGGGGCGAGAATGATTGGGGAATAGCTGGGGGGAGAGGAATTATGGGACATATGGTGGGGGGAAACTGGGAAAGAGGAAAGCCTTTGGAATGTAAACATAGAATATAGAAAATAAAAATTAAATAAAAAAAAATTAAGAGTCCATCTCTATCTCTATATAGTATCACTGCAAGTCAGTACATCTTTGTTGATCCGCAGATCAGTGTCCAAAAGGGTGTGCTAATACCGAGTGATTGTTATATATATTTAGCAATAACAGGAAAAGCATAGTAATAGCAGGAATCTTTCCTAAAGTGTGCTCCCTTTGACCTTGGCCTCAGGAAGATCACCTGCTAGTTGTTAACTTCTCCTATATGTCTCTTGGCACTAAACGTTTAAAGTCTTGGACAGAGAAAATAAATTACTTTCCTGGAAAAAAAAGTTCAATTCTAATCCCAGTTTTGTTTGTGTTGAAGCCATATCGCTTTGTTCACACAGCTTTGACTTTCATGTTAGAACAGTGATTCACAACCTGTGGTCATGACTTTGTTGCCAGTTACACATCTGATATTTATAATATGACTCCGGAGGTACTGAGTTCAATTCCCAGCAACCACATCATGGCTCACAACCATCTGTAATAGGATCAGATGCCCTCTTCTGGTGTGACTGAAGAGAGCAATGGTGTACTCAAATAAATAAAATAAATAAATCTTAAAAAAAGAAAAAGACACTATTGCTCTGTAGTATTGCTTAAAAAAAAAGAAAATACATTAAAAAAAGGGTTGAAGCATTACAAAATCAGAATAAATGATTTAGGATATATTACAAAAAGTGCATTGCTAGATTAAGTATAAGAACACATGTATCTGTGGGTTTTTTGTTTCTTTTTTGTTAGTTTGCTTTTTATTTTTAACCTTATTTTATTATTAGTCTTTATTTGCATGTTTGTTTACTAAGGAAAGACAGAAATTGCATGCATTCAAATGGAAGGGGAAGATCTTAAAGTAGCTAGGGGAGAGGAATCCATAATCAGAGTACATTGTATTAACATGTGAAGGATTGCTGGGTGCTCCACTCTGGAACCCAGCACAGGCACAGATCACAAGCACCAACCCAACTCTGATTTACTACACAAAAATATCCTTTATTATGCAAGGTAAAGAAACAATATGGTGGAATATGGGCAGAAACAGCATCAAAGAGCTTTGAAAATATTATTTGAAAATATAAAAAAATAAAAAGGAGGTGGGTGTTAGAATGAGCTATGATAGGTTGGTAAAGTCTCATTGGGCATGTAATGAGATTTTGGATTGCTAGACCTTGATGTTCTGTTAGTTGGACCTTGGTGATCTCCCTCAGGAATTAGGCAGGCATAAGAAAGCAGGGAAACAAGGGACTAGACTTTGGTGGCTAGCTTTAGGAAAGTAATCAAGTGGTTTAGTCTGGGAGAGGAAAGCGGGAGGGTACAACCTGCTGGGGTTTTGTTTTACATGCTCAAGCCTAGTAGAACCCTTAAAAATATATTTTTGATAAAAGAAAAAGAGGAAAATGTGCAATGTGATCTAAAAAATAAAAATAAACAAATACTTTGCATATTTTAAAATTCAAGCTGTTTAATTCTGATGTAAATTATCTTCCAAAAAGTGAGTGAAATTTACTGCCTTTGACTAATGTTTGATGACAAGTACTCAGTGTTTCTCATCAGCATCAGGAAATACTACTTAAGATTATCCATTACTTTTGCCAATAATTTCTGTTTAGTAACCTGTTAGATGTGAAAACTTGTATGTATACAGATCTTCATGAAAGTGAATAACAGTTACCTAAATAGTAAGAAGAATTTATATGCTAAAATGTATGATCATCACATGAATGGCAATCATGTTTTAAAATTCAGGAAATACATTGTACTTCACCTTGGGTCAAAAATGTTCCTACATGTTATTCAATATAGATGTTCACAGTGAGCAGAAGAGCATATATTCTGATGAATATAGATAAAGAGGAGTTATCAAGCAAGACTAAACTTAGGATATGTTTAATCATGAGAGATGGTGTCTGGGATTGCATTTCCTCTCAATCAGCTCTTCCCACAACTTTCAAATCTATAACTTCAATTATCTCGCTAGATCCCAAGTTTTACACTCAAAACCATATTCTTGCCATTCCAAGATTAAAAAAAAAAACACATTCAACACATTCAAGTAAAACAAATCAGAGAATTTTAAGAAACCCAATTGATAATTTTGAAGAATTTTACATGTAAGTATTATATATACATAGTTTTCACCTCTTTCTCTGTCCCCCCTTCTCAAACTTATAGCATCTACTAAAATTGAAGGTTTGTTTTAATTTAGTGGGAGAGTATAGGTACTGAGCTTTTCTCCATTTTGCAGAGATTTCTTATAAACACTCTTCTCAGAGCCTGCTTCACATCCTTGTTTCTCAGGCTGTAAATAAATGGATTCACCATGGGACTCACAAAGATACAAAATACTGCTATAATTTTGCCTTGCTCAACAGATTTCTTATTTGCTGGTCTCAGGTACATGCAGAAGAGAGACCCATAGAACATAGTAACAGCTGTCAGGTGTGAGCCACAGGTAGAGAAAGCCTTCCGTTGCCCTTCACTGGAACGAATCCTCATGATGGTGATGAAGATAAAAATGTAGGAAATGAGGATGATGAGAAGGGAACCTGTAAGATTAATTCCAGCTGACACAAAGAGGGCAGTTTGCTTAATAAAAGTATCCGAGCAGGTTAACATCAAGAGGGGAGGGTCAGCACAGTAGAAATGGTTGATGGTGTTGGGTCCACAAAAGGATAGACGTGAGGTTAATATCACCTGCATTGTGCCTACCATAGTACCCCAGAAGTAAGGGAAAGTAACCAGGCATATGCAAACCGGCCGGGACATTTTTGTGCTGTAGTGTAGGGGCTTGCAGATTGCCATGTATCTGTCATAGGCCATGGCACCCAGCATGTAATATTCGGTCAAGAGCAGAGTGACAAAAACAAAACACTGAGTCAGACACCCAATGTAAGAAATGGTCTTCTTCTCAGATAGAAAATGGACAAGCATCTGGGGAGAGACGTTGGTTGAGTAAAAAATATCCACACACGCCAAGTGTGTTAGGAAAAAATACATGGGGGTTTGCAACCGAGGCGTGAACCTGATTAATAAGATCATGCCAAAGTTCCCTGTCAGTGTGATGAGGTAAATGATGAGGAAGACCAAGAAAAGAATTGGCTGCAGTTCTGGTCGGGTGCTTAGCCCAGAAGAATGAACTCAGTTGCCTCAGTGACATTGTGTTTGGCCTCTGAGTGTATTTGCATATTCCCTAACAGAAAAATGAGGGAGAGACAATAATTAAATTGTTTGTACAAACCCAAACCAGTGCTCACTTAAACAATTTTTTTTTTAGAATAATGTATGGGAAACATTAGAAGAAGCTGTTAGAATAGCTGAGCAACTCATACAACCTTCAATAATTATAGCCATTTTGGGATGCACTCTGATTAAAAATTTCAAGTGGTTTATCTTTAGCTGCACATCTGTATCAGATCTAATATCCTGAAAGTGATCAAAATCCCTTCGGAATGTACTAATTTAAAACCTGTTCTCCACCAATGGAAAAGCTAAGCATGTAATCAAATAGCATTTAGGCCTACAGATGAGATTCCTTTGCTTGCTGTAACTTTACATCTATGTTTCCATCAATGTATTTTTAAAATGCCTTGATTTATAACTTCCTTTGTTCTGTTACTATAAAATTTCCATGAAGCTGCTTCCTTGTTGGGTCATTGTATTTGAGAACTGAACATATATACATATATTCTTAGATATATACGTATCTCATCTACATCTACATTTGGCTTCGTGTGTGTGAATTAACAAGAGAAAGCTAAAATTACGTCCAAAGTTGAAAACCTTCCTGTTCAAAGAGCTCACTTACTGTGCTGATTATCACATGTAATACAGGAGAGTTTACATCCCTTAAATTGTGCTGTTCTGGCTGTTCCCCACATTACTCTTGAACTCTTCTATAATACAAGAGAGTTGACTTTACTCTTGGTGTTCCTATTAAGAAATCAGAACTCCTGCTCCTTAAATATAGTTTCTGTCAATGGTGAGTAAGGGAATGTGGCCATTAAATTATCATGCAGATACCCTGTGGCCACTGTCACCAAGGATAATCCTGGAAATTGAGAGAACCAAGCAGTGGTTTAGAGCCCATCATCCATATAGCTACATTCCATTTTTGCTACTGAAATTATGTTTTCCTCCTGAATTGATGGTATTTATTTGTGATTCTCTATTCAGATATTTGTTGGTGCATATTGGCAAAAACTTAGTTTGTATTATGTTATCCAGAACATGTACAAGTGCCATATTATATCACAGCCTATATTAAATTAATCAGTATTTGCATCAATTGGGTAGTTTTCTAATTTATGGCAGCTAATATTTTCTGGGCATGTACATTTCTTACCTCTCTGACATTAACAGGGCATGAATAACTAATTATTGCTCATCAAGTAAAGAATGTATTAGAAAAATCAACAGTGATTTATTTAAATAATAAAGCTAGTTCTGATGATGTTTGACCTAATCTTCGTAATTAATCCTTAACATTTTCCTGTTACACTACTAGAAAAAAATAAAGCTGAATTTATTTAGAAAATGTAAGCTAGCTTTTTCACTATGTCACATCTCAGAAATCCAGGAGGAGAAACTAAATATACAATCTTTAAACTGAAACTACTCTCTTATTTTAATAAAATCACATATTCACTTTTGGACCAGTGGTTGGAAGCACTCGGTCTAGAGCTTGAGTTACAGCCCTGTCCACGGTGACCAACAACAAAGGATTGAGATTCTGGGCAAGTTTCTATGTGATTGTGTTGCATAAGAATAGATCAAGAATTGACTTACATATTGAGTTAACCTGTTCAAATGAATACAGTTTTAATTAATGGCACCATGGCAATTTATAAATAAATAAATTAATAAATAAATTAATTGCCAATAAATAAATTAATGGCAATTTATTATTGCTCTATTTAGTGGATTCTAATATACTGTTCAATGTTAGAAAAATCTCCCCAAATTTAAAATTTTCTGTAATCAATGCTCATGAACATTTTTCTATGAATTCTGAAATAGAAAAATAAAGACTTCAACTCTAATGGTATTCTTTGGTGTGTAGTATGCTTGAATAGAGAATTTATTGATACTCTATGATATGCCAGGATGTGAGAAAATCCTACCATTAAGATACTCTCTTCATTCAGTGCAATTTTTCATTATAAGTAGAATATAAGTGAGAAAATGAAGAGATGATACTCCAATGAAAGATAAAATTAAATTATTCTAATGTCATTGAAAGTACTTCAGTTATTCCTAGGGAAAAGAATTAAATCTGGGCATGATGTTGAAGTAGTAGCAGCACAGGCCAACTGCAGGCTTCAAAGAATAATTTTTGAGAATTTTAACAAAGAGGTGATTAAGCTTTAAGTTTAACATCTGGATCAATGTTGAGAAGGCTGACAAATACGCTTTATATGATAGCTTATTCCTGCAATATCAGCACTGAGGAGGATATAGCAAGAAGATTGCCAGTAGTTTTATATTAGCCTGGTTTACATAATGAATTCCAGGACAGTGTCCTTGGTTGAGAAATTATATCAAAAGACACACAAACACACACACACACACACACACACACACACACACACATACACAGAGATGCATGCACATGCACACACAGGAACACATACATAAACATGCATAACATATATACATATATAAAAATACTTATATATACACATACATAGCAGAAAAAAAGAGCATTCTTTGATCAAAGCATGATTCACTTGTCTAGACGATCTGGGGTTCAATATATAATAATGTTTCAGGATAAGCCCGACAAAAAAGCTTCTTGTAATGAGGAAGAAAGGAGTTTCACCATCTCTTTCTCTCTTCAAATATCTTGAAGAGATATCAAATATCTAAAATATCTTGGCACTTCTTTTCTCAGTAGAAACTTATAAAACAAATTAAATGCATGTTGCAGTGAGAATATACATTCCTGTTCCAGATTCTATGGTTTTGTGTTTTGACAAAAAACAAACAACAACAACAGCAAAATAAACCTATTATATGGAGGAACTAGAATTGAAAACAGAAAATCACTCTAAATCCGTGCCTTAGCAGAGATGTCTGCCCTTCTCTCCTTGCAGCATCTGTCTGTCCTTCTAGTCCATCAGTTGTCATGTCTGCCTCTGCTTGGGAGAGTCAGGGTCTGTCTGCCTATGTAATTATTTCATCATAACAATTCTTAAGGTCTCTAGACTGTTTATAATTTTAAAGATGAAAGTAATAAGAAATTAAGCAATATGTCCTCTGAGTTTTTGATCATTGGGACAATCAGACTTACCAATGGACAGACAATGATTTCTGAAAATTACCACAAGTGGGAGACTTTATACCTGAGGACTTAACCTTGAGGACATGGACCCATTAATCAAGGAATCATGAGGGAAATCAATATAATTACCTCTTGAATTATTTACAATGGGGACATCTCCATTGTTAAAAATTTTAATTTGTTATTTAATCATTAAATGTTTGGAGTATCTTAAAATAAATGTAAAAATACCTTGGTATTTAGGTTATTTTAAGGACCAATTTAAAGATCCCTATCCCATATTTTTTATGAGAATACCTTTCCATGACTCCATTAATAAAACCCTCACAAAGAATTTCAATTTTGCTTTTTGAAATTCTCTACTGGTTTTCTCTACATTTCATAGGTTTTATGTTTGTTTGTAACATTTCTACATGTTTTAATTCTCTATAAATATTCTGACAACACAATAAATGTCAATTTTATCTTGGCAATCTCTATAGAAATATGCATAAAGATTTAGATATGCAATTAGTGCTTAATTAATAAATATTACATAAATAAACATTACTATTTGTTTAAGTATGATTAGTTCAACTAGAAATTAGAATATTTAGTACATTAACATGAACCATTTATATAAAGATATATTTATAATTTCAGAGAAGTACTGTTAATAGAATATTTCATCTACGCATATAATAGAAAACTAATGGTCTGCAATTTGTGGGACATATATAAAACAACATGATTATTATGCACTGTTATTATTCTTTTGGAGCAACAGTATGCCTTTCCTGGAACTAAGATAATTTTCCTTGCCCAAATTTTATTTTGCATTAATGCTTGGCAATTAAAATATACATGATGATAAAAGGAAAAAATATAAAAAATGTTCCTTTAGCACAAGCATACTAATGAATAGGGAGGGAAAAGCTAAGCAAGGATGACTTCCAGGTGGGTGTCAACTTGATTTTTCCATGTTCTGTGACTCAAAGATATTGTATCTTCAACAGAGTAAGTAAGAGCAATATCAGTTACCTGCAATGCTTGGAGTTCTATGGACCCACAGTGGCCAAGAACTACAAAAGAAATACCCCAATTCTGGCCCTGCACATTTATGTTAGCCTCTCATGCCTAGTAGTGGTGTTGTTGTACAGGGTAACTCCACTTTAACTCTTGCTATGTGTTTGTATATATGTAAAAGTTGCTTTTATTGGCCAGATGCAATTGTCATCTCTGAGGCTTACTGCTGAATAAGCTCATTCATTCTAGTTCTTTCTAAACTCAGCCTGGGTGTTTCAACTCAGCTGTTCTGGCTCAAACTGTTCTCCAGGATGAATAAATACAGCTTCTATCATCTTCCAATTGAATTGCTCTGCCAGGACACAAACTCTGGCAGTTTTTTCTAATCTTCTGGCTACTTATTATTGTCTCATTTCAATTGTCTCTACTGACTTGCACTGAAAGACAGGAACTCAGGGAAAAAAACTCAGCTCCACTATAGTGCACTCACTCTCAACTCACTGACTGTCTCTAGGCAGGGTTCTTCAATAGCTTCTCTTTCCTGTACTGTTCTCAAGAGCTGAGCCTATCCTATCATTGTGTCCCCCTTGACTAGATGTCAATTTCAAACATGGCTGCTTCCTTCTACAAATGAATTGTACCTGAAAGGCACTTACTATTGGTACATCTATATTGTAGTAGATCATATTATAATCCAAAGAGTGTCTGCCTTATAGCCAGATCACATAGACCTAGAATGGTTTTGTATATGATCCCTTGCCAGAACAAGTGAGAGACCAAGTTTTGGGGTTCAGACTCCATCTTAGAGAACCTATGTTTGAACTAAGGAAAATTAACAGGCCAGTAACTAGCATCAGGTTTTAAGTTAGCCCCTAACAAAACCCAAACCCAGCTCCAATATCTAGGCTGACCCAACAAGACCTACATCTCCAGGTTAATCTCCCCCAACAAATGCAGGGTTTCCAGGTTAATTTCCAACGAGCTCTCTGTCTGCCCAACAACCACCAATGGAGTGTGAAGCAGAAATTAAGTTTATGGTTTGACTCCTAGCACCAGCCAATGATGCTAAAGGTCATAGTAGCATTCCAGTTAGAGGCCTGCCAGGCTAGAAACACTTACCCTTCTTGTTGTGGGAATCATTAAAAAATTATCTGACAACCCTCCTTGATGCCAGACCATGCTTCTGCACTCCTGCCAACTGGAGCACAGATCTCCAGCTTGGCCTTCTATTTGGTGGTCCCTCAGCTAGCCATCTCACCAGTGGGGGCCGCCGAGGTCATCTGTCTACCACACAATTCCCCCACACACCCCATGATCTGCCTCCTCACCACATAATTACCCTGTAGAATCAAGACTCTTAAAACTTACTTAACTAATCAGATTTATATATAGATAATATTACAATTTACAATATGTCAATACAATAATTTTAGAGCCAGTTTATAATGATAAAAGCTTTTCCCCAATATTTCTAAATGTATAAAAACAGCTATTTGTGGCTAGTAAATGCCATGTAGGTTCACGTCCGAAGCCATCTCGGTTCTCCACCATTCTCCTTCTGTGACCCCTCTGTTTCCCCACCTCCTAGCTCCACCTCCATTTTCCTGTCCAATCAGATCTTCCACTGCCCCATTTTACCCTTTGTTTTATTAAAAACAAAACAAAACAAAACAAAAAAACACCCTAAAAACCTGACTTTCTCTCAAAATATAAATTAAGCACAACTATTACCATTTTGTAAATTATAAGCTATAAGATAGACCTAACATCCAGTCCAACATTTTTGCCAATAAAATTTAACACTGTCCTCTATCCTAATTTAAAAGACTATAGTTCTGCTCCTGACTTATTTCCTGGGGTTGGAGTGTATGTCATCTGAAAAACATCCTCTCAAATATGTTCCTCTCAAAGAAAATATCCTGGGTTGGCTATCAGACTGTAAGTCTTCAACTCCATCAAATATCCAAGACTGACTGATATTAGCTGAAAATATATAGGAAACCTAATACAGCTTCCAAAACTTAATTAATTGATAGAGACCACTGATAACCTGGACAGTCCCTTACTTCAAACTTTGGAACATCAGGTTTTAACCTTCTGTCCAGGGTCATCTGACAGACTTAGAGAAACAGGAATTAACTACTAGCCCACTTTGTCTCAACAGAATAAAGCTGTTCTAACCTGTAATTGTGTCCTTTCTTTGGACCATATTATGTCTGTAGATGAAATGAGGCAACTCTTGCCTAGTGGTATTTTCACAACTGGAGTAATTCAAAGATGCCCAGTTTCTTCTTTGAATCCAAGACAGGGAAAACTGTCAGGAGCAGACTAGTCTCAATAACAAGTGAATAAATAACATTAAACATCACATTCTGTGGTTTTCTTATGTTTTTGAAAACCAACTCTATATAAAGTAATCTGATCTGTTGTCTGTTATCTACTATCAGTTATTTCTGATTAAATCTTGAAAACACCCTAACAATAAACTTAGAGCCATGAATTTGCTATTTGGCCCTAAACACAGGATTAACCATCTCAGCTCTGCTTAGAAGAACAGCAAAAGAAGGACTGCTCCTTAGCCCTGTACTTTTAAATTTTTAGTATCAATAGAAGAAATTTATACCAATGCAAACCTTGATTTTTGCATCAAAATAAATTCTGTACCAAATAAGAACTTATTAACAATTATAAAGATTTCTGCCAAATGAGATTATGGCTACATACAATCAATTCTAGCTGTTTCCTCCCTGTTCCAAATATGACTATTTCTCCAATTCCTAGAAAGAAAACCTACTAAGAACCCTCTCCAGCACCAAAGCCCAGGGAACTGGGTTGATGACTCTTCATGGGTTCTTCAAGTAGAATATGAACTTTGAGATATTATGAAGTGGGGGAAGGATAGGGAAAAAAGGATTGATTAGTCTCTAATGTCTATGTCTTGACTGGAAAAGACAGGAATGTGAGGCCTAGGTGAAAAAAATAATATAAATTATCATATTTAAATTATCTGTAAGATATTAAATTCTCTATTTTTCCAAAAAAGTAAATATCAGTTTTAGAATCAACAGATAGCTGAAACTTAAGAAAAATTAGCTGATGTTCAGGTTTTTCAGACTCTAAAACTTTCTCTTTCTCCTGTGAGTGACTATATTTTAGAGATTGCAAACAAGGGAATTGGAGCTTTCCCAAGGCAAACGTATGAAAGTATTCATTATAAATGAAAATAAATTATAAATCCCATTGCTTTACCATTCCTTGGAGATTTGACTCCTTTATGATTTGAGCAGTTAAACTCAAGTCATCAATAAGTTTACCACACTCAGAGCTTATTTATAATACTAATCACTCCTAGCAAGAAATGACAGAACCATAGGGATTTAGTCCCTCTGAAACAATTTTCTTATAAAAAAAATCTTGACTATCTGTGTATTAATGCTATCATTGTGAACTTGCTCTGCTTCTTCAGGTAGGATATGTATGGTTCAATTTTGGAAGAGAAACAAACATCTTAGTTGATAAAATAAATTGATTCGTAACCTATATTTATGACTTAACAATCAATCATACTGAATCACTTTTATTCTTCTCTGGCTAAGGTACTCATAGATAAATGGCCTAGAGGTGTCACATTGTCACATTGTCTTCTGCTATTTCACTTTACTTTAATAGTAAAGAAGACAAAGCAAAGAGCACATTAATATCTATCAATATTGTCTGCTTTCAATAGCAAAACACTTATCTAGAAGTTGTTGTATCTATAGCTATATAAAAGCCACAGAGTTTGTCCTTAAGAAATCTGTGCTTTGATTCTGAATATCGCTCCCAGCTTCTTATCTCCATCATGATTCTAGTAACTTCAACAAACATTTTAAGTGCTTGTCATATGTTAGATTTTTCTGAACAAGCGTCTTCATATAGAACTGATTCATGTATGAAATGATTGTTATGGGTTAGAAAATTATGACACAATGATGTCAATGAGTAACTGAAGACTAAGGAACAAGAAGATCTAAGACTTAAACTCAAGGAGTGGCGTGCACACACTTGGGTGTGTTTGAATTCTAGGGACTCTCAGTATTTATATATTTATTCTCATTTGCTTTATCAGAAGTGACAGTCAGTAATCATTGTGACTACTTTTACCTTCACAATATTACACTACAATAAAAGAATACTGCCATAATTTTGAACGACTTTGCTAGAAAATTAGAAACTACTAATTCCTAAATTGTATTGATTATTTTAAACTAATCAAGGGTACATTCAATGAAGGTACATTCAATAATTACTTTGAAAAATTGAGTAATATAGAAAGCAAAAGTATGAGATATTTTCAAGGTTACAGTAATTTTCAAGAATTCAACGCTGGCATGCTCAGATGCACTCAGATCATTCACAAATATTCATATGCATTGGATAGTATAGGATTTTTGTGAAATTAAAGGACAGAGTATATAATTTAGAACTTTCATAACTTTCATTACTTCATTTTCCTTATATTAAAGAGGAAAATGAGGAAAGATATTGAATATTTTGAATCTTAGTATTTCATTAAATAAATATATTAAAATAACATTTGTATCCCCAAGTACTTGTCTGTGTAGTAAATATTATTATTAAATAAGAAAAACATAAAATCATTAGAATATTTTAGTTAAGGAATTTGTTTTGTATCTTATTATCCTAATCAACAGTTCTAAAGTCCCCAAATACAAAATGGAACTCTGTAATAAATAAATGTTACATGTCAATTCACAAAAAACCTTACAAAAGACTTGTTTCTCTTGGTATTGTCTTTATAAATAAAGACTAGATCCTATAGCATTATTAGTGTGTATATATCACTTAATTAGTATGTCAATTTTTTGTGATGGTTTCCACATTCACATTCATTCCACCTAAGTAGTAAGTTATATAATTCAGAACATCATACATGGTACTTCATTATGTAGTTAATATAGCTATTATTTCTGATGATTTATACTCAGGAACCTATATTGAGTTTTCCATATTTGTTAAAACATTTAAGAGTTATAATCAGTAGTGATATGTCAAAGTCAGTATTCTCTTCTCTACATTGTCACATTGTCTTCTGCTATTTCACCAGAGGCTTCAGAGACACAGTATTTTCTTGCCTTCAACATCAGCCCATCATGAACACTGAATATGTCCAAGTTATGTCCATGAGCATATTAAACGTGTACATGTTCATTAATCATGGAGTATAGTCACACATATATTTTGTATACATGATATGAATAAGGTACATTTTATTGTCTTACACAAATTATGAGCAAAATATACTATGCAAGTGAGAACTTGATCAGTGTATTAAAAATTAGGAAATATTTTTTGATAAAGTATTACTTTGGGTTGATGAGGGTGGGGAGAATCTTAGCTGGAAAACTATCATGGGAGGTAAGAGGGGCCTGTGAAGAGATCTTGATTTCAGAAGTCTATACACTGTTTATATACCTTCAATTTCTTAAACTCACATATAACATTTACATCCATATGTTCAGGAACATCATGAGAAATGTGATAAATATTTGCAGTAAAATCCTTAGAACATCACTTTTAAAAGTTACATTTTCTATCATCCATTATTTCTATCTATCTATCTATCTATCTATCTATCTATCTATCTATCTTCTATCTATCTATCTATCTATCTTCTATCTATCTTCTATCTATCTATCTATCTATCTATCTATCTGTCTGTCTGTCTGTCTGTCTGTCTATCTTATCTACCTATGATTTATCATGTATCTTTCTCTCATTTCTCTATCTTTTACCTATCATCTATCATTTATCTATCATCTATCATCTATGTATATATCTATTATCTATCTACCTATCTACCTACCTATCATCTGTCTGTCTATCTATCTATCTATCTATCTATCTATCTATCTATCACTTATTCATCTATCTTTCTATCTAGTCTATTCACCCATCTAGCTATTGTCTATTTATCGGCCAATCTAACACTTATCTACCTATTATCTATCTACTGATAAACCATCTATCTTTCTGTTGCCTACTACTATTTTTCTACTAATTTAAATATAACCTCAGGCAAATGATTATTAGGCTATTTCTTTATGTTACTTATATTAAGAGTTTGAAAAAAGACAAAAAAAAACACACCAATAGATAACAGGATGGGATAGTAAATGAATTAAAAGAAATGAAAATACAATTTTGTTTAATTTACAGGCCTTGTTTGATGTCAGCAAGACAAAATGTTAAAGAAAAACTACACAGCAGTGACTGAGTTTATTTTGCTGGGACTGACAGATCGAGCAGAGCTTCAGCCTGTGCTCTTTGTGGTATTCCTACTCATCTACCTCATCACAGTGACTGGCAACGTGAGCATGATCTTCTTAATCAGGAGCGATAGCAAGCTTCACACTCCCATGTACTTCTTCCTCAGCCATCTCTCCTTTGTAGATCTCTGTTATGCCACCAACGTCACTCCTCAGATGTTGGTTAATTTTTTATCAAAGAGAAAAACCATTTCCTTCATTGGATGCTTCATACAGTTCCACTTTTTTATTGCCTTGGTGATCACAGATTACTATATGCTCACTGTGATGGCTTATGATCGCTACATGGCCATCTGCAAACCTTTGTTATACACTAGCAAAATGTCCAGAAGCGTCTGCCTCTCACTTGTAGCTGCGCCATACATTTACGGATTTGCAAATGGCCTGGCACAGACCATCCTGATGCTTCGTTTAACTTTTTGTGGACCCAATGAGATCAATCACTTCTACTGTGCAGACCCACCTCTCATGGTTCTTGCTTGCTCAGATACTTATGTTAAAGAAACTGCCATGTTTGTGGTGGCAGGATCCAACCTCACCTGTTCCCTTACCATCATCCTCATCTCCTACATTTTCATCTTTACAGCCATTCTGCGAATCCGTTCTGCAGAGGGGAGGCGTAAGGCCTTCTCTACTTGTGGGTCCCATCTGGTAGCTGTCACTGTTTTTTATGGGACTTTGTTTTGTATGTACCTCAGGCCCCCTTCTGAGAAGTCTGTAGAGCAGGGAAAAATTGTTGCTGTCTTTTACATCTTCGTAAGCCCAATGCTGAACCCCTTGATCTATAGCCTCAGAAACAAAGATGTGAAAAGAGCAATAAGGAAAGTTGTTAAGAAGGAAGTGTTCTTGAAGTAAGTTGATAGGTTTGTATCACCTTTGCTCTCTAAACCAACGTGCATTTTAAATTACCAAATTACTCTGTCAATTTTTATTTTAATTTCTGTCTCAGAAATGACATGTAGTATAGCAGTGTATGCTACCTTGTAAGATAGATATTGCATCTCATTTTGGTAAATGAATAAAAGTGAATTTTAAAACTGGACAGACATATTGCCCTTACTTTATAAAGTCAATATTCACAGGAGCTATTTTAGCAAAGGTACAACTGACAAATGTTCTGGCAGTAAGTTCCTTTATTTATGTGTCTGAAATTTTCTAACCATAGTATGTCGGTTCTTTCTTTTTTAAGTTTTTTATAGTGTTAACTCATAAATTTCAGAAATATGTCTCAGATTATTACTCCATGATAGATCTTTCAAATGATTTTATGCATCTGATTGGATCTTTATACACATTATCTTGCTAGAAATGACAAATTTCGATTCAGAGGCTAGTGTTCATCTGTAGTTGAGTACGCATTCCCATCAGTGAGCCTCTACTCCTCTACTTTTTATTACCATTGTCTAGTGTTTGCAAATAAACAGCAATGTGATTGTTTAGACATATTAATATACAGCTGTTTTGAGTGTTATGTTTTAGCTGTCTCATTGTGTGTGGATTTTAGACTTCTCTTGTAACATATGCTGATTCTTTGTCTAATTCAATATTATAAAGTTAACAGATGGTTCCTGGGTATTATGAGGGTGGTAGAAATTTTGCTCAGGTCCTTGGTAAAAGCATCAGAGCACTAAACTTCTGGGTCATATTTCCAGCACAACATATTGTCATTTTCCATATACAAATGACTCATATTTCGCGTTATTACATTGTTTGTCCTTAGAAAATTATATTCCACACACAACTAAGGTGATATTCACCAATTATGGTCAATTATATTAAGATTGAATTTTTTTAATTTGAAATAATTTATAGCTCACAGCCAACAATATGATATAAAATGTATCCTTATAAATTCAAGAAACTTCTATCAGATTTCTATGTATTGTTAAATTATTTTTGTAATAGACGTTCTCTCTGATGTTTCTGTCACAATTTCCTGCAGTAAATGCTTGTCAATCCTAATCCTGTGGGGAATCACCTCAGTAGCTACTTGTTTATATATCCATACATTAATTAATAATTAATATAACATAGCTTTGCTAGATTTCAAACTTCACAGAAAGAAATTGTTCATTCTCTTTTGCAATAGAGAATTTTATTAACATTGTTAGACTTATACATACTTTCTTTCAGGTGCTTCTTTTGCTCATATAGTCTCTGTGTCCCTGTCCATATACCATCTTTTCACAGCTATGTATCTGTTCTCTTCTGAAGGAACAATGTATATTCTACTTTCATGATGACATGCAATCTTGCAGATATATGTCATATGATTCTAAATATGTATCTCTGAAAAAGTGCTGCTGTTTTGGGTTCACAGTGTATAAACAACTCCATATTTTTGCATGTTGTTGATACTTTGCCAACTAGTACCATGTCCAATAACACTTGTTTTATTTACTTTGCATTCTTACCTATCCAAAAGAATTTAAGACTTGGCATTCTATATTCAATCTTTGCTCTGCTGTATCTAGATGATGCCAATACAGAGGGTCAGAAAGGAAAGTCATTCCTAAGCAACATGATCAAACTTTAATTTACCATCCATATTGTCAGTAATTATAACATTTGCCTGTCATATGACTGTCAACTGTGTCAGGATGCAGATGGAGAGTGATTCATTCGTCCCTATCACTTCTACAAATGGCAAGTCAGAAACACCTTAAGCATTTATCAAAAGAGAAAATAGTCATTGTGACCATATATACATCTGTGTAATGTGTATTAAATATATGTCATGTTCCACTCTGGTCCAGATTGGAGTCATAGCATTAAAGCAACGTTCTTCTTTATTGTCTGATCTTAAGAATATCCAATAATAAATGAGAACAAAGGAGATCTTAAAACTCAATTTAATAAAGATGAAGAAACGGCTTATGTCAGAAAAAAGTTTCCCATTTTCTGGCCCCAGGGAGCAAGGAGAGTGACTACTGGTTCCAGAACCATTTAAAAGCTGGAACCAGAAAGAACATCTAATGCTACTTTCTTCTTCAAGAAATACCCAGGGAAAAGTTCACATTGTATGGACAAGGAGACCTTAGCATGATCATGTTGAGGCAAGAAGGGAATGAGAAGGACATAGTGAGCTACTTTTTTTATCCTTCCTCTGTTTCCCTGGATTCTGCCATTAAATATAATTAAACTCAGCTTTAATTAAACACCAAATTAATTGACTCATTATGCCCATTACTTTAATTTGGGAAAACACAAAAATTTACAAATATGACTTGTAAGTTGATTTAGTGTTGCTTGTATGAATACGATTTTAGGACTGACCTCTTAGCATTGGATAAACTCATAGGGGCCTCATCCCTTGGACCCCTTATCAACAGTCATTAATATTTACATACCAATAATAACAAGCAGTTAAAAATAAAGACATTTAACACAAGCTAAAATAGGTAATGAGTTCTTTGGTTCACCAATCTTGGAGGATTTGACTCACTGATGACTATGGAGAGTGGGCAATACTTCTGCTCTCCATGGATTTAGGGTTTTAGAACAGGAAGATAGAAGTTATTCATAATCCAAACCACTTACTGGAAGTGATAATTGAACCCTGGGGAATTAGTTCTAGGAGTGCTTGCTTTTATAAACCATTCAGCTTCTTCACACTGGTGCTGCCCTTGCAAAGTTACTCTCCTTTAACAGGTAGGAGTAGAAAGCATTCTTTCTAAATGTTAGAATCTAGAAATATGCATTTTTGATAATAAAAACTGAACTGGATTCTGTTTCAATGACTTTATACTATCACTTCTGAATGCATTCTATATTTCTAAGAGTAAGTATTCATTTATCAATATGACTTATTTTGTATTTAAATACCACATCCAATAAAGCCTAAGTTCTTATTTGTAGAAGAGCAAAATATAATGTGCAGGAACCCTTGAGCGATACATTGATATAGTGCTTAAAAGCTTCTTTCTGTCAGTGGTATTATGGTTATCATGTAGGAGGTGGGGTGCAATGCTGCACATGTGGACATATTTTATGAAAGAAGAATGCAAGTGTTCCAATAAATTGTGTTTATGAGCAGTTCATTTCTGTACTAGTGTCTGCAGTATTGTTTCAGATAGATTCAGAAAATGATTATTTTTCAGAATGAAATAAAAGAATACAGAATTTGTGCTTTTAGAACTTGTATAGAATTCATGTTGCAGCATTGTTACAACTTCCTATGATTGTTAGACTGAGATGAAGACACAGCAAATCTTTGTCGCCTGATTTGGTTCTCACTGTTCTATCATTATTACATGTGGCCCTCAATGAGTATGTGAAACTGTCAATGTATGCACATGTACATTTATGTATACATGTATATGTATAGCATTTATTTGACTCATGTATGAAATATATTTATATATGAATATTTATACACATAAACGTTTAATATTGACTAGTGTTATCTCCCTCAAAATATTTATTTTTTCTTCCTGAGCAAAAAGAATATGCAATATGAAGAAAATAAGTTTGCTTTTAAGAAAATTAAGAAAGTATCCCAGGTATATTATTTTGGAAGAGGTATTTGAGGTGAGGAACTTCTGTTGAAGGGTGAGGGAAAAATTTGGAAGACATCTTTTCAAAAGTGTGTATAGAGAGGTCTCATGCTTATGTGAATATGTGTCATGTTTCAGTTAAATTCCCCAACATAATTAGCTAAAGAAAACAGGTAAGACTCAATGGCTAACATTTTCTGGCACATACCCCAAAGTATATTTATAGGAAAAACATCATTTTATACACCTATGTTCAGAAGAAACATAGAGTAAACACTAAGAAGACTTGCACCTGCATATACCACCCTCTCTCACACCACACACACACACACACACACACACACACACACACACACACACATATATATATATATACATAGTTCCATATGAATTTGGGAAACTTTTAAAATATTAACTATACATTCGAAAACCACTTTATTTTCATGTGTTTTAGATTATTTCATTTTATGTATATTTGCCTTTTGCCTGCATGTAAGTATGTGCAGCATGTGTGTGACTGGTGCCTGCAGAGCCCAGAAAAGTGCATTATAATCTCTGATACTGAAATTCCAAACGATTGTGAAACATCATATGGATGCTCGGAACTGAACATAGACATCTATAAGAGCAACAAGTGCTTGAAAGCTCTGAGCCATATCTCCGGTTTCCTGGGATATTTCTATGGCATGTGCATTTACAAGTTTGAAGGAAGAAGACTCAGAATCACACAGAAACATGATAGATTGCATGGACAGTATTAATCATATGATTTTAATTTTTTTCCTTAGAAAACTCCTGGTCTGGTCCCAATCATAAAGATGCTAAAGAAAAACTATACAACAGTCACAGAGTTTATTTTCCTAGGACTGACGGATCGAGCAGATCTTCAGCCTGTGCTCTTCGTGGTATTCCTACTCATCTACCTCATCACCGTGACTGGCAACGTGAGCATGATCTTCTTAATCAGAAGCGATAGCAAGCTTCACACTCCCATGTACTTCTTCCTCAGCCATCTCTCCTTTGTAGATCTCTGTTACGCCACCACTGTTGCCCCTCAGATGTTGGTTAACTTTTTATCCAAGAGAAAAAGCATTTCTTTTATTGGCTGCATTATTCAATTTCACTTTTTTATTGCCTTCGTGATCACTGATTACTATATGCTTGCAGTGATGGCTTATGACCGTTATGTTGCCATCTGCAAGCCCTTGTTATACACTAGCAAAATGTCCCGAGGTATCTGTCTCTCTCTTGTGGCCACACAGTACATTTACGGCTTTGTAAATGGTCTAATACAGACCATCCTGATGCTTCGTTTAACCTTTTGTGGACCCAATGAGATCAATCACTTCTACTGTGCAGACCCACCACTCATGGTCCTTGCTTGCTCAGACACCTATGTGAAGAAAACTGCCATGTTTGTGGTGGCAGGATCCAACCTCACTTGTTCTCTCACCATCATCCTCATCTCTTACATTTTCATCTTTACAGCCATCCTGCGAATCCGTTCTTCAGAGGGGAGGCGCAAGGCCTTCTCTACTTGTGGGTCCCACCTGACAGCTGTTACCATCTTTTATGGAACATTGTTCTGCATGCATCTGCGGCCCCCCTCTGAGACATCTGTAGAACAAGGAAAAATTGTTGCTGTCTTTTATATCTTTGTAAGCCCAATGTTGAACCCATTCATATATAGTCTGAGGAATAAAGATGTGAAAAATGCAATAAGGAAAGTTATCCAGAAATGATTGTTGAGAATTCTCACAGGTATGTAAAATGTTCTTATTATCTGATAAAGTACTGTGTGTTTCAAATAAACAAACCTTCTTTGTCACACATTTTATTTTGTATTTCTTAATTCACCTGTCAAATTTACTAATTTGTTTTAATTTGTTCACTGGAGATTACAGTGCAATATCAGTGTTTTTTTTTTTTGAGCATAATAATTCCGAAACTAGAGCAGGAACAGTGTTTATTTTTAATTAATGTAGAACATGAATGTATCCATTGAACTAATACTGACCCAGAGTTATAGAATACATAGTTTTCCCATGATCTGAAGATGGCAATTTTTTAGTTATAGTTTTGCTTAATAACTTCCATAGTTTTCATGGAAAGTAGAATGTTTGTTTGGTATACAAATTGTAAGGCAATAAAAGTCTTCTATGTATTTAACTAATGCTTTCTTAAAAATGCATCTTTCAAATGATATTAGCAAACTACTGACATCATTAATGAACACTGGGTGTTCATTAGAAATGAAAAATTGTATTGGATATGCTTTGTAGTAACTTTACAGTTTTGTATGACCCTCAGTTTGTAACCTCTCCTCCATCCTTCAGGAGGAAAAAAAACCCAGTGACACCCCAAATCCATCTTTTGAATCATAATATGAATAATAGATTTCTATACATTGCAGGAATTGTGGATACTTATGTATTCTTGGTCAATCTGCTTTGTAGTCCTGAAGGTCTTCAATACCTAAGATCTAGGCCCTCCCGCAAATTATCAGTTTATTCTAGGGGAACAAGTGCCCCCTTTTCTCGACACCAGATTCTTAGGCTTTTTCCTTTATCTAGAATGTAAATCGTAGGTAATATTTCAGGATGGTGATCCACTGTTAGAGAAGGGTGGTTGCAAAGGGAGTAGCAGAATTGCTTCTTTAGAACATCTTTATTCTGTCAGGAGAGTGGTACATCCCTTGCCTATTCTTTGTACATAGCTGGCATTGATTTTTTTAACTTTAGCAGTGCATGGGTATTCCTGTGGATCGGTGACCTCATAGTCACATTTTAATCTGCTCATTGGTTGTTCCAGGTTCTATGATAAAGCCATATGCATGGTTTTATCTGTCTTTCAATATTCAAATATTGTACCATTTATTTTAGGTTTTTTTTTGCTATTTTAAAGATGTAAAGGTATTGTATTACAGACCTGAGACAAGATGCTCAGGTGCTTATTTAACATACCAAAGTGGATATGACCTCTAGGCTCTCCTGGCATTCCTCAGACCCTACCTGGCATACCCAATTCTCTACCTTGAACTTTCCAGCCCAGGAGCTGGGCTTCCACTCTCCCAGATGCTCTTTTCTATTAAATCCAGACATTTTGAATTTGATCTCTCTTCCATCTTCCTCTCTCTGCATTTCCTCTCTTCCTGAGTATGCATGCTTTTTCTCTCTTTCTCTTCCATCTCCTTCTCTTCATCCCCATGTAGCTTTCCTTGTCCTCTTTCCTTGGCAACAGTGAATCTCACTCAAATTGTGTCATTTCACTAATGGATAATAACTTATCAAAAGAATAATCTTTTTTTTACTATTTAGTTAAATATATGCATACATTCCATTTTAATCCTTTTATTGTCATATTTTGAGGTGCTTTTTATTTTTACATCTTATCATTTATTGGTTTATACTTTGATATTCAGGAGTTAGTTAGATTGCTTCCTAAGTGCAATGAAATTGTTATTGCCTGCATTATTAAATTAATTTTAGGAATCTCCTTATTAAATGTTAAGAAGAATGATTTTTTAACCTTAACCAAGAAAAGGAAATAATATAATGAACTCATTGTTATCACACCCAAAATAAAGATTTGGGTGCAATTTTAAAATTGGTTTAATATATTTTAATACTAAAAAGTTAAGTTTTCTTTTCTTTTTTTTAATTGGCTAACATCCATCCACTTATTAGTGAGTACATAGCATGCATGTCCTTTTGGGTCTGAGTTACCTCACTCAGGATGATATTTTATAGTTCCATCCATTTGCCTGAAAAACTCAGCATGTCTTCGTTTTTAGTAGCTGAGTAGTATTCCCCTGTGTAAATGAATCACATATTCTGTATCTATTCTTCTGTCATGGGACATGTGGGTTGTTTACAGCTTCTGAGTCTCACAAATAAAGCCAATATGAACATAGTTGAACACATGCCCCTGTGGCATGGTGGGCCATCTTTTGGGTATATTCCCAAGAGTGCTATAGCTGGGTCTTCAGGTAGATTTACTTCCAATTTTCTGAGGAACCTTCAGATTGATTCCCGGAGTGGTTGTACCAGTTTGCAATTCTTCCAGCAATGAAGGAGTGTTCCTCTTTCTCCACATTCTCTCCAACATATGTTGTTGCCTGTGCTTTTGATCTTAGCCATTTCAATTGGTGTAAGCTGTAATCTCAGGGTCATTTTGATTTGCATTTCTCTGATCACTAAAGACTTTGAATATTTCTTCAGGTGCTTCTCAGCCATTCAAGATTCCTCAGTTTTGAAATCTTGATTTAGTTCTATACCCATTTTTTATTGGGTTGTTTGGTATTTTGGTGACTAGTTTTTATGTACTTACTAATAAGTGGATGTTAACCAAAAAGAAAAAAAAGTATGGGCTACCTAACATACAGTCCACAGAACTCAAAAAGATCAATCAGCCTAAGTGTCCAAGTGAGTATGTCTCAGTCCCACTTGGGAGGAAGAAGAAAGCGATCACAAGTGGGGAGGAAGGGAAGGAGGGAGGGACCTGGGAGGGAAAGTATACAGGGTGGGGAAAGTGGGGGAGGAGAGGGGAACCTGATCTGGTTTTGGGGGAGGAATAAGGACTGAAGCACTTAGGGCCAGCAAAAGAATAGAAACAGGCAAACAGGTAAACTTCTTGGGAGATAGGAGGTCGAGGGGACCCTCTAGAATGCACCAAGACCTGGGAGGTGAGAGACTCTCAAGACTCAAAAGGAAGGACCTTAGATAAATGCCTAACAGTAGGAAGAGGGAACTTATAGAGCTCAATTCCAGCAGGAAGACAGGGCATCAAATGAGGGAGAGGGAGGTCATCCCACAGTTACAACTCTGATCCATAATTGTTCCTGTCTGAAAGAATTACAGGGATGGAAATGGAGAGGAGTCTGAGGAAAACAAGGTACAGCAACAGGCCCAAGGTGGAATCCAGCACAAGGCCTGACACTATTACTGAGGTCATGGAGCGCTCACAAAAAGGGACCTAGCATGATCGAACTCCGGAAGACCCAAGAAAGAGCTGAAAGAGTCAGATACAGATATTTACACCCAACCAGTGGACAGAAGCAGCTGATCCCTGTTTTTGAATTAGGGAAGGCTGAAAGAGGCTTAGGAGAAGGGCAATCCAGTAGTCTCAATTAATCTATACCCTCAAGTTCTCTCAAATACTGGACCACCAAACATACAGCATACACCAGCTCAACACACATACAATAGAGAACTCCTGGGTCTGTGTTCATTCAGAGATGATGCACCTATCAAGAGATTGGAGGCCCACACAATTTAGAGGTCAGGTGCGGTAGGGATATCCACGTGGAGACACTGGGGTGGGAAGGAGGTATAGGATGTGGAACAGTCCCAGGGTGAATGGGGTGGGGGTGAATAAAATATGGACTGTAATAAAATAAATTAAATAATTAAAATAAGTTAAATTTTCTCAGTAAATGCTTCTTGTAATGTATCTTAACCCTGTGTAGAGTTACATCCGTTGGTAGGTGTTTATGTATCTGAAGAATTACACAGTGTGATTTTGGTTAGATAAATCTTGATGGAGATGGCAGAACTGAGTTTCTGTCAGCTGTTTAATTTTTAACTAACATTTTAAAGTATATGCACATTGATTCATATAGAATCAGTTTTTATTGATATAGTCTATGCCAATAAAAGACATGATACATCTGTCCATTCTACTCTTAAAGAATCACTGCATATTTCCACTTTCTGGATAATATGAAAACCCATATTATCCAGTATGTGCCAGAGATAGAGTTTCTTCAAACAAGTGGTAACTTTGCATCAGAAGAATCATTCACGTTTAAATCACTGTTCTTCAAAGGACTTCAACATCACAATTTACTAAGAATATGCAAATGTTTTTCTACCACCTTCCAAAAATCACAGGTATTTTCAAATTTCTTAAACATTCTCCAGTTGCGAGGATTCAATTTATTATTCTCATTTCTTTGGATATTATTATAAATGAAGTTAAATACTTCTCTTTTTGTACTTTTTTTTGGATATTTTCTTTATTTACATTTCAAATGTTATCCTCTTTTCAGATTTCCCCTACAGAAACCCCTTATCCCAATCGCCCTAACCCTGCTTCTGTGAGGGTACTCACCCACTCACCTATCAACTTCCTCCTCCCTGCTCTGGCATTTCCCTACACTGGTAAATCAAGCTTTCATAGGACCAAGAACCTGTCCTCCCATTGATGCCTCTGGCTGGCACCAGCTGTCTCCTTAGTCTAGAAATCACAATTTTTCTTCTTAGTTCCTTTCATTATTCTTTGGGTGGCTCTTTCCGCTGGGGCAGTCACAAAAACAGTCCTGAAACTTCCTTCAAGAGCACATGCTGTAGAAAGCAGAAGGGACAAGAGCCCATCAACTATCCTTTGTACCCTTCAAGCATTTGAATGAAGCCCTTAGGGACACTTCCATTCAGTGGGGAAGGCTTACAGAAACACTAGTTAAAGTTCTGGCCTGCTCTATGAAGAAGTCATTCCTCTGACAATCAGCCTGTGCTAGAAGATTCCACTGGGGCTAGCTGGGGATTTCTTAGAGCTGAATGACATTTGAGGGTCTCATCTGTTGCAGTTTGAATGTGAAATATCCCCCTGGGCTCATTTGTTGTGAACACCTGGTCCCCAATTGATGGTGCTAGTTTGGAGATTTTGGACCCTTTAAGAGACAGGGATTTCCTTGAAAAAGTGGGTCATTGTAGCAAGTCTTGAGGTTTTACAAGCCAGCTGCCATTTTGGTTCATTTCTCTCTGTTTCTGAAACAGAGGTATAAAATGACTGACTGCCTCAAGCATACACTGCCATGCTTTCACCACCAGGACAGATTCTCAAGCTCTTTACATTGTGAACTGAATCCAATCTTTACAGGCCCAGGGTCCTCTCCTTTCTTCTTGGAAGTCATTTGACTTGCTAATTGTGTCTTGAGTATTTAGGGCTTCTGGGCTCATTAATATCCACTTACCAGTGATTGCATTTCATGTGTATTCTTTTGTGATTGGGTTAGCTCACTTAGGATGATATTTTCCAGATATAACCATTTACCTACAAATTGCATGAGTTCATTATTTTTAATTGCTGAGTAGTACTCCATTGTATAAATATACCACATTTTCTGTATCCATTCCTCTTTTGAGGGATATCTGGGCTCCTTCCAACTTCTAGCTATTATAAACAAGGCTGCTATAAACATAGTGGAGCATGTGTCTTTATTGTATGCAGAGGAATCCTCTGGGTATATGCCCAGGAGTGGTATGCCAGGGTCCTCTGGAAGTGACATGCCCAATTTTCTGAGGAACCGCCACACTGATCTCCAGAGCGGTTTTACCATTTTGCAATCCCACCAACAGTGGAGGAGTGTTCCTCTTTCTCCACATCCTCGCCAGCACTATGTTGTCTCTTTTTAATCTTAGCCATTCTGACTGGTGTGAGGTGGAATCTCAGGGTTGTTTTGATTTGCATTTCCCTGATGACTAATGATGTTGAACATCTCTTAAGGTGTTTCTCGGCCATCTGAATTTCTTCTGGTGAAAATTCTTTGTTTAGCTCTGTACCCCATTTTTTTAGAGGGTTATTTGGTTCTTTGGGGTCTAACTTCTTGAGTTCTTTGTATATATTGGACATTAGCCCTCTGTCCGATGTGGGGTTGGTGAAGATCATTTCCCACTTTGTTGGTTGCCGTTTTGTCCTTCTGACAGTGTCCTTTGCCTTACAGAAACTTTGTAATTTTATGAGGTCCCATTTGTCAATTCTTGATCTTAGAGCATAAGCTATTGGTATTCTGTTCAGGAACTTTCCCCCTGTGCCCATGTCCTCCAGGGTCTTCCCAAGTTTCTTTTCTAATAGTTTCAGTGTGTCTGGTTTTATGTGGAGGTCCTTGATCCACTTTGAGTTGATCTTAGTGCAAGGAGATAAGAGTGGGTCAATTCGCATTCTTCTGCATGTTGACCTCCAGTTGAACCAGCACCATTTGTTGAAAAGGCTATCTTTTTCCACTGGATGGTTGTGGCTCCTTTATCAAAGATCAAGTGACCATAAGTCTGTGGGTTAATTTCTGGGTCTTCAATCCTATTCCATTGATCTACCTGCCTGTTGCTGTACCAATACCATGCAGTTTTTAACACAATTGCTCTGTAGTACTGCTTGAGGTCAGGGATATTGATTCCCCCAGAAGTCCTTTTATTGTTGAGAATAGTTTTAGCTATCCTGGGTTTTTTGTTGCTCCAGATGAATTTGAGAATTGATCTTTCTAGATCTATGAAGAATTGATTTGAGATTTTGATGGGGATTGCATTGAATCTGTAGATTGCTTTGGCAAGATGGCCATTTTTAACAGAGAAATCGTGGGGGGGATGAGTGGGGAATAGCAGGGGGGAGAGGAATTATGGGACATATGGTGGGGGGGGTAATTGGGAAAGGGGAAAACCTTTGGAATGTAAATATAGAATATAGAAAATAAAAAAATAACTAGAAATAAAATGTGAATTGAAATAAAACCTTTCCTTCTTTATGTTGCTTTCATCAGATATTTTGAATCTTGAAAATGTAGTCCATTGCCTAATCTTTCCTCCCTTCTCTCCTCTATACTCATGGAGGTAATTCTCTCTTATGTTACATCCTCAAACAATCCTATTTGATGCAGGCATGTAGAGAATCCTTGTCTCATACCCACCCATCCCCCTCATCCTACTCCTGCCTCAGACCAATCTTGCTAAAAAAGACCAAGAGCATCCTCATTCTCTCAACCCTTCTTTCACAGGGGCTCTCTGATACTAGCATAGCACACTCTGCCATTTCTTCTAGCACCCTGACCAAGATCTAGGTTTCCAGCCTAGATCTGAAAATATCAAGAACCATTTCTTTCCAAGGAAAGTACTAGATGAACCTTGCTAAAAGCTGTACTTCCTCACTCAGTAAAACCAAGAGCTCCCTAGTAAAAGGTTTTATGAACCACACCTATGAAACTCAGGTCCTTAGCAATTCTCTAAGGGTTGCAATAAGGGAAAATCAGCTAGCAAATTCTCAGACTCAGCAGCTTCACCATGTTAACTAGAATAGTTCCACTTCTATCTTTTTATTTCATACATGTGGTACATATACATAGATATAGGCAAACAATTAAAAATAAATTTAACTTTAAGGAAAGATATAGAGAAAAGGAGACTGCACAGGAGTACAGTGGTGACATAGAGTTGACAAACACAATACTTGTGATTCAAGTTTGCAATTCTTAAACATCCATGTAAGAAGATCAGTGATGTCCAGATGGGGCAAGATTCAGCAAAGGAATATAGAATAAAATGGTAATGGACACAGAGAAGGAAGCATTAATGACCAACATGAAACTAAAGGTTGACTTGTATGTTGGGAATTGTTTAATAAAAGTTGAAACGGGACAACCCAGGAACAGAGAGAGTCACCCAAAAGCATTAAGATGAAGCAACACAAGGCCAATGAGATGGCTCAGAGAGTAAATGTGTTCTTACTACACAAACCTCATTTTATGTATTGGACCCCCAGAACCTAAATACTGATAAACGAAACGACCCATCTCCACTAAGCCTCCCTCTAACCTTCACAAGTGTGCTGTGGCATGAATAGACATGCACATACACACCAGTCCACAAACATACAAAAGCATAATATGCAATCTTAAGTGTTTTAAAAGACTGAGCATAGTATAGCAAAAGACAGATATATTTAACTTTTATAGGGGCTTGATTTGGAGTCCAGCTGTACAGCACATACTTACATGACACTGTCCTAAGTTCAGTCTCTAGGACCACAGAAAATCAATAAACTGTATACAACAGATGAGAACTAGTGAACGTATTTGCCTAGCATGCATGAGGCAGAGGAGGAAAAACATAACTTGGTTGCACTAATTAAACAGTAAATTTGGCTAAGAAACTGTTAGTGCTACAGACCAGTAGTTATCACTTAGGAATGGGAAGTGTAGAGCACTATCAATTTATATAGTGTGTCTGTGAACTTTCATAGGAAAATGTAATTAAATTGATTTTTAAGTTTGTAGACTTCCAATTAAACATGATAGATTAAACACCACTATGTAAATCCTCTCCCTCCTGAAATCCTCTAAAAGTTTCAAAAACGAAAATTAAGAATATGTCTCACTGAAGGAAAACACACAAAAAGGCAAAACAGACAGGAAAATCAAAAGATCAGTGTAGGAAGTGCTAAGGTAGACAGGCAGCTGAGGTACCTTTAAAACAAGTGGTAGTTGAGCCCTACCCAAAAAGATTCTGATTTTAGAGTCTAGTATGAGGTCTGGGACTCAATACTTTCCCAAAGGCCCACAGGCGATTTTACCGTCCTGGGCAGAGGATCGGTTCTGGCAAGGAGGCAATGTGCTATGGCAAAAAGCATGTGCATTGAGAGTGGCTCTCAGCCATGTTGGAATCACCGACAGAGCCCTAAGCATCTTCCCAGGCCATCCCTAGACCTGTCAAAGCCAGGATCAACAGGCAGGATGCAAACATAGTACTTTGTGGAACTTCCCAAGGGGTTTCAGTCTATAGCCAAGATTAGCAATGCTAGTGTAGAGTTGATGAATTAGGTTTGCACCATGTACCTTATAGCAGATTTTCTTCCTTCCTTCTCCCTCCCTCCCTCCCTCCCTCCATCCCTCTCTCCCTCCCTCCCTCCCTTCCTTCCTTTCTTCCTTCCTTAAGATTTTATTTATATGAGCACACTGTAGCTGTCTTCAGATAAACCAGAAGAGGACATCAGATACTATCACAGATGGTTGTGAGCCACTATGAAGTTGTTGGGAATTGAATTCAAGACCTCTGGAAGAGCAATCAGTGCTCTTAACCACTGAACCATCTGTCCAGCCCTATAGCAGATTTTCTAATTTGATAGTATCTTTATTTCCTTCTTTATAAGCATTCCATTTTCCGCCTTACTTACTTAAGAAGCTCTTATGAAAATCAAATGAATGCTTTGGCAACTGAATACTCATGTTCAGAGTTATCACAGTGCATTGAATAGCAAAATCCACCAATGCTTCTCTTCCCTTGCTCACAACAGTGCAACTATGACAGCCTCTTTTGTATTCCTCAGTTTGCCAAGCTGGCTGCTGCCCTTGCATGTTCTACTCTTCATATCTTCATAGGTCCACTCCATCCTGAAATATTTGTTCTCTGTGCTAATGCCACTTCCACAGACATGTCATATGTGCTGGCTACTTTTATATAAACTTGACACAGGCTAAACTTATTTTGGAAGAGGAAACCTTAATTGAGAAAATGCACCTCTTGGCTTATAGACACACCTGGGATTAATTTTTTCTTGATTGATGACTGATATGGGAGGGCACAGCTCACGATTCATGGTGCCTCTATGGGATGGATATCCTCTGTTTTATTAGAGATCAGACTGAGCAAGCCATGAGGAACATACCAGTAAGCAGTGTGCTCCCTTGGCCTCTGCATTAGCTCCTGCCTCCAGGTTTCTGTCTTGAGTCCCTGCCTAACTGAATGGATAATGAACACTTTCCTTCCCAAGTTGTTTCTGGCAATAGTGTTTTATCACAGCAATAGAAACCTAACTAAGACACTATTTCTGTATACAACTACCCAGCTACCCCTACATTATCTGAGACTTAATATATCCCCTTATAGCATTTTATTATAGGAACCATATTTTTATATACTTGAAATGCTATAATTCATTTTGTCAAATGGTTTTATCTGTCTGCTTCTAGAATATAAATTCTAGAAGAGCAAAGATTTGGATCCATAGTACCTTTCTTAGGGTATTATTGTTGTGTACAGACACCATGACAAGACAACTCTTATAAAGGCAAACATTTAAATGGGACTAGCTTATAGTTTCAGAGGTTTAGTCCATTATCATTATGGCAGGAAGCATGATATCATGCAGGCAGATTTGATACTGGAGGAGTAGCTGAGAACTCTACATCTTGATGTGAAGGAGTATTTTCCACTTTGGGCAGAGCTTTAGCAAAGGCTACTTCCATGGTGAAGCATTTCCTCCAATAAAGCCACACCTACACCAATAAGGCCATACCTCCTTATAATGCTTCTTCTTATGGGTCAGACATTCAAACACATGAGTCTATGGGGGCCAAACCTATTTAAACCAACACGGTGCCTAACATCTAATCAGTGTTCCATGCTGAAGGCAGGTTGTAAACAAAAAGCACAGTCTTTGCTCTTGTAGATGGAGAGCATCATTTGGCTAAGGTGGGGAAGGAAAGTGATAAAGGAAGAAATAGCAGGATAGATGTCCTGTACTAAACCCTCTGAGAGATAGAAGCAGGAGTGTGACAGAGAAACTGAGTAGACGCCATTGATCCCTTCTTTTGACACCATTGTCAGGCAAGACCCTTGTGAAGAAATCCCATCCTGACAGGTGAGGAGTTCAGCCATGGTGGTAGAGAGGGGCGCTAAGAAAGTTCCAGGGCACAGACGCTACAACAATAAAGTTTCAAAGTTAAAGTTTAGCATGTTGAGCAAACAGAAAGGAATATGGTGTGACTGAGACAAAGACACTTGTGTACAAGAAGGTGCAGGTGCCAAGCGAGGCTCTACCACATAGAGCTTGAAGGGCTTAGATATTTTAAAGGTTTTTATTATTAATAATTTTATTCATTTACATTTCAAAGGATATCCCCCTTCCAGCTTTTCTCACCATAAACCACCCATCTCATTCCACCTCTTTCCCTCCCCTTTGCATCTATGAGAGTGCTCCTCCAACCACACACCTACTCCTGCCTCACCACTCTAGCATACCTGAATCCTGTGCCATCAACCCTCTACAGGACTGTGATGGTTTGTATTTGCTTTTCCCAGGGAGTGGCACTATTAGGAGGTGTGGCCTTGTTGGAGTAGGTGTGTCACTGTGGGAGTGGGCTTAAGACCTTCTCCTAGTTGCCTGGAAGTCAGTCTTCTACTAGCAGCCTTCAGATGAAGATGTAGAACTCTCAGCTCCTCATATCTGCCTGGATGCTGCCATGTTTCTGCCTTGCTGACAATGGACTGAACCTCTGAACCTGTAAGCCAGCCCCAATTAAATGTTGTCTTTTATAAAACTTGCATTAATCATGGTGTCTGTTGACAGCAGTAAAACCCTAACTAAGACAAGGACCAAGGGCCTCCCCTCCCATTTATGTAAGATAAAGCCATCCTCTGCTACATATGTATGTGGAGTCTTGGATCCCACTATGTACACTCTCTGGTTGTTGGTTTAGTCCCTGGGAACTCTGAGTGGTCCATTTAATTGGTATTGTTCTTCCTATGGGGTTGCAATCCCCTTCAGCTCCTTCAGTCCTCCCCCTAACTCTTCCACTGGGATCCCTGGGCTCATTCCAATGGTTGGCTGTGAGTATCTGCATCTGTATTAGTCAGGTGCTAGTAGAATCTCTCAGGGTACAGCTATACCAGGCTTCTGTCAACAAGCACTTCTTGGCATCAGCAGCAGTGTCTGGGTTTGGTGTCTGCAGGTGGGATGGATCCATAGGTAGTGCAGTTTCTGGATAGCCTTTCCTTTAGCCTTTGTTCCACTTTTTTCTTTTCCTTTTCTTTCCTTTGTACAGGAACAATTCTGGGTTAGAAATTTTAAGATGGGTGGGTGCCCCCACCCCTCAACTGAGGGTCATGCCTATTTACTGGAGGTGGTCTCTACAGGTTCTGTCTCCTCTTTGTTGGGTATTGCCTAAAGTCATCCATATTGGGTTCTGGAAGCCTCTTGTTTCCCTGGCATCAGGGACTTTATAGTGGCTATCCCCAGTTCCTCATCCCCACTGCAACATATTTTTATTTCATTTTGTGACCCTCTGTACTTTTCTCCTGTTCCTCCAATATCTCATCCTGCCATGCCCTGTTTTCCCCTCCCCCTCCTCTCTCCCTTCCAGGTTCCTCCCTCCCTCTACCTCATGTAATTATTTCGTTCCCCTTTCTATGTAGGATTGAAACATCCACACTTTGGTCTTCCTTCTTCTTAAGTTCTATATAGTTTGTGGATTGTATCATGGGTATTCTGAGCATTTGGGTTAATATCCATTTGTCAGTAAGGACATACCATAAGTGTTCCTTTGTGTCTGGGTTAGCTGGCTCAGGACGATATTTTCTAGTTCCATCCACTTGTTTGTGAATTTCATGAAGTCATTGTTTTTAATAGCTGAGTAGTACTCCATTGCATAGTTGTACCACATTTTCTGTATCCATTCATCTAGTGAGGGGCATCTGTGCTCTTTCCAGGTTCTGGCTATTATAAACAAGGCTGCTATAAACATAGTGCTGCATATGTTCTTGTTACATGTGGGAGCATCTTTTGGGTATATAGTAGTAGTATAGTGAGGTCTCCAGGTAGAACTATTTTCAATTTTTTCAGGAACTACCAAAGTAATTGTTGTTGATTGACTTCCAATTTTTTTTTACCAGCTTCCAGTCCCACCAGGAATGGAGGAGGGTTACTCTTTCTCTGCTTCCTCAACAATATTTGCTGCCCCCTGTATTTTTTATCTTAGACATCCAGATTGGTGTGGGATGGAATATCAGGATAATTTCAATTTACATTTACCTGATTACAAAAGATTTTGAACATTTCTTTAACTGCTTTTCAGTCATTTGAGATTAATCACTTGATAATTCTTTGTTTAGCTGTGTACTCCATTTTTATAGGGTTATTTGGTTCTTTGAAGTATAACTTCTCAAATTCTTTGTATATTGAGGATATTAGCCCACTATTACATGTAGGATAGGTCTTTTTCCAGACTGTGAGTTGGTATTTTGTCCTATTGAGAGTGTCCTTTGCCTTACAGAGGCTTTTCCAGGTTTTTTTCAGGACCCTGAGCCTATAGGGTGCTACAGTAAAAAGAAGCCACCATTATACTGCCTTTACAGGACTCGGATTTGTCGGGGAGGAACCTATGCCTTGCAATGCCCTGGAAGGTATTTTATCTTTGTGAATCCAAGGACAGGAACTGAAAGAGAGTAGAATCAGGCCTCCTTACCTGGCAAAATAGGGAATTACTGGTTTTATGAAAAGATACACGTGAAAATTACTGGCTGAACCATGAAATACAAGATGTAATGATGATAGTAACAGATATAAACGATGATGATATTTAGACACAGCAGTCTTGTGATAGAAAGTCACAAGACTCACTGTGATGACAACGGTTCTTCCTTTGGCTTAAACAATGTAAAAACTTTGCCTTACAGAAACTTTGTAATTTTATGAGGTCCCATTTATCAATTCTTGATCTTAGAGCATAAGCTATTAGTGTTCTGTTCAGGAACTTTCCCCCTGTGCCCATGTCCTCCAGGGTCTTCCCATCTTTCTTTTCTAATAGTTTCAGTGTGTCTGGTTTTATGTGGAGGTCCTTGATCCACTTGGAGTTGATCTTAGTACAAGGAGATAAGAGTGGGTAGATTCGCATACTTCTGCATGTTGACCTCCAGTTGAACCAGCAGCACTGTTTGTTGAAAAGGCTATCTTTTTTCCACTGGATGGTTGTGGCTCCTTTATCAAAGATCAAGTGACCATAAGTCTGTGGGTTCATTTCTGGGTCTTGAATCCTATTCCATTGATCTACTTGCCTGTTGCTGTACCAATACCATGCAGTTTTTAACACAATTGCTCTGTAGTACTGCTTGAGGTAAGGGATATTGATTCCCCCAGAAGTCCTTTTATTGTTGAGAATAGTTTTAGCTATCCTGGGGTTTTTGTTGCTCCAGATGAATTTGTGAATTGCTCTTTCTAGCTCTACGAAGAATTGAGTTGGGATTTTGATGGGGATCGCATTGAATCTGTAAGGCAAAGGACACTGTCAGAAGGACAAAACAGCAACCAACAAAGTGGGAAAAGATCTTCACCAACCCCACATCCGACAGAGGGCTAATATCCAATATATACAAAGAACTCAAGAAGTTAGACCACAAAGAAACAAATAACCCTATCAAAAAATGGGGTACAGAGCTAAACAAAGAATTTTTACCAGAAGAAATTTGGATGGCCGAGAAACACCTTAAGAGATGTTCAACATCATTAGTCATCAGGGAAATGTAAATCAAAACAACCCTGAGATTCCACCTCATACCAGTCAGAATGGCTAAGATTAAAAACTCAAGAGACAACAGGTGCTGGTGAGGATGTGGAGAAAGAGGAACACTCCTCCACTGTTGGTGGGATTGCAAAATGGTAAAACCGCTCTGGAAATCAGTTTGGCAGTTCCTCAAAAAATTGGGCATGTCACTTCCAGAGGACCCTGGCATACCACTCCTGGGCATATACACAGAGGAATGTCCTGCATACAATAAAGACACATGCTCCACTATGTTTATAGGAGCCTTGTTTATAATAGCCAGAAATTGGAAGGAGCCCAGATATCCCTCAAAGGAGGAATGGATACAGAAAATGCAGTATATTTATACAATGGAATACTACTCAGCAATTAAAAATAATGACTTCATGCAATTTGTAGGCAGATGGTTGGATCTGGAAAATATCATCCTAAGTGGGTTAACCCAATCACAAAAGAATACACATGAAATGCAATCACTGATAAGTGGATATTAATGAGCCCAGAAGCCCTAAATACTCAAGGCACAATTAGCAAGTCAAATGATTCCCAAGAAGAAGAAAGGAGAGGACCCTGGGCCTGAAAAGATTGGATCCAGTTTTGTAGACCCAGAACAGAGAAATCGTGGGGAGTATGATTGGGGAATAGTTGGGGGGAGAGGAATTATGGGATGTATGGTGGGGGAGGTGAACTGGGAAAGAGGAAAGCCTTTGGAATGTAAACAAAGAATATAGAAAATAAAAATTAAAAAATGTAAAAACTAGAATTCATTTATGCATTTAAGTACAGTTTTTTAAAAACTTTTTTTTCTTATAATTGTGAACATATTTGGTAATGTATACAACATGTAGTTTTTGCTGATGTAGTAGCATTAGTAATTATTTTTTATTCTTTTCTCATGTAAAATCCTGACTACCATACCTCCACCATGACCATCCCTGTTCTTCCTGAGATGAACATCTCCACTACCTCCCCTCTGAAAAGAGATGGACTACCAGGGACATCAATCAAACCTCCCAACAAGCTATAAAAAGAACATCACATGAAGGCTAGACAAGGCACCCCAATAAAAGAAAAATGGTCTCACATGTAGGTAAAAGATTCAGAAATAATCCCTACACTCACTATTAGGTTTTATACTGTTAGATTTTTACACAAGAACACCAAGCTAGTCAGCCATAAGATATATGCTGTATTCAGTTATACAGCACTATATTGTTGGAAAATGTCAAGGTCACGAGTTACTAAAATTTTTATAGAAACAGTATCTTTGACATTGAGTATTGTAGTGGCTCCTTTTGTGCAAAGTATTAAAGAATGCAGAGAGTGATGGTTTTGGAAATATGAAGTATATTATAGGAATAAGGCTTTCAACAATTTTACCTGGAAGAAAATAACATCATATGAGTAGGGAAGGTCTTATATCCTGTATTTGAATAGTAGGAACAAAAGAGGATGGACTGTCAATAAAAGTAAATAATTCTTTTTGAAAAGTAGCTTTTCAATTTTGTGAGGTCCCATTTGTCAATTGCTTATCTTAGAGGCTGAGTCATTGGTATTCTGTTCAGGAAATTTTCCCTGTACCAATGTGTTCAAAGCTCATCCCTCCTTTCTCTTCTATAAGATTCAGCTTATCTGGTTTTATGTGGAGGTTCTTGATCCACTTGGACATCAGCTTTGTACAGTGAGAAGCTTTGTAAAAGGAGATCAGAATGGATCAATTTGCATTCTGACCTCCTACATACTAACCACTAGCTGAAACAGCTCTATTTGTTGAAAATACTGTCTTTTTCCCCCCCACTGGATGGTTTTGACATCTTTTGACTAAGCCCGCTCAGTCAGTCAAGTGGTTCTCCAGCATAGGAGTGAGGATTAAAAAGAAAGGGACAACTAGACAAAACTGCAGCATGACCCCAGCCAATTCTGAGACCTAAGGTGGGTTTAATAATTTCCAATCCACTTTTATAACAATTTAATTACATGCAGGTATTAAGATAAATAGTAGTACAATGAGGAACAAGCAAGACAATAAACATAAAATTTTCAAGGCAATAAGCAAAGTCCTGTGACAGTTGTTTCCAAGGGCTTGTCAGAATAACCAAAATACTTCAGCCTACTTCCTTGTCCAAGCCCAAAATCTTGCCTGCAGCCTACTTCTTTCGTTCCACCCTAAGATTAAAACTCCTGCCTTAACCTGCTTCCCTATTATGCCCTACTGTTGGATTCCTGCCTGAAGCCCTTATAATTGTTCTTGGTCAATGTCAAGTTCCTGCCAGGCAACCCTTCACCCCAATAAGGCTGTCATCTTTGTCAGAGATCAAGTGACTATAGATATGTGATTATTTCTGGGTCTTGATATATCTGCCTTTCTTGGTAACAATAGTGGTTTTTATCATTACTGCTCTGTAGTACAGCTTGAGATCACTATGCCCTCTAGTTAGTTAGGCTAGGAGTTTCCCTGTCTTGTTGAGTTTTCTCAAAGAACTAGCTTCTTGCTTTGTTGATTCTTTGTATAGTTCTTTTTTATTTCTACTTGGTTATTTAAGCCCTTAGTTTGATTATTTCCTTCTGTCCACTTCTTTTGTGTAATTGATTCTTTTTATTCTAGAAGTTTCAGATATGCTGTTAAGCTGCCAGTGTATTATCTTGCCAATTTCTTTATGGAGGTACTCAGAGCTATGAGTTTTCCTGTGAGCACTACTATCAGTGTGTCCCATAAGTTTGGGCATGTTTTGCCTTCATTTTCATTTAATTCTAAAAGGTCTTTAATTTCTTTATTTCTTCCAACCAAGGTATCATTGAGGAGAGCAACATTCAGCTTCCATTTGTATGTGGGCTTTCTGTTGTTTTTGTTGCTATTGAAGACCAGCCTTAGTCCATGGTGATCTGATAGGATGCATGAGATTATTTCAATTTTCTTGTGTCTGTTGAGGTCTGTTTTGTGACCGATTATGTGGTCAGTTTTCTAGTAGGTACCATGAGATTCTGAGAAGAAAGTAGATTCTTTTGTTTTAGGATGAAACGTTTTATAGATATCTGCCAAATCCATTTGGACCATAACTTCTGTTAGTTTCACTGTGTCTCTGTTTAGTTTGTGTTTCCATGATCTGTCCATTGCTGAGAGTGGGATATTAGAGTCTCCCCCTATTATTGTATGAGGTGTGATGTGCGCTTTAAACTTTACTAAAGTTTCTTTTATGAATGTGGGTGCCCTTGCATTTGGAACATAGATGTTAGGAATTGAGAGTTCTTCTTGGTATATTTTCCTTTGATGGATATGAAGTGTCCTACCTTATCCTTTTTGTTAACTTTTTTTAAAAAGTCGCTTCTATTTGATATTAGAATGACTACTCCAGCTTGTTTCTAGGGACCATTTGCTTTAATTATTTTCCTGCCTTTTTATTTGGTTTTGTCTATTTTTGTCACTGAGATGTGTTTACTTTGTGCAGTAAAATGCTGGGTCCTGTTTATGTATCTAGCCTGTTAGCCTAAGTCTTTGTATTGGGGAATTGAGTCTATTGATGTTGAGAGACATTAAAAATCAATGATTGTTTCTTCCTGTAATTTTTTTTGTAAGAGGTGGAATTTTGTGAGAAGCTCTGTCCCCAGGCACAGGTACAAACTGGAAGGAGCCTGTGTCTCTTTCTGGCTGGGCAGTGATTCCTATGTTCTTCTGTCCTGAGGTGGTCTCATTAGGCCAGGTATTGTGGTAAAGGTTGGGGCCTCATCTGTGATCTTGCTTTCTAAGAACTCCTGGGAGGTCAAGCTGTCTCTGGACTTTCTGGCAAGGCTTCTGGGGATCAAACTAATGTACTCATGTTTGGAAGAGATGTATATAACTGAGGTAGTCCAGCATTCTGTGTGAATCAGAATCCTAAACAAGTTTCCTGGAGTGGGATAAAACTCTATGTATTTGAATACACTTGATATACTATGCTAATCTGGATGCTTTAGGTATATATTTTGTTTAATCTTCATGATATATGCTATTCCTATCATTATTATATCCCATTTTAGAGTTGAGGAAACTATGTTCAAGAGACCTAATTGTCCAAGATCACTCCATAGACCAGTGGCTCTCAGCCTTCCTAATGCTATGACCCTTTAATGCAATTCCTCATGTTGTGAAGATTTCCTCAACCCTAAAATTATTTTGTTGCCACTTCATAACTGTAGTTTTGATATTATTATTAAACATAACATAAATATCTCATATGCTGTTTATCTGATATGTGACCCCTGTTGAGGTCACAGATTGAGAACTATTGCCATAGACACAGAGTTGAGCCCAAGCCCCATGAGGCTGATTTCAAGGCTGCCTTCTGGAAGTGGGAGGTCCGCATGAACCAGTGATGGATTCAGAAAGAAAATAATTTCAGGCATCCATCTAAGGATAAGGAAAGTTACAACACCCTAGGGTCCTCAGCAGTGGAACAAGGCAGAAAAGAGAGGGAGAGGGAGGAAATGGCGGATAATCAGGAGAAACATCAGAAACCAGGCTTTCCCAGGAGTGGTTGGTGTTCACTTTTAATCCAAGCACTCCTGAGGTAGAGGCAAATGGATATTTATACATTTGAGGCCAGCCTGTTCCTACCTAGGGAATTCCAGGACAGCCAGGGATATGTACAGAAACTCTGTCTTGGAAAATGAAAAAGAAAAAAAAAGAAAGAAACAAGGCTTTTGTCTAAAGGGGAAAGAAAACAAAAGGAAAGAAAATAAAGCAATGCCCAAATGCAACTGCAGTGAACACTTAGCAAACAACAAATCAAGGCTTTTTGTAATTAGAGGGAGAAAACCCATCAGGGACAGCAGAGCTGCTTTGTCTCTGTTGAACTTCTGCCCCCAAAGAAGATCTGGACTCATGTGAGATGCAGACCAGGGACTTTAATGTCATTTTCAGTTGCCTTAGTAAATTAAATCTCATACAGCCATCCTGCTGCCAGCAAAGGGGGACATAGCAGGCAGCACAGACTCTTACTCGGAGAGACAGGCAATTGAATATTCTAGTCACGCCAATGGATCCTGAGAAAAGTGTCGAGGTGCTGATGGCTACAAGTGGGTAGGTTGGCATATCTGCAGGAGGAGCCAGCAGATGGGCTTTGGCACCATCTCCCATGCCCCATTTTGCAAAATTCTAAGATGCAAATCCTTACACTTGACAATAAGCATGGTTCAGCAGCTAATACAGTTTTGAAGGATTTTTTTTTTTAATTTTATTTTCTATATTCTATGTTTACATTCCAAAGGCTTTCCCCTTTCCCAGTTCCCACCCACCATAGTTCCCATAGTTCCTCTCCCCCCCATCTGTTCCCCAATAATTCCCCCTCCCCCCTCGGTTTCTTTACTAAACTGGAAGCAATCTTTACAGGCCCAGGGTCCTCTCCTTTCTTCTTCTTGGGAATCATTTGACTTGCTATTTGTGTCTTGAGTATTTAGGGCTTCTGGGCTCATTAATATCCACTTATCAGTGATTGCATTTCAGGTGCATTCTTTTGTGATTGGGTTAATTCACTCAGGATGATATTTTCCAGGTCAATGCTTTTTTAGTTTGTTTATATGCTCTTGGATTCGGTTGGCAAGGATTTTATTTAGTATTTTTGCATCTATATTCATAAGAGAAATTGGCCTGTAGTTCTCTTTCTTTGTTGGATCTTTTTGTGGTTTAGGTATCAGCGTAATTGTGGTTTCGAAGAATGAGTTGGGCAGTGTCCCTTCTGTCTCTATTTTGTGGAATAGTTTGAAGAGTATTGGTGTTAAGTCTTCTTTGAAGGTCTGGTAGAATTCTGCACTAAAACCATCTGGTCCCGTACTTTTTTTGGTTGGGAGGCTTTGAAGGATTTTTTTAATCACTAGTTAGAATCACTGTCATATATGTCAACTGCATTCATGTTCATTTGCCACACAGCAGCTTATGACCATGTGTAACTTCAGTCCTATTGGATCAAATCACTTGTTCTGGTCTTCCAGGACACTGTATGAGTGTAATTCACAGACAACAGAGAGGGTTTCTTCGGTGAGGCAGGTTATTGGTGCTGGTGCACAGGCCCAATGGATTGACATCTCTTAGTTAGGATTTCTACTCTTGCGATGAACCACCATGACCAAAAGCAACTTGGGGAAGAAAGAATTTATTTCACTTATATTTACACTTCCCAGTGTATACTGCACTGAAGGAAGTCAGGACAGGAACTGAAAGCAAGAACCTGGAGGCAGAAACTGATGCAAAAGCCATGCAGGAGTGATACTTGCTTGTTTTGCATTTCCTGGCTTATTCAGCCTACTTCTTAAAATAGCACCTAGAAACACCAAGTGTGACCTCACTCAAAACAGGGTGTGGTACCTCCCACACTGATCACTGATTAAGAAAATGCACTACTGACTTGCCTACAGGCCAGTCTTCTGGAGGCATTTTCCTCAGTTGAGAGTTCCTTCTTCCCAAATGACCCTAGCTTGTGTCAAGTTGACATAAAGCCTACCAAAACAACAGCCACAATTGGAGGCCCCATACTTACTCAAAAAGCTAAAAACATAAATGGGTTAAAACACATTAACTATTTTTAACTCCCTGTATTCATTATGAGACAAAAATAGTAAATCACCTCTGACAACTCTTAGAAAAACCACAAAAATTATTTGAAAACTGGTTGGTAGGGGGTGGGGATGTGGCTCAGTGTTTGTGATGGTAATCTTGTTAATTTTGTTTGCTTGCTTGCTTGTTTTGAGGCAGGGTGTGTCTTACTTAGGGTTTTGATGCTGTGAGGAGACAATGTAACCAAGGTAAGTCTTATAAGGATAGCATTTTAATTGGGTCTGGATTACAGGTTCAGAGTTTCAGTCCATTATCAAAGTCAGAGCATGTCAGCCTCTAGGCAGGTATGGCAAGGAAGAAGCTGATAGTTCTACATCTTGATCTAAACGCTGCTAGGAGAAGACTGCCTTTCAGGGGGCTAGAAGGAAGGTCTCCAAACCCACCCCACAAAGTTACATACTTCCTCCAACAATGCAATACCCTCTAATAGTGCCATTATCTAGGCCAACCGTATTCAAACCACCAGAAGGTCTCCTGCAAATAAGGTTACCCTTAAACTCCTGGTCCACTTGCTTATGTCTTTTTACTACTGGACTTTTATGTTTGTGCCACTGTATCTTGCCAAAATGTCCATTTTAAAGAAGTATTACAACTGAAAAAAAAGGAAAGAGAAGATAAATGACAGAATTTATCCATCACCACTTGTAATCCTTAATGATAGATAGGTGTAACATCAACTATTTGTGATGCCTAGCAATACATTTGATCTTTCAAATAGATGCAAATATCCCCAAATCACTAAAGAAGCATCTATGTGAAACAGAATTCTGTATAAAGTGTTGAATAATATCAAGATATACATTACTGGCCAGCAAAATGGCAAGTAATGAAAATAAAGGTTGGGGTGCTGTAATGATAACTCAGTGGCTTAGAGGACTGGTGTTCAATTCCCAGCCACAGGGCAGCTTAAGATCATCTGTAACTCCAGTTCTAGAGGGTCCAATGCTTTCTTCTGATGTACTTGAGCACAAGGTCGACATGTGACACACAGACATACATGCAGGCAAAACAACCTTGCATTAAAATAAATAATGTTTAATTTTATTTAGTATTGGTGAAAAATTCTAGTTTCCTTACTTTCAAGTATGTTTGAAGTTTTCCATATATCAAATATTCTACAGGTTCATGTTAAATTATTTTAAATTTCCCAGTGAAGTTGGTGCATGCCATTAATCCCATCACTTGGGAGGCAGAGGCAGAGGCAGGCAGACCTCTGAGTTCAAGGTCAATCTTGTCTACAAATAAAGTTCCAGAACAGCCAGGGGTACACAGAGAAACCCTGACTCAAATAACACGTGAACCAAACCAAAGCAAACCAAACCAAACCAAACCAAACCAAAATAAACCTTTCAACTTCATAAAGTACATTTTAGAATAATGCCTGAACCCTATCTTTTTTTTTAATTTTTATTTTCTATATTCTATGTTTACATTCCAAAGGCTTTCCCCTTTCCCAGTCCCCCCCCCACCATACGTCCCATAATTCCTCCCCCCCACTATTCCCCAATCATTCCCCCTCCCCCCATGGTTTCCTACAAAACTGGATCCAATCTTTAGAGGCCCAGGGTCCTCTCCTTTCTTCTTCTTGGGAATCATTTGACTTGCTAATTGTGCCTTGAGTATTTAGGGCTTCTGGGCTCATTAATATCCACTTATCAGTGATTGCATTTCATGTGTATTCTTTTGTGATTGGGTTAACTCACTCAGGATGATATTTTCCAGGTGTAACCATTTACCTACAAATCGCATGAATTCATTATTTTTAATTGCTGAGTAGTATTCCATTGTATAAATATACCACATTTTCTGTATCTATTCCTCCTTTGAGGGATATTTGGGCTCCTTCCAATTTCTGGCTATTATAAACAAGGCTGCTATAAACATAGTGGAGCATGTGTCTTTATTGTATGCAGGGCAATCCTCTGGGTATATGCCCAGGAGTGGTATGCCAGGGTCCTCTGGAAGTGACATGCCCAATTTTCTGAGGAACAGCCAAACTGATTTCCAGAGCGGTTTTACCATTTTGCAATCCCACCAGCAGTGGAGGAGTGTTCCTCTTTCTCCACATCCTCGCCAGCACTGGTTGTCTCTTGAGTTTTTAATCTTAGCCATTCTGACTGGTGTGAGGTGGAATCTCAGGGTTGTTTTGATTTGCATTTCCCTGATGACTAATGATGTTGAACATCTCTTAAGATGTTTCTCGGCCATCTGAATTTCTTCTGGTGAAAATTCTTTGTTTAGCTCTGTACCCCATTTTTTGATAGGGTTATTTGTTTCTTTGGGGTCTAACTTCTTGAGTTCTTTGTATATATTGGATATTAGCCCTTTGTCGGATGTGGGGTTGCTGAAGATCTTTTCCCACTTTGTTGGTTGCCGTTTTGTCCTTCTGACAGTGTCCTTTGCTTTGCAGAAACTTTGTAATTTTATGAGGTCCCATTTGTCAAATCTTGATCTTAGTGTGTAAGCTATTGGTGTTCTGTTCAGGAACTTTCCCCCTGTGCCTATGTCCTCCAGGGTCTTCCCAAGTTTCTTTTCTAATAGTTTCAGTGTGTCTGGTTTTATGTGGAGGTCCTTGATCCACTTGGAGTTGATCTTAGTGCAAAGAGATAAGAGTGGGTCAATACGCATTCTTCTGTATGTTGACCCCCAGTTGAACCAGCACCATTTGTTGAAAAGGCTATCTTTATTCCACTGGATGGTTGTGGCTCCTTTATCAAAGATCAAGTGACCATAAGTCTGTGGGTTAATTTCTGGGTCTTCAATCCTATTCCATTGATCCACTTGCCTGTTGCTGTACCCTGTCTTTATATCCTTTGCCTTTCAGCTGCTCTGGGATAGACTCAGGTATACTATGGGCAGGTTTTCCTCAGTGAGGGCCCACTGAATGGAAGTATCATTTGTCACTTTCATGTTGATGTCCCTGACTGCCTGTGCCTCATCTAGATCTAGCAGTCACAGGTATTTGTTGAAGGAATGGTTTCCATTCCTAGTTACAGCCTCCACCTCCACCATATGCTCAAATATTGCCCTGATTTTGCAAGGGGAAGTGAGGCACAAGTCAGCTTAGTATCCTCTCTCTATGTCTTCAGTCAGCAGTAAACAAGTGTGCTGGAGGAGGAAGTGGGTAATCCTTTTAGTATACAGGAGTGTTAGGATTTCTTTTCCTTTCATCTTTTAAAGAAATCTTTATTTTGAGTTTTTCTCCAGTTCTGGAGAGGAACTCTTCTCTCAGGCTGGGGTGAGGGCAAATGATACTCCAGATCTCAGTTATTCACAGGGAGGTTCAGAGTGCCCCCTTCCCTGCTAACATCTTCTCAGCTGTTTACAAAACACCCAGGTGAATCCCTGAGCCAGGCAGCCTAGCTGTCTCTTTAAGTGCCAGGGTCTGGGTGGGAGAGGGAGGAGATAACTCTGCTGTGCTACAAATTTCCAGGCTCCTCTGGTAAACTGGAGCTCAGAGCTTTGCCCTAAACTTCTCCTTTTGCATGCCTCTCACCAAGGGAGGGAGAGGAAAAGCATCCTCCCCTCTTGAAGCCACCAGCAGCTTCAGTCACACAGGACCTGCTTTCCACACCCCCAGCATTCTTCCTTGTTTCCTGACTCTCCCTCCCAGAAAGAGAAAAGGAGAGAAAGAAAAAGAAACAATCAGAAAGATTGTGGGATTTGAATCTCTCCAAGGAAGAAATACCCAGAAAACTCAGTTTATTAAACAACAAACTGACAGATTCCCAACTCGTAGGTTCATCCCAGAGGTAAGATTCTGGGAGAAAGGCAGGCCGGCAGAGGCAAACCAACTCCAGGTTTTATACAATCCGGGAAGAGGTTGCACCTGAGAGGGTAGAAGTTTTCTGTTGGGAGCAGCCAACCTAGATTTTTCTCTTTCCTTTCTATTTCTTTTTTATCTTTCCTTTTTTCTTTCTTTTAAATGCTGGACACGGACTGCCTGAGGACCACAATTGACCATGGGAGTCAACTTTCAACCCCTCCTATTTTTTACTTTGATTTCTCCCAGAAGTTGTGTTGTTTTGCTGGAAGCATTAGGAAAGTCAGAAAATGTTTTAGATTACTATATCCTTCCTCTTCTTTTAATTACTTACTTGAATTTTTTAAGACTTTCTCCTATTCAATTGGATTATTAATCCAAAATGACATGTGTCTATTACCTCGTGTTAGGTTGATCCTTTTTTTCCTTTCTTCTTGACATTTTGAAGCCACTTTCTCTCTTTTCCTGGAGAAGGGACTTTGAGAATCACAGAAACTGTGGGGGGAGGGGGAATGATTGGGGAATAGTTGGGGGGGAGAGGAACTATGGGACTTAGGGTGGGGGAACTGGGAAAGGGGAAAGCCTTTGGAATGTAAACATAGAATATAGAAAATAAAAAAAAATTATAACCATAAAAAAAAACGAGAATCACAGGAAGGCAAAACAGGATGGAGACATGGATTTTCCTTAGCTGTTAAGAAACTGAGGTGTGTGTGTGTGTGTGTGAGAGAGAGAGAGAGAGAGAGAGAGAGAGAGAGAGAGAGAGAGGGAGAGAGAGAGTCTGGGAGTATTCAGTGTTCTGAATGTATACATCATTCTTCCCTAGAAGTTATAGGGGACCCATGATGCAAGAGGCCCTCATTGAATCCTGACAGCCTGAATCTGAGTTACTGATAGGCTCTCCCAGGCTGTTAGCTCTTGAAGCTTATGGAAGAATGTCTAGACCTAAACACTGTGTGTTTCAGTTTTGTTCTCAGGGGCTGGTTAGAGATACTAATGGTGTCAAATGTGTTTGAAATATTTACCAATAGTCTCTGCTCTACCCTAAGGCTGGACTTGAATGATCCTAAGTAGGGCTTGGAGATGGATGACCTTGAATGGGTGTTAGAGATATGAAAAAGCTAAACCATAAGATTGGAAGTATTTTCTAGAATGTTTACTGTCTTAACATGAATGTTTCGTGTTATTTTGCCTGATCTCCAGTTATTATGTTTTCTGAAACTCTGATATTACCAACCATTAGGGCCTTTCAGAAATTTAGTCTCTGATTGTAGAAAGATTATTTGATGTTTATTTATTCAGCCATAATTGAAAAATTTTACTGTACAACACACAATTAGAATGGAGTTCCATGATATTCTTGATTGGGTGCTACTGATTTTATTATATGTACCTGTCTTCAGACACTCCAGTAGAGGGTGTAGGTCTTGTTACAGATGGTTATGAGCCATCATGTAGTTACTGGGATTTGAACTCAGGACCTTCAGAAGAGCAGTCAGTGCTCTTAACTGCTGAGCCTTCTCTCTGGCCTGCTACTGATTTTAAATTTTGTTCTATCTGGTCCTGGTAGTGGTAATGGCAGTGGAGGCAAGGGTAACCACCTTTAATTCCATCACATAGGCAGAGACTGGCAGATCTGAGTTTGAGGCCAGCCTAATCTATACTGTGAGTTCCAAGGCAGCAAGGACCAAAGAGAAACCTTGTTTGGAACAAACAAATGGAAAATTATAGTATTATGTAATTTCTCCATTCCCTTTCCTCCTTCCAACCCATCTCATATATCCCATTGCTATTGTATGTTGGGTTGGTATTATAATTCAGAGTTCACAGCTGGGTTAGAGAATCACTGCTTTTATCCTATAGCAGCCTGCATAGTACCATATGGGATCATAAGACCAGCTAGTACAAACATCTTCTAGCACAGACAAGAAGTTATGTAGCCTGGTCTGTCCTCCAACTTGTTTTGCATGGATGATCTTAAATCACTGCTGGTCTTGGTTGCTTCCAAAATGCTAGAATTAAAGATGTGTGTCATTATATCCAACTATCACCTCAGTTTAAACACCAACTTTTAATGCCTTCGCTTGTGAAAATGGTCCCAGGTGAGCATCAGACATATGGGACTGGATCAGTGAATCACAAGCTTTTCCTATATCCTATGTTAGTAAAATTACCTTTGAAGTATCAGAGTAATATCCAATTTTTGTAAACAGTATGATTTAGTAAGAAAAACTAATAAGGGCCAAATATAAATCTTCAGTAAATAAACAGTGTCTTCTACTAGAGGGTTGGAGGGATGAGACAAAGTGATTACAAGCACACTAGAGTCCCTTCTCTGCCTGATACTAGGCCAGATGATAAACACTCTGTTTCTCCCACAAGGAAGGCAGCAAACAGTTTAACAGGAAGCTTGGAGCTATGTTGGTGAAGGTTTTACTTTTCCTCTTGCTCTTCAGTAAGGGTGATAAAGGAATGTACTCTTTGAAAAGGGGAGTGATAAAGAACACTTGTTGCTCTTCCAGAGGATCTGAGTTTGATTCCTAGCACCTACATGGGATGGCTCACAACCACCTCTAACTCCAGTTCCACTCACTCCATAGTGAGTGAACATTGTCCCACTCACTATTTGGGGTAATGTTTTTCCTAAAGTTTATTCAGAAAGTTCTTAGAGAAAATTTTACCCCTGACTTAGTAAATATAACACACAAGGAAGTAGACTCATTTATGTGTGGGGAAGTATTATCTGTAAATGCTGCAAGATTGGACAAGCACATTCATAAAAAAAAAAATAAAAAAACAAAGAACAAAAAACAGGGGACGCCATAGAGAACTAACAGACAACGCCAGGTACCAGAACATAGTCCAAAACTAACATTTCTCGGGTCTAAACCTGTCAGCCTTTTGCCTGCAGCCAGGGCCTGGGCAGCTGTGCGGGCCATCTGTACGCCAACCTGGTCGTGCACCAACCCAATCAGGGGGTCATCTGCCTTGCAGAGTGATCAGCACTTGGATAAGATCCCTGCAACCTCCGCCATCTGTGCTCCCTGAAGGAGCAGACAGGCAGCACCAGGTTCACAGAGATAACCCTTTTGAGTGAGAGTTACTTTCAATTAGAAAATTGGTTATCCAAATAAGTCATTACAATAAGCACTTTATAGACTGTTTGTGAAATTGATTATGTTTCCTGCTGAGTTAAACTTTTCATGACTTTCTTTTTCACCAACCTATACAGACATGTCTAGTGACAGTAGCAAGAAGCTTCCAGGTAGATACTAGTTGGATTTCTCCATGCACTGTAATTCCAGTGAGTCATATTTCAGTGATAGGATCATACTATCAAGTTCTAGCACAAATCCAAAAGTAATGACAAACGACTATATTTGTTTTATAAGTCTATAAGTTCTCTATGACCAAGAACTTGAAGAACTAGGAGACTTTCTGGAATACACTGATACATTGAACCAGACTTTGCATGAAATAACGCATGCAAAGATGAAAGACAATCCAAGAGATCTCTTTAGATCTTTATGTCATGTGAGAGCATTTCTCCCTTTAAAAACACAGGCTATGACTTATGTCCTTCTCTAGTTTAAAACAGATGCTCATGCTGCTCATCTTTAACACATTCATTAGGCTTTATGTGTTCAGAGAAGTAAATACATTTAAGATACCAGGTTTGAGTGCTTCATACTGGTAGAAAGAAAATCTCTAAGTGAAACTAGACAACAATTACATGACCTTTGGGACCACTAAGTGAATAGATATGAAAAACATCTCCCTTGCACACTTAGAGCTTGTAGAAAGGATAAAGGCAAGGAGAAGGAAAGCATCATGTTACACTCATGTTTACCTTCTATTTAAGCTCTTCAGTGCCTTTAGGGGTATGATCAGGCCCTTCAGGGCCTGGTGCAGTTACATCATCTTGAGAATTTAGGTTTATTTAACTTGAACATGGTTAGTGTTTAAAGAGGTTCTACTTAGCCTACGAAGCTATGGCTATGGAATTCATGATTCCAACTAAACTTGGATGACATGCATAGATAAAATGTAACACTATATCTATATAAAACAAACCCCAATACAATGTATACTCTCCTTTATACACACACATATTGCAGAGCTATGTGGGAATATATACATCATATAAAAGTTGATCTTAAGTCTGTTATAGTCTGGATATTTCATATGTTTTAGACATATATGGATGTAATTGTGGATATATGTATATATTCATTACATAATATATCTGGAAGCGGTACACACACACACACACACACACACACACAAATTCCCTTTCTTCATGTAACATAACTAATACACACAAAGAGAAGAGTATTAAAGAATGGTCATGGTCATAAGTTCTGAAGTTCTTATTTTATTATTTTTAAATTTACTTATGAGCATCAGTGAGTATGTATAGGCATGTACATGCCATGAGTTTTTGTTGCAAAGAATGATTTTGATAAATCTGTTGTCTCCTTAAACTGTGCATGATTCTTAGGGATCAGAATCATATCATAAAGATTGAAGGCAAATATATTTTAACCTGATGATTATTTCACATATCATAACCTACTAATATTTATTATTGTAATTATTTTTATATTAGAATTATAATTTAAATTGACTGCTCTTTTGTATTGTGTATTTGGAATCATCAAAGCATAGGAATTCATAGTATTTTAGAGAATGATTTACAATGACTGAGTTCACCTCATTTAAGTAATTTAGCACATTAAAAAATTAATCAAGATTAACTGTGTCCTCTGCAGAGTTCCTCTTAAAGATACTTTTAAGTATGAAATTGTAGAAACTAGGATGATTGAAATGGCCAATTAGTTTCTGGATCCAAAATGTTGCAATTAAAGGCAAGGAAGATGGTCCCCAGTGTAGACTCATCTTGGTGCATATTATATTAATCCCTCTGCAGGTTGGCTTAGAGTGGCCCAGTTCCCTTATGCAAGTATAAGTAGGGGTATATATTATGGTTTATAGCCGCACCAAGAAACTTCTAAAGTCAGAAACTAAGAATAGGTATGCGTCATAGCCAGAAGTAAGTCTTATATTTTTTTTCCTCTGTTTATTCAAGTGAAAATAACTGGTCTCTAAATCAGGCAAAAATTATGTTTCCTAGCTTTAACTCCTTAACATGATTTTCTTGAATTTGTGAACAGTAGGAAACAGGAATATTGATATATACTGTGAATAACAGCACACTCAAAGAAGAATAGAAAGGAAACCAGGTCTGAGTGGTATAAAATAGGTTTCTAACAAAAGTACTTATGTACTGACTTCAGATTTTAGGTTACCTTAACCATGTTTGTTCAAGAGTAGCTACTTATGTTTCTTGTGTTTATTGGAAATATATTCTAATTCTTCCTTTACATACAGAGAATTTCCATTTCCCTGTGCAAATCTCTAAGACTAATTTAAATTTGATGTACTGTTTTCTAAAACCATATGTGGGCTACTCTGCTGTTTTCATGGCAGATTTTAAAGTTCGATAAATTCACCAACAATGAATGCAGCCTTTCAGGGGTTAAGCCCTTATGCTTTGTGGGAACATCTAGCATTTCCTGCATCTGTCTTCATGCACTCGAAGTTCACACTCTATCTGGGAGAAATTAAGATATTCTAGCAAGAGACACATATGTCTCTCTATTCAGCTGTCAGATATTGAAGTAATGGAACCTAAAGAAATGGGACTTTTCCCCAAATAACATCATGTTGGGTGAAGGAAAATGACCGAACTTGAGGAGTCCTTATCTCTTCCAGAAATAATTTACACAACGGTTACAGCTTGTCAGACCTAATAGAATGAGGCTGAAGCACAGACATGGATGCCAGTGGTGGGCAGGAAACATCTTGACCAGGAATGTTTAGATCTGCATGTCCTTAGCCCTCTGTTTAACCTTTAATCCTACTTCTGGACCCCAAGAAATCTTAGGGTGTTTGTTGTTTGTTTATGTTTTTTCTTCATACTGAGCAAATGTCCTTTTTCTGCATTGTACTATTAATTTGATTTACTGAGTGTAAGTGGTTGAACATGGCATGGTGCAAAAGCTGTAACCTGAAGTTCAATAACAACACTAATACTGCCAAGTAGAGTGAAAATATTTCTGCAATTTCTTCCTTCTTAAAGTATGGTACTATCTTCTGCTTCAGTCTGACATTTTTACAGGATATTCTTAAGCTTCTCATTGACTATTTGAAGGGAATATTCATTTATTCAGAATCCTACTTATTCCTATTAACTACAGAAACTAAAATGGCCTACAATTTTGAAAGATGGTCAATTCAGTTTTACAGTCCCCAATGGCCTAACATGTTGATTATCAATCTTATTGCAAAGCAAACAGGTATCACTGCTTCTGCCAGTCAACAGACCCCTTAGCTGCTTCTATCTCAATGGCACCAGGAAAATTCCCCAAAACTCTTTTTCTCAGTGCCAAGTTCTTTGAGCTGCTGTTACCTTGTGCCTCTCAGTAAATTGTCTTTCTCCAACTTTGTTCCTTGTACCTTCTAGCACTAAGGCCAGGACACATAGGATAAAGCTTATCTCCACCAACCTTCCAAACCTGGCAGACTCAACAACTCTATTTTACTGAATTGAAGGCTGGGTTTTCCCCCAGGGTCCCTTAATGTTAAACCTGGCCTCAATCTCCTCTAATGGGTTTCTCTTCAGCATCTAATTATGGGTATTTACAAACTTGGGCTTAAAAATTATTTTAATAAGATTCTCCTGTGAGGCCGTTCCTCAGCTTCCTTCCTGTGGTTCTGTTTTTCTCTGCAACATTTACAATCTGCAATTTGAGAGATGATGTGACTCATTTAATTTAGAATTAAATCTAAATTCCTTTAGATTTAATAAGCAACATTTTAGGCATATTCACACATACTCTAATATCAAGAACTGTTATATTATCTACATTTGATGTTTATAGTGAAATGTTTGGTTACAGACTTAACAGTACCATGAAGAAGTATTATTTGGGGATAACACTTTTTAATTCCCTAGACATACTGCAGTGTGGGAGGCTCTTAAGCAAGTTAAGGATAGAATATCACAGAGAAACAATGTGTGGCTCTGAAGAGACAGATTTAGCTGATATTGGGTCAAAGTCATGGTCTTTTTTGCATCTCTCTAACAAATTAGAGAAATTCATAACACAAACTGAACCAAAATTGGTTGAGGAACTGACAATGTCACCATTAATATCTTCTTTAATAAAAATAAATCACTTCAGATGAGAAATTTTGGCACATGGAAATCTGTTAACTAGGTATTCACAGTGTCTTACTTGGGTGTCTGTATCGGTGAAGGAATAAGGATTACTGTAGGAGTTGTTGCACAAGCAGAAGTTTGGTTCTGATTATAACATTATAATGGGTACATTAGATTAAGGTTAATGAAAGACAAAGTATTCCTATGATCAAGCATGTTTGTGCTTAAGGGAAGTTGCCATGAAATTCTTTCCCTTGAACTATGTAAGAATGCCATGGTTGTTTCCCTTCCCTACATTTAGATTTTCTGGATCACATCATATATCTCGGGGAATTTTACAATGTGTCAAGGTTCAGAACAACATTTGGTAAAGGTGATTTCCAAACAAAATAAATTTATGTTTATAAAGCACATCCTACAGCCTTTCTCAGATGGACAGTCTTATAATTATCTTGATTTTCTTAAGACTAACAGGAGAAAAATATTTGAATTCACACAGTAGAGTTTTGTGAGTGTGAGATTTGTTATCACATGCATTGAAAATAGATTAAAATAATAAATTGCTGTGTGAGTGAAGACCATGTGAGCATACATATTGCCACTAACATATCCAAACAACACTTATGTATTTAAATTTTGTGGTAGTTGAACAGGAGGTTTAGTTAATTATTAACTCTCTGAAATATATAGTTAAATAAATGAAGTCACTAACTTTATGATGAAACATAATTTATGACAATTTTCAATAAAAGATTTTAAGAATGAGGGCTGAAAGGATGACTTAACAGATAAGGGCAGATTCTGCCAAGCCTGATGACCTGAGTTCTATCCATAGAACCTTTCAAGTGGGAAGATTGGATGAGTTGTCTACTAAAATACACATGTGTTGAAATATACATTCTCACAATAAAGGAAAGTAAATAAAACAAGTATAATAAAAACAATATTTTAAAACAAGAGAAATGAAGAGAAAATTAAGTGTTGGTTGTAACAGGGAAAGAGGTTTAAATGTATGGATGCCAACATATCAATTTCTTTAATATTAGCTACTGAAGTCACCATAATTTTTCTTCTATGCAATGATTATTCTTAAAATTATCTTTAACATTTGTGACTCTCTTTCTGTTTCTCTCTTTCTTCCTATTCTCCTTTTTGGCTCTCTCTTTCTCACTCTTTCTATCCCCCATTAGGGGCAACTCCCTAGCCTCAATCTCAGGGGACAGGGATCTTTCTTGCTGAAGAGGACCTTCACAATAAACATATCTTTAATATATAATCTAAAAAAATGTTGTGACAATTTATCAGTTAGATAGCTGTTTATTCATTCATTTGATATATGATATGGATATATATTATACATGCATACATACACATACCCATATGGCAGAATGGAAGTTCTGGGAATGAAAAGGAGGACATTATACATTCACATATGTGCTACACTAATCTACAACTACTGAGCAAATTTCATCTGGTTTATAACATTAGAGCTTTTTCTTTATAGGTGTGTTATGCAAAGATTTGTGCTTTAATATGCAGGATATTTTTGCATTTCTTGTATTCTTTGAATATCACAAAATTTTTAGCTTCATTGTTTTAAGAAGAACACTTACACACTTGTACATGTATTTATTCATATTTGCTCAAATTACAATACTATTATTCCCTCTATTTTCTGTTTAGTTTTTCCATCACTAAAAATGTTTAAGATCTATTTTCAGGTCATCACTTTAAGTTTGCAAATATGAGACAAAGCCTGATACCTTGTGCAGCATGTACATAATTTTGCATAATTTTATTTCACATATTTTCCTTCCAAAGAGATGACTTCTTTCCATCATATGAAAAATTGTTGTCTCTATCTCTGTCTCTCTCTTTCTGTTTGTCTGTCTCTCAGTGTCTCTGTCTCTGCCTCTCTGTCCCTATCTGTCTGTCAATCTGTCTCTTTCTCTCTCTTTTTGTGTGTGTGTCTTCTACATACATGAGTATAACCGACTCAGTCTGTAACCTGTTATGGTATGTATGATTTCAGTTGTCACCATTTGTTACTTCATAACAAGGTCATATGTTTTTCCAAAGGGGAAGCATTCCTTAGATTCCAATAATTCTTAGCATGAGCTATCTTAAATCACCATGTCGGCCTTGTTTCCACAGATTGATGCACAAACCCAGACCTCAGGAGATGCCACTCACAAACAGCACTAAAATCACAGAATTCATTTTACTGGGGCTCACAGATCGCCCAGAACTCCAGCCTCTCCTCTTTGTTTTGTTTCTGTTGGTTTACCTTGTCACCGCCTTAGGCAACATGGGTATGATGGCCCTGATCAGACTGGATGCCCGCCTTCACACACCTATGTACTTCTTCCTCAGTAACTTAGCCTTTGTGGATTTGTGTTATACCTCAACAGCCACCCCACGGATGTTGACCAACTTCTTATCAGACAAGAAGACAATATCCTTCATTGGCTGCTTTATTCAGTGCTACCTTTTCATTGCTCTTCTCCTCACAGAGTTTTACATACTGGCAGCCATGGCCTATGACCGCTATGTGGCCATATGCAACCCCCTGCATTACAGTCTGAAAATGTCCAGGCGAGTCTGCATCTGCTTGGCCATGTGTCCTTATATCTATGGCTTCTCAGATGGGCTCTTCCAAGCCATCTTGACCTTCAGTATGACCTTCTGTAAATCCAATGTCATCAACCACTTCTACTGTGCTGACCCACCACTCATTAAGCTGTCTTGCTCTGATACTTACATTAAAGAACATGCCATGTTAATATCTGCGAGCTTTAACCTTTCCAGTTCCCTCACAGTCATCCTGGTGTCCTATGTCTTCATTATTGCTGCCATCTTAAGGATCAAATCAGCTGAGGGAAGGCACAAGGCATTCTCTACCTGTGGTTCCCACATGATGGCTGTCACATTGTTTTATGGGACTCTCTTCTGCATGTATGTAAGACCACCCACTGACAAGACTGTTGAGGAATCCAAAATAATAGCTGTCTTCTACACCTTTGTGAGTCCACTGCTGAATCCATTGATCTATAGTCTGAGAAATAAAGATGTAAAGCAGGCCTTGAAAACAGTGCTCAGGCAAAATGTTATCAGGACAGTATCGATGCCTTCATTTTCTAATAAAATATTACTATAACTTTATGTCAAACATATTTATATTTTATCGCTTGGTCTTTATCTTGTTTGTTTTCTACAATTTTGTACATGAAAACATGATGTAATATCCTCATATCTATCCACAATTTTCACCTTTCCCCACATATTCCTCATGTTATTTTCAAATAATATCACACATACATGCACAGATACACACACAACATGAATGGTATCTATTTTGAAAAAATATATAAATATGTATATATTGCTACTTAGTTTGGGCCTTAATCATCATATTATTCATAGAACTGTGATAGTATGTATAGATCATTTGACTAGGATGAGAATAACATAGGCATTAATAACCTTGGTCTGCCAGTGTAGGAATAGCCAGAGAGGCCACCATCTTTGCTCCTGTGACTGAGCAGTCAGGTGCAGCCAGGTACATGGAGATCACCCAAATATAAGATCACTTGCAACACAGCCCACCAGGGCCCCACCTGCACCCAGGAGCTGGGCAGGATTGCCACAGCCATCTGTGTACCTAGTCTTCTAGGGGATATCTGCTCTGTAGGGAGTCCCACAATTAGAGATGAGGCTACCATCTTCACTCCTGCAACTGAGTTGGCTGTTACAGCCAGGAACTCAGAGAACACCTGAGGGTAAGCTCACTTGGGACTCCATCTGCCCAGGAGCTAGGCAGCCCCACAGGAATCTATGCTGGGGAAAGCCGGTCACCCAGGGGTGCTGAGATAGGCTTAGAGGCACACAGGAGGGACAAGCACCAGCCAACTAACACCAGAGATAACCAAATAGCAAAAGGCAAACTTAGGAACATTACTAACAGAAACCAACGCAAAATGGCACCATCTGAACCCAATTCTCCCATAACAGCAAGTGCTGGATACCCCAACACACCAGAAAAGCAAGATTTGAATTTAAAATCGCAGCTCATGATGCTGATAGAAGACTTCAAGAAGGACATAAATAACTCCTTTAAAGAAATACAGGGGAACAAAAGTAAACAGGGAGAAGCCCTTAAAAAACTACAGGAAAACACAAGAAAACAGGTGAAGGAATTGAACAAAAGCATCCAGGATCTAAAAATGGAGGTAGAAACAATAAAGAAATCACAAAGGGAAACAACTCTGGACATAAAAAACCTAGGAAAGAAGTCAGGAATCATGGACCAAGTATCAACAGCAGAATACAAGAGATAGAAGAGAGAATCTCAGATGCAGAAGATACCATAGAAAACATTGATACAATAGTCAAAGAAACTGCAAAATGCAAAAAGCTCCTGACCCAAAACATCCAGGAAATCTAGGACAAAATGAGAAGACCAAACCTAAGGATTTTATATACAGAAGAGAATGATTTCCAACTTAAAGGACCAGGAAATATCATCAACAAAATTATAGAAAACTTCCCTAACCTAAAGAAGGAGATGCCCATGAACATACAAGAAACCTACAGAACTCCAAATAGATTTGGCCAAAAATGTAATTCTTTCCATCACATAATTATTAAAATGCCAAATGTACTAAACAAAAAAAGAATATTAAAAGCAGTAAGGGAAAAAGGTAAAGTAACATATAAAGGTAGACCTATCAGAATTATACCAGACTTCTCACCAGAGACTATGAAAGCCAGGAAAGTCTGGGCAGATGTCATACAGACCCAAAGGGAACACAAATGCCAACCCAAACTGCTAAATCCAGCAAATCTCTCAATTATCATAGATGGAGAAATCAATAAATTCCATGACAAAAAAACTTTACACAGTATCTTTCCATAAATCCAACCCTTCAAAGGATAATGAATGGAAAACACCAACAAAAGGAGGGAAACTACACACCAGAAAAAGCAAGAAATTAATCTTCTTTCAACAAACCCAAAAGAAGATAACCACATAAACAAAAATTACATCAAAAATAGCAGGAAGCCACAATCACTATTCCTTAATATCTCTTAACATCAATGGACTTAATTCCCCAATAAAAAGGCATAGACTAACAGACTGGATACATAAACAGGACCCATCATTTTTCTGCATACAGGAAACACATCTCGGTGACAAAGACAAACACTACCTCAGAGTAAAAGGCTGGAAAACAGTTTTCCAAGCAAAAGGTCCCAGGAAACAAGCTGGAGTAACCATTCTAATATCCAATAAAATAGATTTTCTACCAAAAATCATCAAAAAAGACACAGAGGGAAACTTTATACTCATTAAAGTAAAAATCTACCAAGAATAACTCTCAATTCTGAACATCTATGCTCTAAATACAAGGGCACCCTCATTCATAAAAGAAACTTTAATAAATCTTAATGCAACCATTGAACCTCACAATTAATTTTGGGAACTTCAACACCATACTCTCCTCAATGGACAGATCAGGGAAACACAAACTAAACAGAGATACAGTGAAACTAATAGAAGTTTTGGACCAAATGGATTTAATAGATATCTATAGAACATTTCATCCTAAATCAAAATAATATACCTTCTTCTCAGCACCACATGGTACCTTCTCCAAAATTGACCATATAACTGGACAAAAAAACAGACCTCAACAGGTATAAAAAGATAAAACTAATTCCATGCCTCCTATCAGATCACTATGTGTGGTCTTCAATAGCAACAAAAACAACAGAAAGCCCATCTACACATGGAAGCTGAACAATGCTCTACTCAATGATACCTTGGTCAAGGAAGAAATAAGGAAAGAAATCCAAACCTTTTTAGAATTTAATGAAAACAAAGGCACAACCTACCCAAATTTATAGGACACAATGAAGGCAGTGGTAAGAGGAAAACTCATAGCTTTGAGTGCATACAAAAAGAAGCTTAAGAGAGCATACACTACCAGCTTAACAGGACACCTGAAAGCTTTAGAACAGAAAGAAGCTATTACACCCAAGAGGAGTAGAAGGGAAGAAACCAAAAGAACTATACAGAAAATCAACAAAACCAGGAGTTGGTTCTTTGAGAAAATCAACAAGATAGATAGACCTTTATCCAGACTAATCAGAGGGCACAGAGACTGTATCCAAATTAACAAAAACAGAAATGAAAAGGGGGAAATAACAACAGAAACTGAGGAAATTCAGAAAATCATCAGATGCTACTACAAAAGCCTATACTCAACACAACTGGAAAATCTGGATGAAATGGAAAATTTCCTAGACAGATACCAAATACCAAAGTTAAATAAGGATCAGATAGACCATCTAAATTGCCCCATAGCCCCTAAAGAAATCGAAGTGGTCACTGACAGTCTCCCCACCAAAAATAGCAAAGGACCAAATGGCTTTAGTGCAGATTCTATCAGATAGTCAAAGAAGACCTAACACTAATACTCTTCAAAATATTCCACAAAATAGGAACAGAAGGAACACTATCAACTCGGTCTATTTAGCCACAATTTCACTCTTTAAAAAAACACATAAGATCCAACAAAGAAAGAAAACTTCAGACCAATTTCCCTTATGAATATCGATGCAAAAATACTCAATAAAATTCTTGCCAACCGAATCAAAGAACACATCAAAATGATCATTCACCATGATCAAGTGAGCAACATCCCAGTGATGCAGGGATGGTCCACTATATGGAAATCTATCAATGTAATCCACTACACAAACAAACTCAAAGAAAATAAACACAAGGTCATTCCATTAGATGCTGAAAAAGCATTTGACAAAATTCAGCATTCTTTCATGTTAAAGATCTTGGAAAGAACAAGAATTCAAGGTTCATACCTAAACATAGTTAAAGCAATATACAGCAAGCCAGTAGCTAACATCAAACTAAATGGAGAGAAACTTGAAGCAACCCCACTAAAACCAGGGACTAGACAAGGCTGCCATCCCTCTACATATCTGTTTAATATAGCATTTCAAGTTCTAGCTAGAACAATTAGACAACAAAGGAGGTCAAATGGATACAAATTGGAAAGGAAGAAGTCAACTTATCGCTATTTGCAGATTATATGATAGTATACTTAAGCGACCCAAAAATCCCCACCAGAGAACTCCTACAGCTGATAAACAACTTCAGCACAATGGCTGGATATAAAATTAACTCAAGCAAGTCAATAGCCATCCTATACTCAAAGGATAAACAGGGTGAGAAAGAAATTAGGGAAATGACACCCTTCACAATAGCCACAAACAATATAAAGTATCTTGGTGTGACTCTAACCAAACAGAAAGATCTGTATGACAAGATCTTCAAATCTCTGAACAAAGAAATCAAAGAAGACACAAAAACCTCCACCACATAACTCCTGCAATGGATAAACAACTTCAGCAAAGTGGCTGGCTATAAAATCAACTCAAGCAAATCAGTAGCCTTCCTATACGCGAAGGATAAGCAGGCCAAGAAAAAATTAGGGAAATGACACCCTTCACAATAGCCACAAATGATATAAAGTATCTTGGAGTGATGCTAACCAAAATGTGAAATATTTATATGACAAAAACTTCAGGTCTCTGAAGAGGGAAATTGAAGAAGACATCAGAAAATGGGAAAATCTTCCATGCTCGTGGGTTGGCAGGACTAATATAGTCAAAATGGCAATCTTGCCCAAAGCAATATACAGATTCAACACAATCCCCATCAAAATCCCAACTCAGTTCTTCATAGAGTTAGAAAGAGCAATTCTCAAATTCATCTGGAATAACAAAAGACCCAGGATAGCTAAAACTATCATCAACAGTAAAAGAACTTCTGGGAGAATCAATATCCCAGACCTCAAGCAATATTACAGAGCAGTAGTATTAAAAACTGCATGGTATTGGTTCAGTGACAGGGAGGCAGATCAATGGAAGAGGATCGAAGACCCAGAATTGAACCCACACATCTATGGCCAATTGATCTTCGACAAAGGAGCTGAAAACATCCAGTGGAAAAAAAGAAAGCCTTTTCAACAGATGGTGCTGGCTCAACTGGAGGTCAACATGCAGAATGAGAATTGATCCACTCTTATCTCCTTGCACTAAGCTCAACTCCAAGTGGATCAAGGACCTCCATATAAAACCAGACACACTAAAACTAATAGAAAAGAAACTGGGGAAGACCCTTGAGGACATTGGCTCAGGGGAAAAATTCATGAACAGAGCACCAATTGCTTATGCTCTAAGAGCAAGAATAGACAAATGGGACCTCATAAAATTACAAAGTTTCTGTAAGGCAAAAGACACTGTCAAAAGGATAAATCGACAACCAACAAATTGGGAAAAAAATCTTCACCAACCCCACATCCGACAGAGGGCTAATTTCCAATGTATACAAAGAACTCAAGAGGTTAGACCCCAGAAAACCAAATAACCCTATCCAAAAATGGGGTAGAGAGCTAAACAGAGACTTTTCACCTGAAGAAATTTGGATGGCTGAGAAACACCTTAAAAAATGTTCAACATCATTAGTCATTAGGGAAATGCAAATTAAAACAACCCTGAGATTTCACCTCACACCAGTCAGAATGGCTAAGATTAAAAACTCAGAAGACATCAGGTGTTGGTGAGGATGTGGAGAAAGAGGAACACTCCTCCACTGCTGGTGGGACTGCAAGCTGGTACAACCACTCTGGAAATCAGTATGGCGGTTCCTCAGAAAACTGAACGTGATACTTCCGGAGGACCCAGCCATACCACTCCTGGGAATATACCCAGAAGATTCCCCAGCATGCAATAAGGATACATGCTCCACTATGTTCATAGCAGCCTTATATATAATAGCCAGAAGCTGGAAAGAACTCAGATGCCCCTCAACAGAGGAATGGATACAAAAAATGTGGTATATATACACAATGGAGTACTATTCAGCCATTAGAAAGAATGAATTCATGAAATTCTTAGAGAAATGGATGGAGCTGGAGAACGTCATACTAAGTGAGGTAACCCAGTCTCAAAAGAATACCCATGGTATACAGTCACTGATAAGTGGATATTAGCCTAGAAGCTTGGAACACCAAAGACATAAATCACATATCAAGTGATGTCTCACAAGAAGAAAGGAGTGGACACTGGTGCTAGAATGGACCAAAACATCATTGTGGGGGAGTACAAGAACAGTGAGGTGGGAGAGGGTGGATGCAGGAGCAGGGGGAGGGAAAAGTGCATGTGGGACCTTTGGGGGTGGGGAACCAGAAAAAGGGAAATGAATTGTAAATATAGAATATATCCAATAAATTAAAAAAAAAGAAGTTGGAAAAATCTTCTATGGTAGTGGATTAATATAGTAAAAATGGCTATCTTGCCAAAAGCAATGTACAGATTCAGTGCAATCCCCATCAATATCCCAACTCAATTCTTCATAGAGTTAGAAAGAGCAATTCTCAATTTCACCTGGAATAACAAAAATTTGAGGATAGCTAAAACTATTCTCAACTGTAAAAGAACTTCTGGGGAAATCAGTATCCCCAACCTCAAGCAGTACTTCAGAGCAATAGTGCTAAAAACTGCATGGCATTGGTACAGTGACAGGCAGGTAGATCAATAGAATATAATTGAAGACCCAGAAATTAACCCACATACCTATGATCACTTGGTCTTTGACAAAGGATCTAAAACCATCCAGTGGAAAAAAGATAGCCTTTCAGCAGATGGTGCTGATTAAATTGGAGGTCAGCCTGCAGAAGAATGCAAATCGATCCATTCTTATATTAAGCCCAAGTCCAAGTGGATCAATGACCTCCACATAAAACCAGACACACTTGTTAACAAGTGCTGGCAAGGATGTGGAGAAAGAGGAACACTCCTCCACTGTTGGTGGGATTGCAAAATGGTAAAACTGCTTTGGAAATCAGTTTGGCGGTTCCTCAGAAAATTAGGCATGTCACTTCCAGAGGACCTCTGGCATACCACTCCTGGGCATATACCCAGACGATTCCCCTGCATACAATAAAGACACATGCTCCACTATGTTTATAGCAGCCTTGTTTATAATAGCCAGAAATTGGAAGGAGCCCAAATATCCCTCAAAGGAGGAATGGATACAGAAAATGTGGTATATTTATACAATGGAATACTACTCAGCAATTAAAAATAATGAATTCATGCAATTTGTAGGTAAATGGTTGGATCTGGAAAATATCATCCTAAGTGAGTTAACCCAATCACAAAAGAATACACATGAAATGCAATCACTGATAAGTGGATATTAATGAGCCCAGAAGCCCTAAATACTCAAGGCACAATTAGCAAGTCAAATGATTCCCAAGAAGAAGAAAGGAGAGGACCCTGGGCCTGAAAAGATTGGATCCAGTTTTGTAGACCCAGAACAGAGAAATCGTGGGGGGGGGAGATTGGGGAATAGTTGGGGGGAAGAGGAATTATGGGAGGTATAGTGGGGGGAACTGGGAAAGGGGAAAGCCTTTGGAATGTAAACATAGAATATAGAAAATAAAAATTTAAATAAAAAAAACAGACACACTGAAACTAATAGAAAAAAAACTGGGGAAGAGCCTTGAGTACATGGGCACAGGGAAAAATTTCGTGAACTGAACACCAATAGCTTATGCTCTAAGATCAAGAATTGACAAATGGGACCTCATAAAATTACACAGTTTCTATAAGGCAAAGGACACTGTCAATAGGACAAAAAGGCAACCAAGAAATTTGGAAAATATCTTTACTAACCCTACATCTGACAGAGGGCTAATATCCAATATATAGAAGAACTCTTGAAGATAGATTCCAGAGAACCAAATAACCCTATTAAAAATGGGGCACAGAGCTAAACAAAGAATTTTTACATGAGGAATATGGAATGGCTGAGAAGCACCTAAGGAAATGTTCAACATCCTTAGTCATTAGGGAAATGCAAATCAAAACAACCCTGAGATTTTACCTCACCAGTCAGAATGGCTGAGATAAAAAACTGAGGAGAGAGCAGGTGCTGGCGAGAATTTAGGGTAAAAGGAACACACTGCCATTGCTGGTGGGATTGCAAGGTGGTACAACACTTGAAATCCATCTGGTGGCTCCTCAGAAAACTGGGCATGATACTACAGGAGGAACCTGTTACACCATTCCTGAGTATACACCCAGAGGATTCCCAAGCTCCATTATGTTCATAGCAGCCCTATTTATCATAGCCAGAAGCTGGAAAGAACCCAGATGTCCCTCAGTGGAGGAATGGATACAGAAAATGTGGTATATTTTCTGCATATTCCATTTATTCTATGGAATACTACTCAGCTATTAAAATCAATGAATTCATGAAATTCTTATACAAATGGGTGGAACTGGAAAATACCTTCCTGTGTGAGGTAACCCAATCACAAAAGAACATCTATGGTACGCACTCACAGATAAGTAGATATTAGCCCAGAAGCTAGGAATACCTAAGACAAAATTCCCATATCAAATGATGCCCCAAAAGAAGGTAGGAGAGGTGCCTGATACTGGAAAAGCTCAGTGAGGCAGTATAGGGTAATACCTGGACAGGGAAGCGGGAAGGGTTTGTTTGGAGAACAGGGGGAGGGAAGAGGGCTTATGGGACTTTTGGGAAGGGGGAACCAGGAAAGGGGAAATCATTTGAAATGTAAATAATGAATATACCTAACAAAATATAACAACCAGAGAGATTAAGCTTCGGCAAGAAAGTGTGACTTGGAAAGGGTTTGCACCATACAAAATGCTTGAGATTCTGAGCATTCCATAAAGAAACAGGAGAGAGCACATACACAGTAATTCAACCTATGTTTTCTTAGTATGAACACAAAATATCCAGACGTCCTCTCTCCTGCCTTTATTCCTTTGTACCATGGAGACTGTATACTATCTTAAACCATGACCCCAGATAACTTGTTCTGTCAGGCCTTCTCTTACATAAAAGAGCACAACCATTGATGTAAACTAGTAACACAGATAGCATTGCAGGAGCTGTTAAAACACAGAATCATATTCCACCTCAGATGTATATTCAAATCTGTTTTTTAAATAGTTCCCAAGGAGATTGTTAAGTAGGTCATATTTGGAGAAAGACTAGTCTTAGTGAAAATGTTCAAGTGCTGTGCGAAGGGGTCTTCCTGCATCTCTACAGGTCACTTGTTATAAGAGTTAACAGGATACCTATGCTGTCAAATTAGTTCCTTCCATGTATAGACCTATGACTCATTTTGCTGAAATACTTTAAAGAAACATTGGTACATCTGTATAACCCTACTTGATTACTAGTCAGTTCAATGAGGAAAAGCATAATGGTAGTGCTTTTGTCTTTCTTACATATGTGATTGTATATAGAATCATTCAAGAAGCATGAAACTGATAGATCATGATTTTTTATATGTAAAACTGTGGGTTCTGGTTTTGTAAGTCTACTTTTTCCTAAGATTAAAAGTTGGGATATTACTTTTTGTTTTATCTTCTTCTGACAATTTAGTAAAGATTGATCTAAGAATAAAAATTAAAATCTGTAAGAAATAAGTACAGAAATTGAAAAAATCATTAGAGCAGATAGTGATGACTATTCTATTCCAAACTATAGTCATGATAGTAATATTTTATTTACAATTTATAAGTGCACACAGCATATGCCATGCTTATATGTATTATGGTATTGAAAGGCTATGCATTTATTTTCCTAAATAAAAAAATCTCAAAACAAAACAGAGCAATTTTATCTTCTGAATTTGTGCTAAATCAAATGAATTAAAGAAACAGTACAGAGTTATATCATCAAAATATCTTATGGTGCTTATGTGCTGAACATCCTAAGGGCACTCTATGAGTAAAATAAGATAAAAAGAGTGCCTTCATTCATTAATTATTTTGTTATTAAATATTGTATTAGTAACAACTCTGATTTTTGTTATTGCTATTTCTTTAGAATTACGCCCAATGAAACAGTTATTTACAAGTATATGGTAATATTTTTCAGAATCATTGCCAAGTATGTCGATGTTAGTAGATACCAGTTTTAAAACAAAAGTCAATACTCTAGAGTCATTTAAAATCTTATCACTCTTTGTAGAAGCAATTAAATGACCTCTGTTTCAAAATAGAGATGTGGGAGGGAGAGAACAAATCTCTGCATTACAGTCTGAAAATGTCCAGGCAAGTCTGCATCTGCTTGGCCATGTGTCCTTATATCTATGGGTTCTCAGATGGGCCCTTCCAAGTAATCATGACCTTCAGTATGACCTTCTGTAAATCCAATGTCATCAACCACTTCTACTGTGCTGACCCACCACTCATTAAGCTGTCTTGCTCTGATACTTACATTAAAGAACATGCCATGTTAATATCAGCGAGCCTTAACCTTTCCAGCTCCCTCACAATCATCCTGGTATCCTATGTCTTCATTATTGCTGCCATCTTAAGGATCAAATCAGCTGAAGGAAGGTGCAAAGCATTCTCTACCTGTGGTTCCCACATGATGGCTGTCACATTGTTTTATGGGACTCTCTTTTGTACGTATGTAAGACCACCCACTGACAAGACTGTTGAGGAATCCAAAATAATAGCTGTCTTCTACACCTTTGTGAGTCCACTGCTGAATCCATTGATCTACAGTCTGAGGAATAAAGATGTAAAGCAGGCCTTGGAAACAGTACTCAGGCAAAATGTTATCAGGACAGTATCGATGCCTTCATTTTCTAATAAAATATTACTATAGCTTTATGTCAAACATATTTGTATTTTCTCAGTTGGTCTTTATCTTGCTTGTTTTCTATGATTTTGTACATGAATACATGATGTAATATCCTCATATCTATCCATAATTTTCATGTTTCACCTTTCCCCACATATTCTTCATGTCTTTTGCATATCATATCACATACACATGCAGATACACACACACAACATAAATGGTATCTATTTTGAAAGTATATATTTTGCTACTTAGTTTTGGCCTTAATCATCATTTTATTCATAGAACAGTGGTAGTCAGTATGTATAGATCATTTGACTAGGGTGAGAATAACCTCAGAGTTAAACAGCTTGGTCTGCCCATGTAAGAATGGGGTACAGAGCTAAACAAAGACTTTTCACCTGAAGAAATCCGGATGGCTGAGAAACACCTTAAAAGATGATAAACATCATTAGTTATTAGAGAAATGCAAATCAAAACAACCCTGAGATTTCACCTCACACCAGTCAGAATGGCTAAGATTAAAAACTCAGGAAACAACAGGTTTTGGCGAGGATGTGGAGAAAGGGGAACACTCCTCCACTGCTGGTGGGACTGCAAGGTGGTACAACCACTCTGGAAATCAGTCTGGTGGTTCCACAGAAAACTGGACATGATACTTCCAGAGGACCCAGCCATACCACTCCTGGGCATATATCCAGAAGATTCCTTAGCAAGCAATAAGGATACATGTTCCACTATATTCATAGCAGCCCTATTTATAATAGCCAGAAGCTCAAAACAACCCAGATGTCTCTCAACGGAAGAATGGATACAAAAAATGTGGTATATATACACAATGGAGTACTACTCAGCCATTAGAAACAATGAATTCATGAAATTCTTAGAGAAATGGATGGAGCTGGAGAACATCACACTAAGTGAGGTAACACAGTCTCAAAAGAACACCCATGGTATACACTCACTGATAAGTGGATATTAGCCTAGAATCCTGGGACACCAAAGACACAATCCACATACCAAATGATGTCCAACAAGAAGGAAGGAGTGGACGCTGGTTCTGGAAAATCTCAAAGCATCAGTGTAAGGGAATACCGGAACAGGAAAGTGGGAAAAGGTGAATGGGGGAACATGGTGAGGGAAAAGGGCATGGTGGACCTTTGGGGGGCAGGGAACCAGAAAAAGGAAAATGAAATTTAAATAGAGAATTTATCCAATAAAAAAAGTAAACAAACAAATATAAAAAAAGAAAAAAAAAAGAATTACCAGAGAGATTAAGCTTAGGCAAGAAAGCATATCTAGCAAAGGGGTTGCAGCATAAAAAAGGCTTGAGATTCTGAACATCATGTAAAGAAACATAGAAGAAAGCATGTATAACGTAACCTGTTTTCTTAGTGTGAATGCAAAATGTCCAAACCACCTCTCTTCTGCCTGTATGCCTTTCCATCCTGGGAACTGTATACCATCTTAAACCATGACTCCAGATAAGTCCTTCTGTAAGGCATTTTCTTACATAAAAGAGCACAGCCGTTGATGTAAACTAGTAACACAGATATCATTGCAGGAGCTGTTAAAACATATAATCATATTCCACCTCAATGTATATTCAAATCTGTTTTTTTAATAGATAGGTACATCATATTTGGAGAAGACTAGTCTTAGTGAAAACTTCCAAGTGCTATGCCAAGGGGTCTGGCTGCATCTCTACAGGGTACTTGTTTATAAGAGTTAACAGGACACCCATGTTCTCAACTCAGTTCCTTCCATTTCTAGACCTATCAGTCTTTTTGAGGATGCACTTTTAAGAAACAATTATACATCTGTACACCCCAACTTGCTTACTAATTCAATGAGGAAAAACATCATGGTAGTGCTTTTCTCTTTCTTACACATATGCTTGTATATGCACTTTTAAGAAACAATTGTACATCTGTACACCCCAACTTGCTTACTAATTCAATGAGGAAAAACATCATGGTAGTGCTTTTCTCTTTCTTACACATATGGTTGTATATAGAATCATTCAAAAAGAATGAGACTGATAGATTATGATTTTGTTTATGTAAGACTGTGGATTCCATTTTCTGTATTCTGCAAGTCTACTTTCTCCTAAGATTAAAGGTTGAGGTATTACTTTTGATTTTATCTGCTGACAATTTAGAGAAGATTGAGATGAGAATAAAGATTAAAATTAGTAAGGAATAAATACTGAAATTGAAAAATCAATAGAGTAGATATTTATTTGAATGACCATAATATTCCAAATTCTATTCAGGATAGTAATATTTTATTTATATTTTATAAGTGCAAAAAATCACATGCCATGCTTATTCATGCTATGGTATTGAAGATTTTGCACAAGCAAGAAATGCACTTCTTTGCCTAAATAAAACAAATATCTCCAAACAAAACAACAATTTTATCTTCAGAATTTGTGCTAAAACAAATGAATTAGAGGAGCAATACAGAGCCATATCATCAAAATATCTTGTCATTTTTATTAATGAATATATCCTAAAGGCAATATACTAGTAAAATAAGATAAAAAGAGTGCCTTCATTTATTATTTAATTAGTAACTTATTAAATATTGTATTAGTAATTGCTCTGTAATTTTTTGCTATTGCTATTTCCTTAGAAGATATGCCCAATGAAATGTTAATTATTTAAAAGTATATGGAAATATTTTTTAGGATCACAGTCAAGTGTGTAGATATTAGTAGATATGAGTGCTAAAAACAAAAATCCAGACTCTAGGGTCATTTAAAATCTTATCACTCTTTGGAGAAGCAATTAAATGGCCTTTGCTTCAAACTAGAAATGCAGGAGGGAGAGAACTCTCCACTTGACACATTTTCTCTCTCTCTCTCTCTCTCTCTCTCTCTCTCTCTCTCTCTCTCTCCCTCTCTCTTTGTTTATTTTGTATATTCTTTGTTTACATTCCAAATGCTTTCCCCTTTCCTGGTTCCCCCTTCCCCATAAGTCCCATAAGTCCTCTTCCCTCTGCACATTGCCCAATCACCCCCTCCCACTTCTCTGTCCTGGTACTCCCTTACAATGCTGGATCAAGCCTTTCCAGGACCAGGGACCTCTCCTTTCTTCTTTTTGGGAATCATTTGATATGTTAATTGTGTCTTGAGTATTCAGAGCTTCTGGGCTAATATCCACTTATCAGTTACTGCATTCCATGTATATTCCTTTGTGAATGGGTTACCTCACTTAGGATGATATTTTTCAGATCCAACCATTTGCCTAAAAATTTCATGAATTCAGTGTTTTTAATTGCTGAGTAGTATTCCATTGTGTAAATATACCACATTTTCTGTCTCCATTCCTCCACTGAGGGACATCTGGGTTCTTTCCAGCTTCTGGCTATTATTAATAAAGCTGCTATGAGCATAGTAGAGCATGTATCCTTATTGCATGCAGGGGAATCCTCTGGGTATTTGCCCAGGGGTGGTATAATAGGGTCCTCCAAAAGTGTTATTCTCAGTTTTCTGAGGAAACCACAGACTGATTTCCAGAGTGCTTGTGCCACCTTGCAATTCCACCAGCAGTGGAGGAGTGTTCCTCTTTCTCCAAATCATCACTAACACCTGCTGTTTCCTGAGTTTTTAATCTTAGCCATTTTGACTGGTTTGAGGTAAATCTCAGGTTGTTTTGATTTGCCATTTCCCTAATGATTAATGATGTTGAGCATTTCTTAAGGTGCTTCTCAGCCATTCAAAATTCTTCAGGTGAAAATTCTTTGTTTAGCTCTGTACCCGATTTTTAATAGGGTCATTTGGCTCTCTGGAGTCTACCTTCTTGAGTTCTTTGTATATATTGGATACTAGCCCTCTCTTGGATGTAGGGTTGGTGAAGATCTTTTCCCAATTTGTTGATTGCTGTTTTGTCCAATTAACAGTGTCCTTTGTCTTACAAAAGGTTTGTAATATTATGAGATCCCATTTGCAAATTCTTGATCTTAGAGCATAAGTTATTGGTGTTCTGTTCAGGAACTTTTCCCCTTTGCCCATGTCGTCAAGGGTCTTCCCCAGTTTCTTTTCTATTAGTTTCAGTGTGTCTGGTTTTATGTGGAGGTCCTTGGTCTACTTGGAGTTGAGCTTAGTACAAGGAGATAAGTGTGGATCAATATGCATTCTTCTGCATGCTGACCTCCAGTTGCACCAGCACCATCTGTTGAAAAGGCTATCTTTTTTCCACTGGATGGTTTTAGCTCCTTTGTCGAAGATCAGGTGACCATAGGTGTGTGGGTTCATTTCTGGGTCTTCAATTCTACTCCATTGATCTACCTGCCTGTCTCTGTACCAATACCAAACAGTTTTTAACACAATTGCTCTGTAGTACTTCTTGAGGTCTGGGATACTGATTCCCCCAGAACTTCTTTTACTGTTGAGAATAGTTTTCGCTATCCTGGGTTTTTAGTTATTCCAGATGTATTTGAGAATTGCTCTTCCTAACTCTATGAAGACAGGGTTGGGATTTTGATAGGGATTGCAATGAATCTGTAGATTGCTTTTGGCAAGATGGCCATTTTAACTATATTAATCCTGTCAATCCATGAGCATGGAAGATTTTTTCATTTTCTGATGTCTTCACTTTCCTTCTTCAGAGACCTAGAGTTCTCATCATACAGATATTTCACTTATTTGGTTAGAGTCGCTACAAGATACTTGATATTGTTTGTGGCTATTGTGAAGGGTGTCTTTTTTGAAGGTCTGAGAGAATTCTGCACTAAAACATTCTGGTCCTGTGCTTTTTTTGGTTGGAAGACTTTCTATGACCCCTTCTATTTCTGTAGGACTTATGGGACTATTTAGATGATATATTTGATCCTTATTTAATTTTGGTATTTTGTATCTATCTATGAAATTGTCCATTTCCTATTCTTTCCAAGACTTTTAGCATGAAAGGATGCTGAATTTTGTCAAATGCTTTTTCAGCATCCAATGAGATGAGCATGTGGTTTTTTTCTTTGAGTTTGTTTCTGTAGTGGATTACGTTGATGGATTTCCATATATTGAACCATCCCTGCATCCCTGCGATGAAGCCAACTTGATCATGGTGAATGATCCTTTTGATGTGTTCTTGGATTCAGTTTGCAAGTATATTATTTAGTATTTTTGCATCGATATTCATAAGGGAAATTGGCCTGTAGTTCTCTTTCTTAGTTGGATCTTTGTGTGGTTTTGGTATCAGGGTAATTGTGGCTTTGTAGAATGAGTTGGGTAGTGTTCCTTCTGTTTCTATTTTGGGGAATAATATGAAGAGTATTGGTATTGCGTCTTCTTTGAAGGTCTGATAGAATTCTAAAACCATCTGGTCCTGTGCTTTTTTTTTTTTTTTTTTTTTTTGGTTGGAAGACTTTCTATGACCCCTTCTATTTCTTTGGGGTTTATGGGTCTGTTTAGATGATCTATTTGATCCTGATTTAATTTTGGTATTTGGTATCTGTCTAGGAAATTGTCCATTTCCTCCAGATTCTCCAGTTGTGTTGAGTATAGGCTTTTGTAGTAGGATCTGATGATTTTTTGAATTTCCTCAGTTTCTGTTGTTATATCTCCCTTTTCATTTCTAATTTTGATAATTTGAATACTGTCTCTGTGACCTTTGGTAAGCCTGGCTAGGGGTTTATCTATCTTGTTGATTTTCTCAAAGAACCAGCTCCTGGTTTTGTTGATTCTTTGTATGGTTCTTTTTGTTTCAACTTGATTGATTTCAGCCCTGAGTTTGATGAGTTCTTGTCTTCTACTCCACCTGGGTGAATTAACTTCTTTTTGTTCTAGAGCTTTCATGCCCATATCTAAACACAGTAAAAGCAATTTACAGCAGACCTATAGCCAACATCAAAGAAAATGGAGAGAAACTTGAAGCAATCCCACTAAAATCAGGGACTAGACAAGGCTGCCTCCTCTCACCATATCTCTTCAAAATTGTACTTGAGGTACTAGCTAGAGCAATTAGACAACATAAGAAAGTCAAAGGGATACAAATTGGAAAGGAAGAAGTCAAACTATCACTATTCACAGGTGATATGATAGTATACTTAAGTGACCGAAAAACCTCCACCAGAGAACTACAGCTGATAAACAACTTCAGCACAATGGCTGGATATAAAATTAACTCAAGCAAATCAGTAGCCTTCCTATATGCAAAGGATAAGCAGGCTGAGAAAGAAATTAGGGAAATGACACCCTTCACAATAGCCACAAACAATATAAAGTATCTTGGTGTGATTCTAACCAAACAAGTGAATGATTTATATGACAAAAACTTCAGGTCTCTGAAGGAAATTGAAGAAGACCTCAGAAATTGGAAAAATCTTCCATGCTCATGGGTTGGCAAGATTAATATAGTCAAAATAGCAATCTTGCCTAAAGCAATATACAGATTCAACACAATCCCCATCAAAATTCCAACTCAGTTCTTCATAGAGTTAGAAAGAGCAATTCTCAAATTCATCTGGAATAACAAAAAAACCCAGGATAGCTAAAACTATCATCAACAGTAAACGAACTTCTGGAGGAATCAATATCCCGGACCTCAAGCAATACTACAGAGCAGTAGTGTTAATAACTGCATGGTATTGGTACAGTGACAGGGAAGTGGATCAATGGAATAGGATTGAAGACCCAGAATTGAACCCAAATATATATGGCCAATTGATCTTTGACAAAGAAGCTGAAAACATCCAGTGGAAAAAAGATAGCCTTTTCAACAAATGGTGCTGGCTCAATTGTAGGTCAGCATGCAGAAGAATGAGAATCGATCCACTCTTATCTCCTTGCACTAAGCTCAACTCTAAGTGGATCAAGGACCTCCACATAAAACCAGACACACTAAAACTAATAGAAAAGAAACTTGGGAAGTTCCTTGAGAACATTGGCTCAGGGGGAAAATTCCTGAACAGAACACCAATAGCTTAAGCTCTAAGATCAAGAATAGACAAATGGGACCTCATAAAATTACAAAGTTTCTGTAAGGCAAAAGACACTGTCAAAAGGACAAATCGGAAACCAACAAATTGGGAAAAGATCTTCACCAACCCCACATCCGACAGAGGGCTAATATCCAATGTATACAAAGAAATCAAGAAGTTAGACCCCAGAAAACCAAATAACCCTATCCAAAAATGGGGTACAGAGCTAAACAAAGACTTTTCACCTGAAGAAATTCGGATGGCTGAGAAACACCTTAAAAAATGTTCAACATCATTAGTCATTAGGAAAATGCAAATCAAAACAACCCTGCGATTTCACCTCACACCAGTCCTAATGGCTAAGATTAAAAACTCAGAAGACATCAGGTGTTGGCGAGGATTTGGTGAAAGAGGAACACTCCTCCACTGCTGGTGGGACTGCAAGCTGGTACAACCACTCTGCAAATCAGTCTGGCGGTTCCTCAGAAAACTGAACATGATAATTCTGGAGGACCCAGCTGTACCACTCCTGGGAATATACCCAGAAGGTTCCCCAGCATGCAATAAGGATACATGCTCCACTATGTTCCTAGCAGCCTTATTTATAATAGCCAGAAGCTAGAAAGAACCCAGATGTCCCTCAATGGAGGAATGGATACAAAAAATGTGGTATATATACACAATGGAATACTATTCAGCTATTAGAAACAATGAATTCATGAAATTCTTAGAGAAATGGATGGAGCTGGAGAAATCATACTAAGTGAGGTAACCCAGTCTCAAAAGAATACCCATGGTATGTAGTCACTCATAAGTGGATATTAGCCTAGAATCTTAGGACACCAAAAACACAATTCACATACCAAATGATGTCTGACAAGAAGAAAGGAGTGGACACTGGTGCTGGAAAGGATCAAAGCATTAGTGTGGGGGAATACCAGAACAGGGAAGTGGAAGGGGTAGATGAGGGAGCAGGGGGAGCGAAAAGGGCATGTGGGACCTTTGGGGGGTGGGGAACTAGAAAAAGGGAAATGAAATGTAAATATAGAATATATCCAATGAACTGATGATTATAATCTAACATATGTATGATAGAATTGAGGATTACATATGATAACTGATAAAATTAAAGATTTTTTGGAAAAAAAAAAAAGAAATTGTCCATTTCCTCCAGATTTTCCAGTTGCATTGAGTATAGGGTTTTGTAGTATGATCTGATGATTTTTTAAATTTCCTCAGTTTCTGTTGTTATATCTGCCTTTTCATTTCTAATTTTGTTAATTTGTATACTGTCTCTGTGCCCTTTGGTTAGTCTGGCTAAGGGTATATCTCTCTTGTTGATTTTCTCAAAGAACCAGCTCCTGGTTTTGCTGATTATTTGTATGGTTCTCTTTATTTCTACTTGATTGATTTCAGTCCTGAGTTTGATGATTTCCTGTCTTCTACTCTTGGGTGAATTAGCTTCTTTTTGTTCCCGGGCTTTAAGGTGTGCTGTTAACCTGCTGGTGTGTATGCTTTCTCCAGTTTCTTTTCGGAGGCACTCAGGGCTATGAATTTTCCTCTTAGCACTGCTTTAATTGTGTTTATAAATTTGGGTATGTTGTGCCTTCATTTTCACTAAATTCTAAAAAGTCTTTTATTTCTTTTCTTATTTCTTCCTTGACCAATGTATCATTGAGTAGTGTATTGTTCAGCTTCCATGTGTATGTGGGCTTTCTGTTGTTTTTGTTGCTATTGAAGACCACTCTTACTACATAGGGTCCTGTTTTTGTATCCAATCTGTTATTCTATGTCTTTTTATTGGGGAATTGAGTCCATTGATGTTAAGAGATATTAAGGAATAGTGATTATTACTTCCTGTCCTTTTTGATGTTATTATTGTATTAGAGTGGTTATCTTCTTTTGGGTTTGATGAAAGAAGAATACTATCTTGCTTTTTCGAGGGTGTAGTTTCCCTCCTTGTATTGGCATTTTCTACCTATTATCCTTTGTAGGACTGGATTTGTGGAAAGATTTTTGTGTAAATTTGGTTTTGTCATGGAATATCTTGGTTTCTCCATCTATGGTGATTGAGAGTTTTGCTGAGTATAGTAGTCTTGGCTGGCATTTGTGTTCTCTTAGAATCTGCATGAGATCTGCACAAGATCTTCTAGCTTTCACGGTCTCTTGTGAGAAGTCTGGTGTAATTCTGATAGGTCTTCCTTTATATGTTACTTGGTCTTTTTCTCTTACTGTCATTAATATTCTTTCTTTGTTTAGTACATTTGGAGTTTTGATTATTACATGACGAGAGGTATTTCTGTTCTGGTCCAGTCTGTTTCGTGTTCTGTAGGCTTCATGTATGTTCATGGACATCTCTCTCTTTAGGCTAGGGAAATTTTCTTCCATAATTTTGTTGAAGATATTTGCTGGCCGTTTAAGTTGTAAATCTTCACTCTCATCTATACCTATAATCCTTAGGTTTCATCTTCTCATTGTGTACTGGATTTCTTGGATGTTTTGGGTTACAAGCTTTTTGCATTTTGCATTTTCTTTGACTGGTGAGTCAATACTTCTATGGTATCTTCAGCATCTGAGATTCTTTCTTCTATCTCTTGTATTCTGTTTTTGACATTTGCATCTATGATCCCTGATTTCTTCCCAAGGTTTTCTATCCAAAGTTGTCTCTCTTTGTGATTTCTTAATTGTTTCTACTTTTGTTTTTAGATCCTGGATGGCTTTGCTCAGTTTCTTCACTTGTTTGTTTGTGTTTTCCTGTAAATCTTTAAGAGATCTTTGTGTTTCCTCTTTCATGAATTCTGCCTATTGATCCAAGTTCTCTTGTATTTCTTTCAGTGATTTTTGCATTTCTTCTTTATTGACTATCTTTTGAAGAAATTCTCCTGAATTTCTTTAAATGATTTTTGTGTTTCCCTTGTAATGGCTTCTACCTTTTGATCCATTTTCTCCTGTATTTCTTTAAGAGATTTATTTATGTCCTTCTTGTGTTCCTCTAACAGCATCATGACCAGTGATTTTAAATCTAAATCTTGTTTTTCTGGTTTGTTGGGGTGTCCAGGACTTGCTGTTGGAGAATTGGGTTTGGATGCTGCCATATTGCCTAGATTTCTATTAGTAACATTCCCACGTTTGCCTTTTGCCATCTGGTTATCTCTGGCATTAGTTGTTCCTGTTGTCACTGTCTGGTGCTTGAACCTCCTGTAAGTCTATAAGGCTATTTCTGCTCCTCTGGATGACTAGGTTTTCCCTGGTACAGATTGCTGATGGCTGCCCTACCGTTGGGTGCCTTTGGAGCCCTGGTGTGCCTGCCCCAAGCAATGTTATACTCGGGGTTGTCTCTGTGTACCTGATGCTGCCTGCCCTGTCTGTCTTGGAGCGAAGATGGAGGCAGGGAGCCCTTTTAAGTGCTGATTACTCTGCAGGGCAAACGACCCATGACAGGGCTGGCACACAGATGACCTGAAGAGCTGCCCAGGACTTGGGCACAAGCAAAAGCCCAGCAGTCTGTGTCCCAAGTGATATTAAACTCGGGATATCTCTGTGTACCCAGTGTTGCCTGTCCTGTCTGGGAGTGAAGATGGGAGTGGGGAGTCGCTCCGAGTGCCGATTACTCTTGACCCATTCTCCAATGAACCCAGTGAGCATGCCTATGCACTTGCAAGATGCTTAATGCTTATCAAGACAACCTTAGCACTGGATCCTGGCTTGTAAATGTACCCTTAATATCACAGATCACGTAGGTAAGGCTGAGGGAATGACTTAGTAAGTGCTTGCTGTGAAGGCATGAGAACCTGAGTTTGAACCCCTGAGTCTTGTGTGTGTGTGTGTGTGTGTGTGTGTGGTGTGTGTGTGTGATATATTTTTGTCAGGGAAAATAAAAACAGAGACACTATGTTTATTCTATTTTTTTCTTGTAAAGGTATGTGAGCTGAGAGCAGCTCTCCGCAGTTCTCTCTGTGTATCTGCTGCTGCCTTTTTGGAAGTTTAATGCATAGCAAGAAGGAGGAAATGTGGCTACCACTGGCAAGAAGACTTGTTTAGACTGAGAAACAAGGAAGAAAAGTCCCTGCTTCTGTACATTTTGACTTTGAAATGTGGCTATGTAAAACTTGCTTTAAAATTCATGTTCATTAATAAACAAAGTTGTAAACTTTTAGTGATGGAAAAAAAATCTTATCAGTCTGCCTACACACCAAACTTAGAACAGGTACATTTAAACAAATGTTTCTTTTGTCATGCAAATATGATAGTCTTCCTACTAATTCTACTAAGGATGTTTATTTACTTTTCTTGAACTCATTAACATTTGTCATTGTCTCTTGTAAGTAAAAAGTTTCCATTTTTCATATTTATACGTATAATTTCTTTGTGTTTTCTTATTGAACATTTTGAGTGATTGTACACTGCTGAGAAGAGCGAAGGTAGCAATTTCTCATTGCTTATCACAGTGGGTACATACTTAATATATAGCCAGATACACATTTAAAATTATTTTATTTTATATTTTCATCGTGCATGATATATTGTGCTGAATCAAGTTATTTTTCTACAAATAGATGATATACACTGAGAGTATTGCTCACTTGCCTGCTACTTACAAGTTCTTATTCTTCCTTTTATTATTAGGTCCTTTGGTCCTCTATAAACTTTTCATGTATGTATGTATGTATATATATATATATATATATATATATATATATATATATCTGTGTGTGTGTGTGTGTGTGTGTGTGTGTGTGTGTGTGTGTGATATTTTTGTCAGGGAACATAACAGGGACACTGTGTTTATTCTAATTTCTTAATTTCTTCTTGTAAAGGTATATGAGCTGAGAGCATGTCTCTGCATCTCTCTGTCTATCTGATGCTGCCTTTCTGGAAGTTTAATGCATAGCAAGAAAGAGGAAATGTGGCTGTCACTGGGAAGAGGACTTGTTCAGACTGAGAAACAAGGAAGAAAGGTCTACCTGCTTTTATTCCATGCTTCTGTATATTTTGACTTTGAACCATGGATATATAAAACTTGCTTTAAAATTCAAGTTCATTTGTTTTATAAATACATACACACACAATCTTTCTAGATTTTCGTTCTTTCAGATATACTTCATTTTCAATGAGTGTAGATAGTGAAATAGAATTTCCCCATGTTATCATTAGGCCTATATTTAACCATTTTAGTTGATGAGAAATTTGTTAGTGTATTTTGTCTATATGGAATGAAAATGAATTGAGAATAGGCAAGGTATTATTGAAGGTAGAACATTACTTACTTTCTATTAAACTATGTAACTATTAAAGAAAGTTACGTATCTTTCATTCATATTCCAAGGAATGAAATCTCCCTGTACATAAAGTCAAGTCAATGTCTCCTCGAGAGTTATTCCAGTTAGGAAGGTCAATGATCACCAGGGACTGGGGACCCTAGGAAAGTGAATTCCTCTTAAACAATTCTAAAGAGACAGTAGAATAACTACAAAGTATTTTTCATTCCTAGAATCCCTGCCCCTAGCTTAATCCTTAAAATTGTCTATGAAGTCCTGTTGAATCTGAATCCCCTTTTTTTCTTTTTTTCTTCTTTTTTTGTTAGATATTTGCTATTTGATTTATTTCCATTTCAAATGGTATGCCCTTTCCTTATTCCCCCTCCATAAACCCCCTCTCTTATCCCTACTCATCCTGCTTATCAACACCTCCTCCCACTTTCCTGACCTGGCATTCCCCTGGGGAATTTAGCCTTCACAGGACCAAGGGCCTCCCCTCTCTTTGATGCCTGAGAAGGCCATCCTCTACTACATATGTAGCTGGAGCCATGGGCCACTCCTTGTGTACTCTTTGGTTGGTGATTTAGTCCCTGAGAGCACTGTGGGTACTGGTTGGTACATATTATTGTTCTTCCTGTGGGGCTGCAAACCCATTCAGATCCTTGGATCCTTTCTCTAGCTCCTCCATTAGGGACCCTATGTTCAGTCTATTGATTGGCTGTGAGCCATGGGTATTTTGTTACCCCTTCTAAGAAGGATCAAAGTATCCACACTTTTATTTTCTTTCTTCTCAGGCTTCATGTGGTCTATGGATTGTATCCCGTGTATTCCAAGATTTTGGACTAATATCCACATATCAGGGAGTACATACCATGTGTGTTCTTAAATGATTGGGTTACCTTACTCAGGATTACATTTTGTATTTCCATCCATTTGCCTAAGAATTTCATGAATTCGTTGTTTATAATAGCTGAGAGGAACTGTGTTGTGTAAATGTACCACATTTTCTGAATCCATTCATCCACTGAAGGACATCTGGCTTCTTTCCATCTTCTGGCTATTATAAATGAGGCTGCTATGACCCAAGTGGAGCATGTGTCCTTATTACATGTTGAAACATCTTCTGGGTATTATGCCCAGGAGTGGTATAGTTGGGTCTTCAGGTAGTACTATGTCCCACTTTCTGAGGAACTGCAAAACTGATTTCCAGAGCGGTTTTTACCAGCTTGTAGACCCACCAGCAGTGGAGGAGTGGTCCTCTTTCTCCACATCCTCTCCAGCATCTGTTGTCTCCTGAGTTTTTGATCTTAGTCATTCTGACAGGTGTGAGGTGGAATCTCAGGGTTGTTTTGATTCATTAGTCCTGACTAATAAAAGTATGTCTTTTTCTATATATGTAAGTACACTGTAGCTGTCTTCAGACACACCGGAAGAGGGCATTGGATCTCATCACGGATGGTTGTGAGCCACCATGTGGTTGCTGGGGTTTGAACTCAGGACCTCTGGAAGAGCAGTCAGTGCTCTTACCCGCTGAGCCACCTCTCCAGCAGTATGTCTTTTTCTTACACTTTTTTTCATATCCTTTTATTGTAGATAATGTTTAGAGAATGAGAATGCTTTTTCTGTTATTGCAGTGCTTCTCACTTTTTCTTTAGAGCTCTGCTCCCTAATCTATGACTGCTTGTGTACCATGTGGCTAACCAACATGTTAGATTTACTAAAAATGCTTTTTTTTTCCCTCAAAATATTTTTACTCTTCTCTTCCAGGTAGCTACTGGGATTTATACCTTTTCTGTCCTAGGGATTTCCTTTCAAAGTTTGATAAAATTTATCTCAAGCTTCCATTTGGGTCTATTCTTATATGCTTTAATTAATGAGATCAAAAACCATAAGGGAAGTCCCCTATTTCCCTTGTATCATGTGTAAACTTCTGTGGGACTCCCTAGTATTTTCAGTTGCAGAATCAGGTTGACCAGATGTCTTCAAAAATTACTAAAAATTAGATGTTTATACATTAGAAGATATATAATTTGTAGAATTGTATTAATTGACAACTTACACTTAATTTAAATGTTAGAATTATATTTTATATCTATTATATTATACATGGAAGCTAATGTGTCCATAAATATGCAGAAACATATTTATTCTTACTCTATTCCTCTATTTGCCTTTTTCTTTCATGTGTTGGCAGATAAATTACATGTTGTCAAATTCATTCCTATTATGTTATCCATAAAAGATTAATTCTACACATCTAAGCTTATCCCATTAAACAAACGGTTCTCAACTTGTAAGTTGCAAACTCATTGGGGAAGAACAATCCTTTCACAGAGGTCACATAACAGATATCCTGTATATGATACTATGATTCATTATAGTAGCAAAATATATGAAGAAACACCAAAAATACTTTATGGTTAGAGGCCATCACTACATGAGGAACTGTATTAAAGAGTCACAACTTTAGGAAGGTTGAGAACCACTACATTCAATTTATTCAACTACAATTCTATGAATCGTCTTTTCAAACTAATAATTTAGTTCTGTTAAATTTTAATTAATAAATTAGTTCCAGCTATTTTTGAAAATGTTTGTAAAGCACACATTTCAGCTTGAGAGAAGTCTCAGAAACATCAAAGTCCATGAATTATGTCATAATGCTATACCATGATTAAATATTCAACTCATCTTCTTGGAAGAAATCCTGATTTATCATATAAAAAAACCTCCCTTAAGTATCAATTCTTGAGCAACTGAAACAATTGGTTGAGGGTGATTGCAAGGTGATATAATTCCTTTGCTCAAATCCCTAGGTTATGATGTGTCAATATCCATACCAATTACTATCTTTCCTTAATTAATTCTTTGGGGTATGTACAAAGATAATTTGAGAGATAAAAGCACAAGGTTATAAATTGTATAGAGATAAATTTCAACTGCTTTTTGCTTGGGTTGCTAGTGTCTAAGAGAAAAATTTCCTGGGCAAGGTAAGAATGGTATTATGACATTTATATCCTCACCTTTGCTTTCATATCATTCTGGATATTTATCACTAGCAACTAGCTATCAATAAAGTAGTGCTAATGTTGGTTGAGGGTCATGTTTAGTTGAAATGTGTATTGGGCATTTAGATTATTCATAAAATATTAAAATATTATTGGAATTATAAATTTGTAATAACCTTATATGACACAAGTAATCTTTTAAATATTCACAGATGAAAGTATATACTAAATGAGTATGCTGGAAGGAACACTATAATTACTCAACACACTAGCATTTTATAATTTCTGTTGAAAAAGTACACACACATGCCCTTCTTTCTTAATGCCCATAAACAATTCCTATCATGATATCACAAAAGAAAAAAAATAAATTAGAAATTGATTGTTTTATATATAAAACTCTCCTGTAGAAATTTAAATATTGAATTGTTAAGTGATTGGAAGAGATTACTATTTATTTGGCAAATATTTTTGGTCTAGCCCGTGTTTATGAGATAAATGTGTAATTATATTTTCCTACAATTGAAATAACCACTTCCTTCCATTTGATAAATTCTATCAAGGAACAAAATATTTCACTTTGCTATCCTGCAATAGCTGTGAATTTAATTGAATACTAAGATTTCAATAAAACACATAGCACATAGAATATTTACATTGTAATTATTTCTATATTGTACATAAAATCACCAAGACATCCAGGAATTTATTCCCATTGTCAATAATCCCTGTTTCTATGAAAACTTTTGCTTGTTTTATATCATAAACCAGAGTATAAATTATGCTGAATATTCATGGTAGAGTAATTAACAGGACTATGTTCTTAACATTAGAATGCTAATATGAAAACTGGATGTGATAATATAGGTGTATGGGATGTCCTGGAAACATGAAAATGAAGAGACTGTATTAGACTCACATATGAGAAGGTGTGTACAAAATAACTCATAAAGAAACTTAAATCTTATTAGTTTTGAAAAATATATTGGGAAGCACAGAGATGCTCAGAACAATAGGACAGGTGCAGCCAAGATTTACTCATAGAAGTATGGATTCATATAGGATTCATATTCATATTCAAACATATATCCAAAAGGATGAAAAGCAAAGTGAAGCTTTATCAAAATATAAAGATTATTGCATAATTTACTTTATATGTCATATTTTAAGAAAATATGATTTTAAGATAATCATGATTTTAATTATCATTATTTTTCATCTCTATATCTACCTTGTTTCTGCAGCTTGACACACAGACTCAGACCTCAGGAGATGCCACTCACAAACAGCACTAAAATCACAGAATTCATTTTACTGGGGCTCACAGATCGCCCAGAACTCCAGCCTCTCCTCTTTGTCTTGTTTCTGTTGGTTTACCTTGTCACTGTCTTGGGCAACATGGGCATGATGGCCCTGATCAGACTGGATGCCCGCCTTCACACACCTATGTACTTCTTTCTCAGTAACTTGGCCTTTGTGGATCTGTGTTATACCTCAACAGCCACCCCACAGATGTTGACCAACTTCTTATCAGACAAGAAGACAATTTCCTTCATTGGCTGCTTTATTCAGTGCTACCTTTTCATTGCTCTTCTCCTCACAGAGTTTTACATGCTGGCAGCCATGGCCTATGACCGCTATGTGGCCATATGCAACCCTCTGCGTTACAGTTTGAAAATGTCCAGGCGAGTCTGCATCTGTTTGGTCCTGTGTCCTTATATCTATGGCTTCTCGGATGGGCTCTTCCAAGCCATCTTGACCTTCAGTATGTCCTTCTGCAAATCCAATGTCATCAACCATTTCTACTGTGCTGATCCCCCACTCATTAAACTGTCTTGCTCTGACACTTACATTAAAGAACATGCCATGTTAATATCAGCTGGTTTTAATCTCTCCAGCTCCCTCACAGTCATCCTGGTGTCCTATGTCTTCATTATTGCTGCCATCTTAAGGATCAAATCAGCTGAAGGAAGGCGCAAGGCATTCTCTACCTGTGGTTCCCATATGATGGCTGTCACCTTGTTTTATGGGACTCTCTTCTGCATGTATGTAAGACCACCTACTGACAAGACTGTTGAGGAATCCAAAATAATAGCTGTCTTCTACACCTTTGTGAGTCCACTGCTGAATCCATTGATCTATAGTCTGAGGAATAAAGATGTAAAGCAGGCTTTGAAAACAATGCTGAGGCAAAAAGTTATCAGGACAGCTTTGATGCCTCCATCTTTCAATAAACTGCAACAATAGTTTCCTGAGAAATAAATTTGTATTTTGATGAATTTTTCATATTCTCTGTGGCCATATATTTCATATCCTAATTAAATGTTCTGTGTCTTGAAATAAATGATCAGGGCTAACTTTTGTCCTATTTTACAGCCTGTATTTAATGGTTCAATAGTAGTTAATATTCACAGTAAGGTTGATTAGCTTGAAAATCACCTAGGAGACATAACTCTTTCTGTCATTGTCTAGGTATATCTAGAGACACTAACCTGAAGATAAATATAGTTGTTGAAAGTAAAACTAACCATCTCCTTAGCTGGGTTCCTGAACTGTATGAAAATGAACAAAGAGTCATAAACAATGACTCAACTCATGCTTCCTGACTGTGAACACACTGTGACTAAGGTACCTCTCTTGTGCCTCTATATCCTTCCTGCCATGGTAGCTATATACATTCGTAAACAATGTCTGAAGTAAGTTCTTCTTCTACTATGTTGCTTCTGTGAGATGTTTTCTCATAGCAAAGAGCCTAGCAATTGATGCAACCTAGTAGCAAAGATATCACTGCAACACATATTATAACACTGAATCACAATCCACTTCAGATCTGTGTGTTCAAATCCATGTTGTAGACAGTTTCCTAGATTAATTGGCACATTGTATTTGAAAAGGGGTTATTCAAACTAAATACTTCTGAATGCTATGCTTTCTCCCTGTATTTGCTGAGAACCTTTTGTTTAAAAGAGTTCACAGTATATACTAGTTCTCTTATAAATACCTTTCAGTGATAGACCCATCAGTCTTTTTAATTGAAAGATTTTTAAGAAACAATGGTGAATCTGTACTCCTCTACTTACTTTTTAGTTAAAATGAGGAATGTATCATGTAAGTAATTGTTGTGCTTCTGTGCTGAAGTAGTAGTACAAGTAACATGAAACTGATAGACTACACTTTTGTATATGTAAGACTGTGGATCCAGAATTTTGTGTTCTGTAAGCCTACTGTCTATTATGATTCAGGGTTGGGATATCAGTTTTGTTTTAATTTTCATCTGACAATTTAGAATATGTTGGTCTGAGAATAATAACTAAAATCAGAAAGGGGAGACAAAAAATGAGTAGGCAGTAAGCCACAGCAGACAGTGAGGCTATTGCATTGACTGATTCTTTTCTAACTCCTTTTAAAACAATAATGTTTGTTTTATTATTCATAACACATGACAGTGAGGATTTTTTGTAAACAAATAAAGCAGTTTCCTTGACAGCACAAAATATCAAAACTTCAGGACAGTGCTAAAAGGTGAACTAAAGGAGCAAGCCAGATTTCTTTCTCTCAGAATGTCTTATTGCCTCAGGGGGCTAAACATATCAACAGCTATATTTCCCACAAAAATAAGATAAATCATATATTCTTACAATCTTCTTCCAGTTGTATATTAACTAATTATTCCTTAGGATCAGAACATGTTTTGTTATTGTTAATCTAGAACCACCTTGGCTACTTAATTTCGTAATTCACATAGCCCCCTGGATATACCAAAGAAAACAGAATTTCTTATAAATATTTTGTAAAATTCTCTAGCACTCAAGATAAGATTATACATGAAAATCAGTATTAAACATAGCTCAGGATTATAAACTCATGTAATGTCTTATGTCATATTGCTTAGGCCATATCTATTTGTTGCAAGAATATTTTCTAGGTACACATAAATATAAGTATCTGTTTTGTCCTGAAGTTGAGTCTATCTTAGTGACTATAGTATGTTTATTTATTTTATAGTTTTTTTTAATATTTTCATTATATCATCTGTAAGTAAAACTGTTTAATTTGCTTCCTTTTCATTCATTTCTTATTACTTCCATGTTGAACATCCTTATCCTGGAAGGACAACTTTGTGAAGAGTTAGATGAATGTCTATCATTGTGCCCCATTAATGGGAATACTTATTTCATATGTCTAGTGTACAGAGTTGGCTACACCTTTGTAATTTTCATTCTTTACTTTCATTGTATACAGTACTTTACATTAATAAGGGCATTGTCATAAAGGTATTTATCATATATTTTGAGAATACTTTACATCTCCCCTGCACTTTGCCATTTGTCATTCTTTCTTATGTCTATTAGGTCCCATTTAGACTCCAAAACACTATTTATCAATGTAATATATGTATAAGTTCTTAATACACACATAGATGCATGCACACACACACATATACACTACACACATGCACATTGTATGCATATGCATATACACACATATACATACATATATTTATACAAATTAATACATTTATGTTTATTCTCCTCTTTTTTAGTTTATGAGGAATTTGTTGATACAAATTGTTTCCTTGACAGAAAATCAAATCTGAATGTATTATTTATTAATACTTGCTGTGGTGAAATCATGAAGTAAATTTTTAATATGTTTAGGAGATGTTGATACTACATAAACTTGCTTTCTAATAATTTTATTAAGTTTAATTATGTGATATTGATGGTCTAATAAATCATTAAGAAAATAAAATTATGCGGATTTTAGTGTGACTACTTAATTTTTTCATAATTGTGAGATTTATAGTATAAAATTCTAGCTTTGAAAGAATCATAAAAAAAAACAAAGTCCATGACATGTCAAAATATTATACCATTACTAATTATTGAAACTATTTTCTTGTAAGAAATAGTGATTCATAACAAAATATCCTCTGAGAATCAATTTTAAACACATAATATATGGAGCTCCAGATGACTACAAGGTGATGCAATTCCATTGCTCAAATCCCATGGTTCTATTGAATACGTGTCTAAACCAATTACTATGTTTCTTTAATTATTTCTTTGGGGTCTGTTAAAAAATACTTTGGGAATACGTTCGCCAAGTTATAAATAGGGCATAAATCATTGTAGGTAGTTCCTTTGTTGGAACTCTACTGTTTCTGTGAGAAGTTTTCCTGAATTCAGGTAGGAATGAATATCATGACCTTTTTATTTCTTTTTTTCTTTTTTCTTTTTGGTTTCAGTTTGAATAGTCCTCATGAGGAATCAAGTGTCAACAAAACTTATTGACTAGTAAGTAGTCTAGGGTCTTATCTTGCTGAAATAAGTGAGTTTGTGTGTGTTGGGGGGGAGAACCAGGAAAGGGGACAACATTTGAGCTGTAATTAGATTGCTGACTGAAAAATATTAAAATTTTAATGAAATTATGTGTTTGTCACAATCATTCTTATTGCTGAATTGCATTTCAATAATTAGTTCAAAAATTAACACCACATGGAAGAAATAAATTGTTCATCACATTGGTATTAGCAGAATATGTTGAAGGGAAATTCTCTGACATCCATGAAACACTTTCATCAAAAATTGCTGGGACAAAGGACCATAAACTTGAAAATGTGGAAGGAGAGGTATTTGGAAGGGTTTATAGGGAGGAAAGAGAATGAAAGATTGAAATAATTATAGTACAGTCTTTAATTCATAAAATCAAAAGATACATTATTTTGAATTTTTTTTCTTGGCAAATTTAAATATTATAGATCATTAAAAGATTTACCTGTAAATTATCAAAGATGGAAAATTGGGATCAATGTTAATGTGCCAAATAAATACTTTAGAAATGTGAGTTTAGAATTGGAAGATTCAAAATTGAAAGATTGGTGTGGTAGAAATTGCAGGTTCTTTGAAAACTGCTCAATGTCTGACACCAAACATGTGCTAACTCAAAATATCACAATAAGAATGTGACTCTGTCACAGGAGATGCTATGATTTAAGTGGATTCTTAAGAGCATGTGCAGCAGAGGATGGCCTTATTGGAGATCAAAGGAAGAAGAAGCTCTTGATCCTGAGAATGCTAGATGTCCCAGCATGGGGGGGATGCCAGAAAGGGGAATTAGGAGTGGGTGGATTGGTGAGCAGGGTGAGGAGAAGTGGGTTAGGGGATTTTGGGGGAGAAAACCAGGAAAGGGGACAACATTTGAAATGTAAATAAAGAATATATCTAATTAAAAAAAAGAGTTTCACTGACAACATAGAGGATTATATGAATTTCCATTGTCTAATCTGACCTAGAAGTCAGGGTCATTCATTATAAGGCGGTAACATATCCTGTCCTCTGATTTGAGAAGCATGGCACTGGAAAACTAGGAGAGAATGAATGATGCTGAAATCCATGATGATAAAGCATACAAGAACAGTGTACACTTCTAAGAAGTTTAAAGGAACTATAACTACCTGGCTTATTCATCTCTATTCTTATTTACTATTTTACATTACCATTTTCTGTTTAAGATTATTTTATTTATATGAGTAGCCTGTCATTGTCTTCAGACATACCAGAAGAGGTCAACAGATCCCATTAAAGAGAGTTGTGAGCCACAATGGGGTTGCTGGAAATTAAGCTCAGGGCCTTTGGAAGAACAGACAGTGCTCTTAACCACTGAGCCATCTGTCTTCTGTATATCTCTGTGCTCAGCCAGGTGGTTAGGTCCCCAACTATTGGACTTTTAAATCAGAAACTGTTAGATTGTTTTCCTCTGTATCTTTCCTTGTCAAAACTTCCAGTTTTTCCCACTTCATCCAATTTATATGACTAAATCAAAGCCTTTGTGCAGAAAATTGTATGCTCATGGAATCATGATGTTAACAGTTTTAGGCTACTTTGCTACCATGGTTCATTTTCATATAGACCAGTTCCAGAGAAGACAATATGTACATTTCAACTAGTAGCATTTCAGATGCCAACGAAACCTGTAGATCTGACTTTATATATACAATTATATTTTTATTATTGTTGATTGTGACTTTTGTCTTTCTAATTGATAGTATGGAAATTAGTCACTCAAAATTTCACCTGTATATTTACAATGCATACTGACTTACCTCAACAGTCTTTTCTATTTAAAAGCAATCTATATCAATTTCCAAATATTACAATTAATTTTATTTTCATATAGAAAATAAACACATATAATCATTAAATTATCTAATTTATTTTTTTTATTTTTCCAATCTAGATAGAAGTAAGCTGATATTATAAAGCCAGTAAACTTTGTAATGGCCTATATTTCTATTTTATTTTATTTCATAAATATGCATATTTATAAACCTTGTCAGCATTGATTTTGACTCATAGTTACTAAATTACATGTAGGTGAACAATGTCATAAGGAAAAGGTTATTTATAGGGATGTCTGCTGTCTATTGTTTTCTACCATGATATCTTTGTAATATTTCTCATATGCATTTAATAGATTCTATTTCAATTATAGTTTACAGTGGGAAGTAGTAAAGTTGACCATCCTACCAAAGGCAATCTGCAGATTCAACATAATCCCCATCAAAATCCCAACACAATTCTACAAAGATAAGGAATGTCTCCATATAAAATGTTCAAATTTCCTGAGCATTCTTCTACTCTTGTCCTACTAAACAATTATTAAAAATGCATCAAATTCCAGGTCAACCACATTATTCCTCAATGTCTATCCTTATTTTTAAACACAAATATCTACTTAGATCAAATACATGCTACAGAAGTATGACTAGCTATAATTTTCTTCACCCTTACTATATGACATCAACCACCCTTTTCGAAGCAAAACCCATTATTGGTTATCTTCTCTTGTTTTGCTTTTTTTCTTTAGTACATGTGGCACTGTAGTACAAAGTCACTTGTGTATTATGTTATTTTTATTAAGTATGCAGCATTCTGAGAGTTCCACCAACATAATTTGTACTTGTGGTTCAGCTATCATGAACATATTGTGTATTTGAAATATGCAGCTGGTGAGTTTGGTACTATATACAACTACTGTATCATTGTAGAACAAGTCTGCAGATTTCTATTTTGTGCCTTGATTGAAGACAGAATGAAATATAAAAATAATTTCTAACAGTAATTTGGTTGATTTTACTGAAAAATAATGGATTCTAATACTTAAAACAGTAACTTCATAATATATTAGTACTTGGGACACACATTAGTAAGGATTCCACCTCATATTCAGAGTAACTGTTTACACAGAAACTATTCTTTGGCTTATTTCAGTTGACTCTTATGCCCTCAACTTGCTTACCGTGATTGATTAAATAAATAACTGTGATAGCAAATTGAGTTTACGTTTCTATACCATCTATTTTTAAATCTTTAAAAGGCTAAATATATCACCATAATCTATAATTAAAATACATTATAGAGGATCCCTACCAGTAATTTGTTGTTTTATTTATCCATTATAGATGATACTGACTTGATATTATCTGAAAATAAAATTTGTTAATCATATTCTACCCTCTGAACTGATAGTAATTATATCTTCTTTTATTATTTTTTGTTTTACTATAAGAAAGACAGTTGATCTTATTCTACATGCAATTAGAAAGATTAGATTCAAATTTCTGCTCCACTACCAGAACAGAATTGCTACATTTTGTCATGTGTTGCGAAACATGTGACTTGGCATGGGAGAGGTGCCACAAGGGGAAAAATGAAAAAGTAAATTGAAAAAGTAAATGAAAAGAAAATTAAACTGTGACCTAATTATTGGTGTTTAAATTTTTCTTTTATGTGTGTAATACTGACTGCTGTTTAAAAACCCCTTACTTAGTAATTCATATAGATCTTTGTTATCCCCAGTTTGTAATTTCATCCTTTTATATTTCAACAGAGATGCTATATTATGACACATTAAGATTACAGTCGCAAAATAGATGCTGGAAGAATTTACTTCTGGTTTCTTTAATTCTGTGCTTTCTTTCAATTTTGACACAAGGGAATTAAATTCTCCAAAGTAGGGCTTCTAGATATGTACAGTGTAAATCACTGGTAAATGTCTCCTAATTTATTAAGAAGGAGACAACTGTTTCATAAAAAACTATAATGTGTACTTGGAAGTTTATCCCAAATGGGCCTATTACTGAATCATGATTACCTCCTTCACCCTAAGGCACTTGTGATCCGGTCTGGGTAGACATGATCTGCCCCTGTGCTGCCAGCTAATTGAGGCTATGGGTGATCTACTTAAGAATACCAGCCTAGGCTGGGGAGATAGCTCAGTGGATAAGGCACCTGTCTTAACCACCTTACCACATGTATGTGGAATATTTGTTCCCTAGAATTCATTTAAACTGTTTGTGATAACATGTGTCTGTAAACGCCAATGTTTCAGAGTTGATATAGGAAGCAGAGATACAATAGAATCCTGAGAGGCAAACTTGTCAGATCATTTAATAACAAGAGATGCTAGAACCCTGGCCCAAATAATATGAAAGGCAAGGAGGGACACACACACACACACACACACACACACACACACACACACAACCATACACATGAAAACGAGAGGTTGTCTTTGGTTTTGTTTTCTATAGATTTGAAAATCCGGTGTACGAGCTCTGATATTCTCAGACATTAGCAATATCTATGTGTGGGTGAATAAGAAGAAAGAAGTAGGCAAAAAGAGAGAAAATGTCTAACATGCATCTCATTTACCCTTCTTTAATTCATCTAAGTGAACATGCTGGAACCTAAGAAAATGGTCAGAGGCAATTACTCCATGGTGACTGAGTTTATTCTCTTGGGATTAACAGATCGTCCAGAGCTGCAGCCTTTGCTTTTCGTGCTCTTCCTGGTGATCTATCTGATCACTGTGGGAGGGAATCTTGGCATGATGGTGTTGATTAGGGTAGATTCACGCCTACATACCCCTATGTACTACTTTCTTGCCAGTTTGTCATGTTTGGATTTGTGCTATTCTACCAATGTGACTCCCAAGATGCTGGTGAACTTTTTATCAAAGAAGAAAACCATTTCGTATGCTGCATGTTTAGTCCAGTGTTATTTTTTCATTGCTATGGTGATTACTGAATATTATATGCTAGCTGTGATGGCCTATGACAGGTACATGGCCATCTGTAACCCTTTGCTTTACAGCAGCAAGATGTCCAAAGGGGTATGTGTGCGTCTGATTGCTGGTCCCTATATCTATGGCTTCCTCAGTGGCCTGATGGAAACCATGTGGACATATCGCTTGACCTTCTGTGGCTCCAATATCATCAACCACTTCTACTGTGCTGACCCTCCTCTCATCAGACTCTCCTGCTCTGACACATTCATTAAGGAAACATCAATGTTTGTGGTAGCAGGATTTAACCTCTCCAATTCTCTGCTCATAATCCTCATTTCTTACCTGTTCATTCTCATTGCCATCTTGAGGATGCGTTCTGCTGAAGGTAGGCGCAAAGCCTTTTCCACCTGTGGGTCTCATCTGGTAGCAGTGACTGTATTTTATGGGACTCTATTCTGCATGTATGTTAGACCTCCCACAGACAAGTCAGTGGAACAGTCCAAAATAATTGCTGTGTTCTATACTTTTGTAAGTCCCATGTTGAACCCCATTATTTATAGTCTGAGGAATAAGGATGTGAAACATGCTTTTCGGAAACTGGTCAAAAGAAATGTGCTTTCAAAGTAAAATAATCCTGTCTTTATAAATTAAATAAACGTTTTGTTCATGAAAATGACATCCAAGTTTTTGTAGAAATTCATTTTATACACAAGAAGAAAACCTATGCTGTTTATTCAAAGTATATAATATAAAGGTATAAAAGATAAATAATTTGCATACTGTGTGGAAGTGCAACACATGTGTAAATATGGGAGACTGTTATTCTACTGTTCTACACTTTAACATTCATGTATTTATATATTAGTTTTATATTATGAAGATTATACATTTATTACAGTAAAGTATGCAATTTTAATATAAGAAAAAAGTGAAAGAGTGAACTATTACTGTTCTCTATCTTCAGCTTCCATTCTTAATACTCAGACTGACTACTAGTAGTTTTAAAAGCTTTTAGAAAAAGGAATTTTATATCTACAAATAAATGTGTAATTATGTTTGTACACATAGATGCAAAATTGGTAAAATAAATTTTGAAGGGCAAAGCTTATTTCTTGCAAGAGTGGCATTGTTGTATATGACAAGATTATGGGTAGGTGCTGGGATTGCAGTATAGTACAGGACTTTCACTAGGTATACTTTTTAATCTTACTCACCACCTTCAGTCTTACTGCCTTCCATTTACGTACTTCCTCCTCCTTGTAAGAATCACTTTCACTAAAACATTTCTCTGCCAAAGCAGAATATGAGAGCCATCTTGTGGGTGCTGAAAATTTACCCCACATCCTCTGCAAGACCTAAATGTGTTTTTAAACTGCTGAACAACCTTTTCACATGCTGTGTATTAACTCTAGATTGGATACTCAAGATGAAGGGTTTCCACAAAGCAATATGGATATCTTGTGCCTTTATAAACCTTTTACTGTAGAATTAACTTGTGACATTTCATATTTCTAGAACCAAAAATATTTTACACCTTTCCTTATTTCTTTATTACTCTATCAGTTTCAGAAGGGACCAAATAGTTGATATTTGTACCTCAGTTTAAATATGATCCACCGTTGTTCTGTACCATGAATAGAAGGATTTATTTTAGAATGAGACGTTTTCCTTCTTTTGTAAGTATTTATTAAGTTAAAGAAACCAATATTTTTTGTTTAAGTAATATTTTTGGTAAATTTGATGTGCTATGGGCTAACAAAGATAACCAGTGTTTTCTAAGTCTTTCTATGGCTTTGCATTGCTCCTAGTATCAGAAGAGTTTTCAGGAGTCTTGGGATAGTTTGTAGAAATTCTAACACTGTGAGGAGAATAAAAACAAATGATAACATTTGCTGGGTGTTATAATACAAGAATGTCAACGTGCTTAAGTAGTGGAAGAAGTGTCAGTTCCTTCTCAGTATACTGATGTCAACTCTATGGCTAAGGCACAAACTAACGTTTCAGCAGGCAGGTATTGGGCCCTCAATTTGGAACTGCATTTGTTGCTTTGGATATCAACAGAAAAGAGACACCAGAGAATGTCCTTATTCCGCTCAATAAAAATACTCCTTCGTCTTTGCTTTTCAAAGTTTTCTGTTCAGTGCTACACAAAAGTGGCATTTTCCAGTTTATTCATTCTATATTAAGCCACTCAATTACTTATGCCAAGTGATATTACTCAAATAGCTCTCCTTTGACCATCATTGTTAATACATTCTGGTAAAAGTATGAAAATGATTTTATACTATTTATTAGTTTGTTTGACTCTCCTTTAAAAACTTATATATATACTGCTATCTAAACAGACGTTTAACTTTGCAAAAACCAGTCACTTTATTATTCCTATTTTTTAGATCTTGGGGTCTATGTATGCTGTATTCTTATATTGTGAAAACATAGATGATGGCATATATAATACTATAAGCATAATATATATATGATGTTTTATGAAACTGATGTAAAAACATTTATACATATCCATACATTCTCATATGAAGAGAAAGAACAAACATTTTAAAATTCATAACATCTGTTTATTTGTGTTTGACAGCAGCAACTTCTAGGAGCTGGTTTTCTTCTTCTTAACATTCTTGTTGAATCACACTCTCATGACTACTTGCCTTTGAAAGTGCTTCACATTTATCTGGCTGCCAATAAGTGTATTGCAAATCAAATCATGTAGTAGCCTAGTTGACTTTTTGAGAATAAGTAACGGAGAAAATCAACATGTTTTGCCACAGTGTGGCTTCTCAGACCAAATTAAACTAGATTTTAATATAAGCCACATTGTCATCCAGAATGGAATGTTCTGAGAAGTATACACAGGGTCATATTTCACAAAAAAATATACGGCTTTTTCTACTGTGTAGACCAGAAAACTTGCTGGATGTATAATCCTACCTAATTAACCTGAGGAAGTAATATAATCTCAATGAAAGAATCATTAGTAAAACTGATAGTATCAGTTGTATGTGTTTTTAATTAATTATTTTATTTATTTACATCCTCGGTACCCTCCCTCACAGAGTTCTTCTCCAGCTCTGCCCTTGCCCTGGGTATCATCTCACCCTGGGGCATCAAGCCTCTACAGGATTATGTGCTTCCACTTGTGGTTTTTGAGCTGCTAAATAAACAGGAGGAAGAATATGTTTTCTACATAACTGAATGTGCTGGTTAATTTTATGGGTTTACTGAAGAGAAAAAAATTCTTCCTAAATGTAGGTGGCACCATTCATGGGCTGGGATCCCAGATTAAAAGAAAGGAGAAAGAGGCTGAGCAACATGGACACAAGGTAATCAGCTGCCTCATCTCCTTGTACCCTGCCTTGATGAAATGTATCAGCTGAAAGCACAAGCCACAGTGAACAGTATCCGCTGCAACCATAAGCCAAAATAAATTATCATTTCCCTGTTATTTTTGCTAAGAATCAATGACAACAGAATGAAGAGTTACAGGTACTAGATATGTAGCTGTTGAAAGGATCTCCATGTTTCTCCCATTTGTAAATAAAGAGTAACAGAAAAAAGAAATAATTTCTATTTTGTGAAGAAGGATGGAGAATATTTAAATCCTTTTAATATTGTTTTTATTTTGAAAATATTATACTTAATATACAATGACATATGATCTTATCTACCTCTATCTCCCAAATCTAACTCCTTCCATGTTGTCTTTGTTTCATCTTCACCTGTTTCTGATAATTAGTAAGTACAGTTAGAGATGTAAATGGATGTGGGTAATCCATTAGAGCATGAGAATCCTGCCAACTGCTATACCAGCCATAAAGAAATGATGTTCCATCCTCTAGTAACAATCCACTGCCAACAGCTATTTAGTAAGGTAGGGGGAGGGGGCTGGAGATAATCTATACCAGGATTAATTCTGAATTGATCATCATCTTGTAGCTGTAACATAGCTGTTGTGAAGTCAGTTTCAACATCCATGTTATGTTCAGGAGAGAGCACTGCTCTCATTTGTGACACTATTTTCATGAAATTCAAGGTGTCACTGTTGTCTTCCCGTTGGTAGAAACTAATTCAGTTCTTTTTTTCTATATTCTTTGTTTACATTCTAAAGGCTTTCCCCTTCCCAGTTCCCCCCTCACCATATGTCCCAAAAGTCCTCTTCCCTCCGCCCATTCCCCAATCACCTCCTCCCATTTCTCTGTTCTGGTACTCCCCTACAATACTGGATCAAGTCTTTTTAGGACCAGGACCCTCTCCTTCTTTCTTCTTGGGAATCATATGATTTGCGAATTGTGTCTTGAGTATTCAGAGCTTCTGGTCTAATTAATATCCACTTATCAGTGACTGCATTCCATATGTATTCTTTTGTGATTGGGTTACCTCACTTAGGATGATATTTTCCAGTTCCAAACATTTGCCTAAAAATATTATGAATTCATTGTTTTTAATTGCTGAGTAGTATTCCATTGTGTAAATATACCACATTTTCTGTATCCATTCCTCCATTGAGGGACATCTGGGTTCTTTCCAGCTTCTCACTATTATAAATAAGGCTGCTATGAACATAGTGGAGCATGTGTCCTTGTTGCATGCAGGGGAACCCTCTGGGCATATGCCCAGGAGTGGTATGACAGGGTCCTCTGGAAATGTCATGCCCAATTTGCTGATGAATCCCCAGACTTATTTACATAGTGGTTGTACCATCTTGCAATCCCAGCAGCAGTGGAGGAGTGTTCCTCTTTTTCCACATCCTTGCCAATACCTGCTGTCTCCTGAGTTTTTAATCTTAGCCATTTTGACTGGTGTGAGGTATAATCTCAGGTTTGTTTTGATTTGCATTTCCCTAATAACTAATGATTTGAACATTTCTTAAGGTGCTTCTCAGCCATCTAAAATTCTTCAGGTGAAAATTCTTTGTTAAGCTCTGTACCTCATTTTTTTAATAGGGTTATTTGGTTCTCTGGAGTCTAACTTCTTGAGTTCTTTGTATATATTGGATATTAGCCCTCTGTCAGATGTGGGGTTGGTGAAGATCTTTCCCCAATTACTTGGTTCCTGTTTTGTACTTCTGAGGGTGTCCTTTGCCTTACAGAAACTTTGTAATTTTATGAGGTCCCATTTGTCAATTCTTGATTTTAGAGCATAAGCTATTGGTTTTCTGTTCAGGAACTTTCTCCCTGTGCCCATGTCCTCAAGGGTCTTCCCCAGTTTCTTTTCTATTAGTTTCAGTGTGTCTGATTTTATGTGGAGGTCCTTGATCCACTTGGAGTTGAGCTTAGTACAAGGAGATAAGAGTGGATCAATTCACATTCTTCTACATGCTCACCTCCACTTGAACCAGCATCATTTGTTGAAAAGGCTATCTTTTTCCACTGGATGGTTGTAGCTCCTTTATCAAAGATCAAGTGACCATAATTCTGTGGCTTCATTTCTGGGTCTTCAATTCTATTCCATTGATCTACTTGCCTGTCACTGTACCAATACCGTGCAGTTTTTAGCACAATTGCTCTGTACTACTGCTTGAGGTCAGGGATATTGATTCTCCCAGAAGTTCTTTTATTGTTGAAAAAAAGAACTGTATAAAATTTGTTGTAAAACACATTATAACATTATAGCAGATTTTAAAATATATATAGTGAGTAATGATGTAAAATACATATCTTTTGCCATCAGTGAGTACACTGCTTTATAGATTTTTCAATAGATCTCGTGTGTTAATCAATCACATTGAAATTTTTATCTACACTAATTTTTTAAATTTATCTACTCTTTGTTTAGAAAAAGTAGGTATATTAGAATATTTTGGTTGATATTTATAAATATCTTTAACTTTCAAACAAATATTCCTTTACTTTTGCATATTTTGAATAGCTGAGAAGCACCTTAAGAAATGTTCAACATGATTAATCATTAGGGAAATACAAATCAAAACAACCCTAAGATTTCACCTCACACCAGTCAGAATGGCTAAGATTAAGAACTCAGGAGACAGCAGGTATTAGCAAGGATGTGGAGAAAGAGGAACACTCCTCCACTGTTGGTAGGATTGCAAGCTGGTACAACCACTCTGGAAATAAGTCTGGTGGTTCCTCAGAAAACTGGCATGACACTTCCAGAGGACCCTGTCCTACCATTCCTGGGCATATACTCAGAGGATTCCCTGGCATGCAATAAGGACACATGCTTCACTATGTTCATAGCAGCCTTATTTATAATAGCGAGAAGCTGGAAAGAACCCAGATGTCCCTCAATGGAGGAATAGATACAGAAAATGTGGTATATATAGCCGGGCGTGGTCATGCACGCCTGTAATCCCAGCACCTGGGAGGCAGAGGCAGGCAGATTTCTGAGTTTGAGGCCAGCCTGGTCTACAGAGTGAGTTCTAGGACAGCCAGGGCTACACAGAGAAACCCTGTCTCAAAAAAAAAAAACAAAAAAAAACCCCAAAAACAAAACAAAACAAACAAACAAACAAACAAAAAACAAACAAACAAACAAAAAACAAAAACAAAACAAAAACAAACGAACAAAAAGAAAATGTGGTATATTTACACAATGGAATACTACTCAGCAATTAAAACAATGAAGTCATTAAATTTTTAGGCAAATGATTGGAACTGGAAAATATCAGCCAGGTGAGGTAACCCAATCACATAAGAATACACATGGAATACAGTCACTGATTGGTGGATATTAATTAGTCCAGAAGCTCTGAATACTCAAGACACAATTAACATATCAAATGATTCCCAGGAAGAAGGAATTAGAAGGCCCTGGTCCTGGAAAGCCTTGATGTAGAATTGTAGAGGAGTACCAGGACAGAGGAATGGGAGGGGGGCATGATTGGGGAATGGGCAGAGGGAGGAGGGCTTAAGGAACTTATGGTGAGGGGTGAACCAGGAAAGGGGAAATCTTTTGGAATGTAAACAAAGAATATATAAAATGAAAAAATAAATTAGTAAACTCAAAAAAAAAAAAAAGGAAACTAATTCAGGTTCTGTGAATAAAGTAGTTTTAGCTCACAGTAACCTTTCATGTGTGTGTGTGTGTGTGTGTGTGTGTGTGTGTTCCAAATATGAAACGCATAATTACAAAAAAACTGGAGACTGTTTGTTTAGATATAAAATAACACAGAAGCCGGGTGGTGGTGGCTCACGCCTGTAATCCCAGCACTTGGGAGGCAGAGGCAGGCGTATTTCTGAGTTCAAGGCCATCCTGGTCTACAGAGAGAGTTCCAGGACAGCCAGTACTACACAGAGAAACCCTGTCTCAAAAAAAAAATAATAAAATAAAATAAAATAAAATAAAATAAAATAAAATAAAATAAAATAAAATAAAATAGAATAAAATAAAATAACCTAGGTTATAGTCCTACTGGAATGATGATGAGGTAATTTGTAGATTGGGTTGACTGGGGTGAGGAGACTAGCCTTAACTGTGGCAAGCACTATCTGTGGGCTAGGGGGGTCCTGTCCTAAATAAAAACGAAGAGTCAAGCAGAACACTCGATTCTTCTCTCTTCTCCGTTTGGAGTACTGACACAACATGGATACTCCACTTTCCATACTATGAAATTTCATTTCAACTGTTAGTAAAACCAAACTCATCCTCTCTAACACTGTTTTGTCAGTCAGTGATCCCAGCTATGAAATAATAAAATAATACTTCTTATCATCTGACAGAACCTACACATTTGTTCTTTCAGGCGTGAGTTTGGGGTACGAGAAAAAGTTAAACCACTTTACAAGTATTTTGCGAGTAAAAAGGAAAACTAATATACTAAATTCTTTAAAATGTTTTCTTTAGGATGCTGCATCTGTTCTGGGTAGTAAAATTGGGATGAGAATTTTATCATATGAAAAATGAGGTCTCAGTTTTCTGAAGAAGAAAAATTCACTAAAGAAAATTGGACTGATACCCAAATCATGGATTATTAGATTGCAAGATAAAGTGGCTGAGTGACATAGGTTAAGATGAGTGTGGAATGTTCAATGGACATATTTTCTCTTAATTTGTTTGACATAAATAAGAAATAACACAAAATTTATTCTAAGTAATGATAGTAGGATAATGTTCTTTGAGTCATTTTTTTTCATATATGAAGGGAAGCTAAAATTTCTGTAAGGAGAAATGATTTTGTTTCCAAGGAGGGCAGTAGTGACTGAAGGCAGGCCAGCACCATCTATCTAGCTCATAAAGTTCTCTTTCCAGTGCCATTTTTGTTCTTCTCCAAGACCTCTACCTCTCTGCTTCCATGTCCAAGGAAATGCTAATAACTTGAGGTTAATAATTACCTACCTTATTAGACATAGGTATCTGCATTGCTTTTAACTTGAAGTTACTAGAGATATTTGATTATATGTAATATTATATTATAAAACATATAAACTAGCCGAATTGTTTGGAAAATGGAAGCAATATGGGGAGACAGAGCCACTTTCTTACGTTTGCTTGTATCATATAGATTATGTAATATGTTTGTCTCATGTTAGTGAATATTCACTCATGAAATGGAATGAACTAACACAGTCCTATATGCTTTATTTTGTCAGCCAGTGCACCTAAAATCTTTTGCAGTTGAAGAAAATTGGTTACATTTTCTACAGCTCAGCTCTTTCATGTAAGTGGTTTGAAGATGGATATATACAGTCGTTAATATGTTTACATCAATATTAGTCTTTAAAAATTAAGTATGATGCTCTTGAAGCTAAGCTGCTTTACTAATCTTATTAGTCTCTCTCTCTCTCTCTCTCTCTCTCTCTCTCTCTCTCACACACACACACACACACACACACACATTAGGAATGCATAACCTCTGAAATTCAATGACTCTACAGTATAGCATAGTCTAGGAAAACAACAAATTAAAGAACTTTTCTGAATTAATTGAACTAGTTTCAAATTTCCCTAATTTGTATTCATCTGTTCTTTTATTTTTCCAAACACATATCAATATAAAATAAGCAAACAAAAAGTTAAAACATTCTCACACTGATAATTTTGAAAGAAGCATATTTCCCTACACTAATGCTGACTGCTGGATTATACAATCCCAGCTCATACAGGACAAAGTTGTAAGATCCTTACCAAAAACCCTGGAGAGATGCTTCTGCTCATCCTAACCAAGTCAGAATACCTGAGCTGTCTTCTGGGACTTGTAATTGGAGAGTCTGATGACTTCAGTATTTTTTTCTATTTTTAATGCTATAGAGAAAAATGTCTACTTTATATATATAAGCAACATCTTCCTTATTAGAATTGAAGACCCACTTATTTTCCCTACTTCCATAGTTCTGTAGAGGTAAGCTGTTTGAAAATAGCCAAAGTGTTGCTTTATAAGTTATAGGTGTTGTTATGTTTTTCATAGAATACAAACATTTATTCATAAGACTCAACTGTGACTAGATAACTACAATATAATCATGTATATTTTGACATATCTATGTGTATGTATAGTACCAAGGTTCAAAGTCTGAGAATTTTTGTTTTAAATATTAAATAAATAGTCATCTGCCCAAGTAGAAGATTGTAAATTCTAGGCCAGCTGACATTATATATACAGGCAATTTCTCAAACAAATCCTGAAATAAAATTTATATTTGTATATATACATGTACATCATCTATTAATATATCAACTATCATCTATCTTTCTTCAATCTACCTATTCCTCATATATTTATAGAAAGAAAGCAACATACACGCAGAGAGAGAGAGAGAGAGAGAGAGAGAGAGAGAGAGAGAGAGAGAGAGAGAGATCCAGATTGAGAACAAATAAAAATATGAAAAAATGCTGTTTTGGTTTAGATTTGCCTTTAATGCCCCCAAGAGCAATAATTTAAGACTAGTTCTTACTTTTAGAAGTAATATTTATAGGCTTATGGGATGAAATTTAATGTTTAACCAAGACTCTGAAATCGCAGTCTGTGATGAGTGATTTCTGGGCATTTATCTCCTTTCACAACTGTAGTAAACCTCCTGAACTGAGTCACTTCTATTTCCCAATCCAGATCTGATATTTGAATAATTAGCATGTATAATTTTTACTGAGTTAACTTGAAAAATATGATATAAAGTTTTTTTCTACTAATTGGCAAATATATCATATAGAATATAAACTACAATTTTTAAAGATATAAGATGATTTTAGCCACACTTTTTAACATTTATATATACCACATAAAAGGTTTTCCATGGTTTGGTATAAAATTGATGTTATTACTCAATTTCTTATAGTTATTTCTCCTTTGAATAAAGTTATCTAGAAAATTATATTTTAGAAGTGGCAAAGTTCATTTGTCCACTTACAATGAGTGGGAAAAAATCCTAGAATTAGTAGATATGAAGTTTATAAGTAAAATGTAAAGAGCAGAAATGGAGATTAGTAAGAATTCTAAATTAGACTAAGGTTTATGGTTCAAGAGAAAATACAAACAAACTAGGTTAAGACTCCAAAGACAGTATGTGTTTGCCAATGTTTAAAACATTAATTTGAAGTCTACTGATAGACTGATAGGGAAGAAGGGATAATAAAAAAAGACAAAAACATGCAAAGTGGGAAATTCGAACAAAATATTTAAATTGTTGACCTTTTATGACTTGTCTATTCCAATATAAAATTTCTATTTTTCTTTGTAGTCCATCATGAAGAGAAACTTCACCTCTGTGACTGAGTTCATTCTCCTGGGACTTACTAGCTGTGTGGAGCTTCAAATTCTCTTTTTTGTGCTGTTTCTGGTGGTATATGTGGTCACAGTGGCAGGCAATCTGGGCATGATCCTGCTCATCAAGGCCAATGCCAGGCTCCACACACCCATGTACTTTTTCTTGAGCCACTTATCCTTTGTGGATTTGTGCTTTTCTTCCAATGTGACCCCAAAGATGCTCCAGATTTTCATTTCAGAGACAAAAACTATTTCCTACTCTGCATGCTTAGTTCAATGTTACCTCTTCATTGCGTTGGTTCATGTTGAAATCTATATCCTTGCTCTGATGGCCTTTGATCGTTACATGGCCATCTGCAACCCTTTGCTTTATGGTAGCAAGATGTCCCAGAGTGTATGCACCTCTCTAATCACAGTGCCTTATGTGTATGGGGCACTCACTGGTCTGATGGAGACTATGTGGACTTACAACCTGGCTTTCTGTGGCCACAATGAAATTAATCACTTCTATTGTGCTGATCCACCACTAATTAAACTGGCTTGTTCTGATACTTACCACAAAGAAACCTCCATGTTTGTTGTAGCTGGATTTAACCTTTCCCTCTCCTTGCTCATTATTCTCACTTCCTACCTGTATATCTTTCCTGCTATTCTGAAGATTAGCTCTACAGAAGGCAAGCGGAAAGCTTTCTCCACCTGTGGTTCCCACCTGACAGCTGTCATCATATTCTATGCAACTCTTTTTGTCATGTATCTCAGGCCAACATCCAGAGAATCTGTGGAACAAGGCAAAATGGTTGCTGTGTTCTATACCACTGTCATTCCCATGTTGAACCCCATGATTTACAGCCTGAGGAACAAAGATGTGAAAGAAGCAATAAGCAAGGAATTGTCGCATAAAAAAATGCATTTTTCTTTAAAAGAGTATTCAATTTTCTTTTCCACTCATGGAACTTTTTGTAGGAATTACCATTGTTTTCTAAAGTTGCAGAAATAGTATTGACACGAAATTAAAATATGACAAGACAATAGAGGGCAGGGAATTGCATGAATTTAATTCTCTTCTGAAATGGAAACTAATTAAATTTTGGTTATAAAATTTCTTTTGCCTGTATTTATCTCTCTGTTTAGTCAAATATTATTTTGTGTTCTTTGGGTTTTCTTCATAAGGATGCTGTGTTTTTTACCCCTTTGAATTTGTGGTTACTGCTGGAAGATGAATTATGTAAGAATTAATAGGTATAATTTCTCTTTCAGCACCAATCATTTCTTTCTCTTTAGTATGTTACTTATTATATTTAAGACACTGGTGGCTTGGTCATAAAAATTTATTTAATTCTAAGACAATGCACGCAAGTATAGAATAGTGATGGATGCCTTTTGTTTTTAGGTTCATCTCTTGAGTTTACTTGTTCTACAACATGATATGATATTTCTTGATAGGCTGAGTATTAAACACCATGAATTCCAAAATATTGTGTTTTGGCAGAATTTTTCTATGCATTTACCCAAATGGCTAAAATTATTTCTTTCTTTTTTTGGTCTCTTATGTACACTATCATATCATTTACAAGGAGTGATACCTTGACTGCTTCTTAGTCAATTTGTATCTCTTTGATCACCTTTTGTTGTCTTATTGCTCTAGCTTGAACATCCATCATGTACTATATTGGATACAGTACAGGGAGAGGGGCCAACCTTGTATAGTCCCTGATTTTATTGAGATTGCTTCAAGCATCTCTGCATTTAATTTGATATTGGTTGTTGTTTTGCTGTATTTTGCTTTTGTTATGTTTAGATATGGGCCTTGAATTCCTGATGTCTTTAATACTTTTAACATGCAGGGATATTATATTTTGTCAAATGCCTTTTCACTATCTGATGAGATGATCATGTGATTTTTTCTTTGAGTTTGTTTATATAGAGGACTACATTAATGGACTTTTGTATATTGAACCAATCTTGCATCTTCACTAACCCTACATTCAAAAGAGGGCTAATATGCAAAATATATAAAGAACCTATACTCCAAAAATCTAAACAACCCAATTTTAAAAAAATGGTGTATAAAGCTAAACAGAGAATTCACAATAGAGGAATCTTGAATGGGCTAGATGTACTTACAGAAATGTTCAAAGTCCTTAGTCATTTAGAATATGCACATCAAAACGACCTGAGATTCTGCCTTATACCAATCAGAAATTCAGGTACATGTTGGAGAGGCTGTGAAGAAAGAGGAGCACTCCTCCATTATTGGGGTTGGAGGATTGCAAACTGGTAAAAAAAAAAACACTTTGGAAATCAATCTGGAGGTTTCTCAGAAAATTGGAAATAGATATACCTGAAGACCCAGCTATAGCACTCCTGATCATATACCCAAAAGAAACCCCATCATACCACAGGGCCACATGTTCCACTATGTTCATAGCAGCTGTATCTGTGATAGAAGATAAGAGAAGCGGGAAAAAACCCAGATGTCCCACAAATGAAGAAAGGATACAGAAAATGTGGTTCTTTTACAAAATGGAATACTATTAAGAATGACAACAAGATGAGTTTTGCAGTCAAATGAATGAAACAAGAAAATGTCATCCTGAGTGAGGTAACTCAGACCCAATAGGACATGCATGGTATGTACTCATTAATAAGTGACTATTAACCAAAAAATACAGAATACCCAGGATACAATCTACAGAACACAAAATAGTTAACTAGCTGAAGGGCCCAAGAAAGGATGCTTCAATCCAACTTGGAAGGAAACCAATCAAGGGAGGCAGAGGGAAGAAGGGATCTGTGTGGGAGAGGTGAGGGGAGGGAAAAGGGGAACATGATCAGGTATAAGCCCCAAGGGCCAGCAGCAAGAATGGAAATATGCAACCTCTAGTGGTGGGAGGTGGATGGACACTCTAGAATACACCAGAGACTCAACTTAGGGGGTGAGAGACTCTCAGGACTCAAAAAGATGGACCTTAGATAAAATGACCCACAGAGGAGAGGGAAAACTTGTAGAGTCCACCTCAAGTAGAAATTCAGGGCATCAAGTGGAAGGACGGGGTAACTATCCCACAGTCAAAAACAGTGACCCAAAATTGTTCCTATCTAAAAGAACTGCTGGAACAAAAATGGAAGAGACTGAGGGAAAAGTGGTCCAGCGACAGCCCTAACTTGGGATCCATCTCAAGGGGAGGCTCCAAGGCCTGACACTATTACTGAGGCTATGGTGTACTTATAGACAGGAGCTAGCATGGCTATCCTTTGTGTCATCCAACATGCAGCTGACTGAGACAGACGCAGATACTTACACTAGACTGAAGTCTGGGGCCCCTGTGGTTGAAGTAGGGAAAGACTGTAAAAAGCCTAGGAGGAGGGTAACCCCAAAGAAAGACCAGCAGTTTCAACTAACCCTGACCCCCTGAGATCTCTCAGATACTGAGCCACCAACCAGATAGCATACACAAGCTGGTTTGAGGCCTCTGACACACGTACAGCAGAGGAATGCCTGGTCTGCTCTCAGTGGGAGAAGATGTGCCTAACCCTTGTTAGACTTGAGGCCCCAGGGAGTGGAGAGGCCTGGTGGAAGAAGGATGAGGAAAAATGGAATGAGTAACTGTGGGAGGGATGAATGGGTGGTGACCAATGACTAGACTGTAAAAATAAAAGTAATAAAAAGAAATTAAAGAAAGAATGCTTCAGAAAATTAAAAAAACCTGTTCCAAAATATGAAGTTTAATATAATGAACTTATTATTCCATACTTAATAATAGGCAGCAGTCTATAAGTTTTCCAAAATATTATCAATAATAAAGTAAATAATTCTAATTTCAAAAGAGAAATAAATAAAAAAGAAATAATGATACCCTACAAACAAGCAGTGCCAACATTACTTGTAATCATTTAATAAAGTGGATTATATTTATATCATAGTTGAAATTCTTTGCTTTCAAAATTTGATCATCACATACCTAAAAATTGTTTCTAGTTGATTCTTTTGTTTGTTTTAGCTTTGAAGCTATTTCCTCCAAGTTTCCACTGAGCCTTAACATTTCTATTTCAGGTTTCAATACAATAATCAGTTATTCATCCTTAAAATTGTTTGCTTTTGCAAAGTTATTAATCTGAAGAAAGTGATTTCTACTATTTATTTAAAAAATCTCTTAAGTTTATCTTGCTATAACTGCTGAGAAAGAGAGAATCCTGCCTCAGAATCAGTCCCTAATTGGTTCATCCATAACATTTGATTAGCTCTGAACATACAACACTAACCACATTCAGCAGATGATATTTATGTTTATTTCTATAACATACATTGTATACACATGCACAAACACACGCACACACACACACAGCCACACACAGCCACACACACACACACACACACACACACACACACACATATATATATATATATATATATATATATATATATGACTAAGAAATTTACAAGTGAGTTGGGAAGGGGCGTTGGAGCATTTGAAGGGTAGAGGGGAGAAAATTATATAATTGTGCCATAACTAAATAAAACAAAAGAATTTTATTTTTCCATTTAAATTGATTTTAATGCAATCTATGACAATTTTAATTCACTAAGTGAACAAAAAAGAGTCATTTGCAGAGTATGTGAGTCTGACAAGCAGACACACCAAAAAACATGGTTAAAACAACAATAATAACAAAATGTGGACCAGAGCAACAGAGGAAATAAGGAGGTCTGCATGGTTACCTGAAAACCTCAAGGCTCTGGCTGATGTGTTCATGTTAAAAGGTGTAAAGGACTTTGGGACAGGGTGACAGTAAGAAGAAACCTAAATGTATGAGACCTATGGCTGTGATTGTCTTGTTTATGTGTCTGTATAAAATATCTGAGGTCATCATCAATTCATACAGTCAGAAAGCTTATACTGATTATACATTTAGACGAGGCCGTTTGTGATTGACCCAGATGTTTGTTAAGGCAAGTTAAGACAGCACATCTTGGCAAGGAACATCTCAGGAGGTAATGTGGCTCATCTCCCAGAAGAAATTGAAAGTGAGAGCTGTGTCTAAGTATCATTTCAAGGGCAAGTGTCTGCAACGTCAGTGAGTTCCTTCTATGTTCTTCTTAAAGTTCCTATCTACTTATTATTGATACCTCTGTCTGGGGAATGAACATTTAACAACATGCATCTCTCCAAAAAATGGGTCCATAAGTAAAACCATAACAATGGCTATATTGGGAGACATATTAACAATGAAGGAGGGATTTATCTTTGGTCTCACCATATACAAAGAACAAAGAACTACAGACAACTATTGACTTCTGAAAGGAGAATTATTCTTTCTTTGGGATGAACTCCCTTACTGGTTGTCTAATGCAAGATGGTCTGGTGTGAAATCATACACACAAAACCAACAAAAACAGACAGATTCAGCATGATTATATATATACATATATATGTATATATAATATGCACAAACATACAAAATAATAATAAGTATGGTAATTATAAAGAGGCTAACAAGTTGAGAATAGTGGAGACAGGGGAAAGAGAAGGGGAGGTGATGTAATTCTACTTTAACTAAAACATATTTTTAAAAATGATTTATAGCATACCAAATGTCTCTCAAATTTCCAACTGAGTCTCTGAACTAGATTTATTGTAAGCATCTGTTATGAATTAAACAGTGTTTTAGAGAAATAATCTAATTGCTTAAAACCAAAAAACACTCAGTTAAAGTTCACAAATTTTTGTAGGTGTAGAAAAGTATACTACATTAGTTTTACCTTCCATATGCATATACAAGTGCCTCTATATACATACATGAGTGCATACTAGCATGTACAAGTATGTGTGCATATGGAAATCAGAGGTCAGATTTAGGTATAATTTTTCATGTTTTGTCAATAATTTTTTCTCAGATAGAATCTCCCTCTGACTTGAATCTGATCCAGTGGGCTAGAAAGGCTCTAGAGCTCCACCAGTCTCTACTTCTCACACATCTTGAATACAATCAATTGCCACCATGACTTTTTAACAATGGGCTTTTGATAATCAGTCTTAGTTCCTTATGAATGCGAGGAAGCCCTTTTCCAACTGAGGTACCGCCCCAGTTCCATTTTCTCATTTTAAATTATCTATTCCTTATTGGAAACAAGAATAAACTTCTTCACTAATAATAAATATACTGATTTGCCTATTATAAAATACTGCTTATTAAAGTATATATGCTGTCAAATGTGTCAATATTATTATTATCATTGGAAAACTAATGCTTTATCAGGAATGTGATACATCCATCAAGATTCACAGGAAACATTTTAAAACAAGAAGGAAATCGAATCTCTTAACAACATCTGCTTTAAAAATCTAATTCTACTGAGAGTGGTTCATCTCTTGAGGTTAATTTTCTTATTTGCAGATAGATGATGTAATATGGAATATTTTAGTCACATTTTCATGATCCCTCTACACTTCTCAGTAAGTTATGCAGGACATTAGGTTCTTAATGTGTCTGAATTACTCATTGTTGCTGACAGAGGCAATGTTCCTGGGAACATTCATATTTCTGTGAACCCTACGGTGAGAAGGACAATTACAAAATCTCTATCAGAGCTGCCTACCAAAATAGCCACCAACTTTTACATGAGCAGAAAATAAATTTTGCCATGCTAAACTGAATCTCACTTCAAACTATCAGGTTTCTAGAAAAGATTCTGGCCAGCAGTGTTATTTTTAAGTACAGCCACATTGTAACCTTCCACACAAAACTCATTGGATTCATGAACATTTGAAATACCAAACATTTTTTTAAAAAGATGTTAGTTTTATATATTTTATGTAGCAAGAATTCAGCATTTGTTTTCACAAAATATAGTGACTATCATTTCTTTAACACTAACTAATGATGCCAAAATAGACAAACCCATTTATTAACATTTTTGTTATGTTTTCAGTATTGTGGATTACTTTTCTCATATATTCACATAACTTGTATAATTGTATGTCCACAAGGTCCTACTTTGGTAAACTGTTTTCAAATATGAGGATTTAGGAGCTGAGTTTTTAGCTCAGTGTTAGAGTACTTGCCAGACACCTGTATTTGAATGTTAGCATATGACTTTTCACAAAAGCAAGTAAAATAAAAGATAATTAAATTTAGGAAAAAGTGTTTCAGCTGGTTACACAATCAGCCCTTCAGATAGATAAAGACTATCAATCTAGACTCTACACAAAATGCAGAACATCAAAGGTAGAATTGAGACTACTATAAGAACCAAGTTATTTTTGAAAAAAAATGAGGGATCATAAAATGACTGGATGTGTTAGGAACACGGTTTGGGACTTTTCTGCAGATAGCAGAGAATCATTGGAGAGCTCCACACAAAGCTGTGATGCAAAATGAGTTATACTCTAAAAGAACAACTACAGTTTTTGAGTTTATACTGTATGATAAAATGGGAACAAATAGCTTCCCTAACTGATCCTACTTGTCTGGCCTCAGTGGGGGAGAATGAGCCTAGTCCTGCATTGACTTGATGTGCTGGCAAAGGGGAGGGTGATATCTGATGGTGGGATTTCTTCCTCTTCTCAGAGGAGAACTGGGGAGAGGGAAGGGGGGAATCTGTGTAAGAGGGAACTGGGAGGAGAGAGAGACTGATATTGGGATGTAGAATCAATGAAAAATAAATAATACAGATTGAGTTAGCATCATCAAAAACCTATTCATTATATTACTCAACCATCATCCTAGAATCCTAAGCCTTTGTTTATAAGAGCTTACACTATGTATCACAGGTTTTGTCTATTGAAAGATTTATCAATACTTATCCTTTGTGACTAAAAGTATCTCTAGCATAGTAGGGAAACACTATTTATTTCACATCTCATATAAATAAGAAAACAAATAACAATTTTAGTTATATTACTGTGTTTACTGAAGTAAACATGCTGTTTAACATTCAATTTTAGTTTAATTTAGTCAGTCATTGCAACTTAAACCTAAGACAATTATTAGTGTCATTGTTTTATAGAAGAGTAACTATTTAAGTAGTATAGTGCCTTGCTCAAGATTACACTTTTAAACAGGTCAGTAACCACATCTCTGGTACCTGGATGTGTATTGCTATCACACTGTATTATCCAGCATTCTCTGACCGTATGTTATGTTACATGAAGATTTTTGAACACATGAAAAAAATATGATATTTTTATATATTTTTGTTTATTTTTCATTTTCATTTGAAGGGAGGTTACGAGGGCAGAGAGCAGATATGAGGAGATGAGGAGGTGAGTGGGATCAGGGATATGAAAATCACAAAGAACCAATAAAATGTTAGAAAAAATGAAAAATTTGATATTAATATAGTCAGAACAGTGTGACTGATTTCTTTAGTCTGTGTGGTTGATCTTCTTACTTGGAATTAAACATATTCCTTCTCCATGCATGCTCAGTTTAATACAGCCATAGTAGCCATCTTTCAGATCAAACACAAAAGGTCTTGCCCAGGGAGGAACACCCCCGGTTGGCTATTCAATATCAAGTGGTAGCCTTGAAATTATATGCATGTTGATAACATTATATGGATAGAGTAGGTCATGTTTATGTATTTTGGCATGTATATATATTTGGAGTGTATGTACATGCATATGTATGTGTTTGCCTTTGTGTGTGTGTGAGAGAGACAGAGACAGAGAGAGAGAGAGAGAGAGAGAGAGAGAGAGAGAGAGAGAGAGAGAGAGAGAGAACAGTTAAAAAGTTGTCATGGATTTGAGGGAAAGCAATAATGGTTACATGGTAGAAGTTGGAGGAAGAAAAGGGAAGGAAGAAAATTATTCAATCATATTATAATTAAAAATACATAATTTTAAAAGACCAGAAGGTGATCCTTAGAAGAAATTGTTACCTTCTCTCTGGAAACTCTTCCTCATCCATGGACTAGAAGTAAATGCAGCCTCATGATCTTGTTCCTTACAGTCTCTAGCACTGAGATCCAAGTTGTCATTTCTTATTTATAAATTTTAGAGTGTCATATCCAGTCATAATAACAGAAACAATGTAAAAATATCTATCAAAATAGCAGAAAATTGGGGTCAGGATAAACCTTTGAAAAGGTAGCAAATATGAATGAGTTTGCTCTTGCTCTAGAGATACCCTTCCCCTCGGTTATTCCTAGGGGAAAATCTGTAATTGCTTATTTTTATCCACCACAAACATTTAAAGGAGAATTCTCCTCAAAGTTTCCATGTCCTCTCAGGTTTGAGGTAGGTGCCAACATGTTCTGCATCTGCCTATGCAGCTCACAGTTTTTCATCTTTATGTTATTTCTCTTCATTTTCGGGTAGGCTTAAAAATGATGCTATTAGATGAAGCTTTTGCCTTACATTTTATCTATCTGTTTCCTTTATAATAAGATTTTAATGATTCCATCTCCAGGGTATGTGTTTGTGAGACATAGAGATAAAAGAAAGGCAGGTTTTCAGTATAAATCACATTTATTTGTTAAGAATTTTTTGTAGAGTATACTCAGTAATTAATAAATGTTCCCTACATGCTTACTAGTTGTTAAGGGGTCACATAGGTTTACATGTTTTTAAATGTATATTCATTTGTATAATTTCTTCATTTTCATGCTGTATGATGTAAAACAGAGAATAGATTATGAATAAACTATCACATATTGAACATCAGAGAAATCAAGAAAAAATGAAGCAACCTTCAAATGTGCCCTGAGTTCAACCAAGCTGCAACAATAGAAACATATATTTAACTGTGATAATAAATATTGCCTTATACCTGATTCAGAAAACATATATTTTTATATATTACTGAGCTTATAATAGAATAATAGGACAAGGGAGGACTAATACATTCACTGTTTACTTTAGATCTAAATGTGCTGCAGATCCTTCCCTTGCTACTTCATTGTAGCCCTTGTATCTTGTGGTTTACATCCACCCAACCCAAGAGTTTTCTATTTTATTATCTACCAAATGGGGAACCACCAATCAGGATGTTTTGTTGTTGTTTTTGTTGTTTAAAGATATATTCTGTGGAGTACTAAAAAAATGTCATTTTCTATACTTTTTTTCATGTATGTTACATAATCCTTGGTATATATAACCATCTCAACCATTCCAAATAAGAGTTAACTGCTGCAGATTGTAGTGATATTTGTAGAGGAACACTGCCAACTGCATGCATTATTATATAATGCCTTCTATGTATGATAGAAAGCATGATCTGGTATGTTTATAATCCCTTTTCAACTATGAATATGAGAAAACAGTTTTCATTTCTCATTATATAGACTTGAACTGTATGTCATCCAGGAACTGTTCTTTATCAAAGAACCTATGATGTTCTTTATCAAGTATATTCTACTTGTTTTTGAGGCAGTGATTCATTTTAGGAATTGAAGCTCACTGATTTAGCTATACTGATTGAACATAGAGCCCTACCATTTGTTTTGGCTCCATCTCATCAGTACAATTACTACCATGCCCATCTTTTTACCTAGGGTCTGCGCTCAGACTTATGTCTTCAGACTTGCAAAGTTAGCACAATAGCAATTAATCAGCCCTCCCATTCCATGCTAATTGACTTTAATAAAATGAATATATATTCATTATATATATATATACATATATGTATATACATATATGTATATATATATATATATATATATATATATATATAGAGAGAGAGAGAGAGAGAGAGAGACATAGGAAGATATAATTCTTCATAGCATATTTCTATCAGAAGGGTCATGAGACTTTAAATATGGAAGAACATGCAGGACTTAGATTTGTGTTTGACTAGGAATACTTATGACGTTGTATTTATAATAAACGTTACTATCACAGGAGACATTGGGGTTTTCCCACAGGAAATATATTGTGAAATATCTGTAAATTGTACAGGTTTTATGTTCTACATTCATGAATAAATTTTCAAAATCCTCAAGATTAAGAATTTTTGGATTCTCAAAATATTGTCTGTTATTTTTTATTATTTTCATTGACTTTACATGTTTAAGAATGTATTCCAAGTTTACAAAGTACTTTAACAATATAGAATAATTACCTAATTTATTTCATTTTAAATCCACAGAGAGTAATAAATTATGTTAGCAGAAGTGAGGAGATGGTCAATTTCACAGATGTGACTGAATTTATTCTTTTGGGCTTAGCCAGTAGACAGGAATTACGAGTTGTTTTTTTTCATCATTTTTCTTGTGGTTTATATCATAACCATGGTGGGAAAAATTGGCATGATGATATTAATTAAGATCAGCCCACAGCTGAGCAGCCCAATGTACTTTTTCCTGAGCCATTTATCATTTGTTGATGTGTGGTTTTCTTCCAAAGTCACTCCTAAAATCCTGGAAAACTTGCTGTCAAAGACAAAAACAATTTCTTATGCTGGCTGCTTGGTACAGTGCTTCTTCTTCATTGCCCTCGTTCATGTGGAAATCTTCATTCTTTCTGTCATGGCCTTTGACAGATACATGGCAATTGGAAAGCCTCTGCTCTATGGCAGCAAAATGTCCAGGGTGGTTTGCATTCGACTTATTTCTTTCCCCTACATATATGGGTTCCTGACTAGTCTGGCTGCAACTTTATGGACATATGGCTTGTACTTCTGTGGAAAAACTGAGATCAATCACTTCTACTGTGCAGACCCTCCCCTCATCAAGATGGCCTGTGCAGGGACTTTTGTGAAAGAATATACAATGATTATACTTGCAGGCATTAACTTCACATAATCCTTGATTGTAGTCATCATCTCCTACCTGTTCATTCTCATTGCCATTCTCAGAATGCGCTCAGCAGAAGGCAGGAGCATTTTCCACTTGTGGGTCTCACCTCACAGCAGTTGGCATATTTTATGGCACTCTCATCTTCATGTACCTCAGAAGACCCACTGAGGAGTCAGTGGAGCAAGGAAAGATGGTGACTGTGTTCTATAACACAGTGATCCCCATGTTGAATCCTATGATCTACAGTCTGAGTAACAAGGATGTCAAGAAAGCTATGGACAAAGTAATTAGCCAAAAGTGCTTAACAAAGTAAAATTTAGCTATATTTTCTCTTTTTGTGGTAAACATTATTTTCTTATGCATGGAAAGATAAATATAAAGTGTTGTTGGAAGGAAAGAGAAACAAAAGTGAATGCGTTTTAGAAATGAAGAATAGGAGATTTCGGTTTATTGTAATATTGGTTATTAAAATTATAGAATTGTTAATTAGAAAGATTGCAAGAAAGTTCTGTGTTGTACTAACTGAAATTTTTCTTTTTTTTCAACTTTTTAATGGATATATTCTATATTTACATTTCATTTCCCTTATTCCTGAACAGAACACCAATCACTTATGCTCTAAGATCAAGAATAGACAAATGGGACCTCATAAAATTACAAAGTTTCTGTAAGGCAAAAGACACTGGACAAAAGGCAAAAGACAAAAGGACAAATCGGCAACCAGCAAATTGGGAAAAGATCTTCACCAACCCCACATCCAACAAAGGGCTAATATCCAATGTATACAAAGAACTCAAAAAGTTAGACCCCAGAAAACCAAATAACCTTATCCAAAAATGGGGTACAGAGCTAAACAAAGACTTTTCACCTGAAGAAATTCGGATGGCTGAGAAACACCTTAAAAAATGTTCAACATCATTAGTCATTAGAGAAATGCAAATCAAAACAACCCTGAGATTTCACCTCAAACCTGTCAGAATGGCTAGGATTAAAAACTCAGAAGACATCAGGTGTTGGCGAGGATGTGGAGAAAGAGGAACACTCCTCCACTGCTGGTGGGAATGCAAGCTGGTACAACCACTCTGGAAATCAGTCTGGCGGTTCCTCAGAAAACTGGACATGATACTTCCGGAGGATCCAGCCATACCACTCCTGGGAATATACCCAGAAGACTCCCCAGCATGCAATAAGGATACATGCTCCACTATGTTCATAGCAGCCTTATTTATAATAGCCAGAAGCTGGAAAGAACCCAGTTGTCCCTCAACGGAGGAATGGATACAAAAAATGTGGTATATATATACACAATGGAATACTATTCAGCCATTAGAAACAATGAATTCATAAAATTCTTAGAGAAATGGATGGAGCTGGAGAACATCATACTAAGTGAGGTAACCCAGTCTCAAAAGAATACCCATGGTATGCAGTCACTGATAAGTGGATATTAGCCTAGAATCTTGGGACACCAAAGACATAATTCACATACCAAATGATGTCTGACAAGAAGAAAGGAATGGACACTAATGCTGGAAAGGATCAAAGCATCAGTGTAGGGGAATACCAGAACAGGGAAGTGGGAAGTGGTGGATGAGGGAGCAGGGGGAGGGAAAAGAGCATGTGGAACTTAAATTTTTCTTATGTTAAAGTATCATCTTGTAAAATTTATGTGGCATGACAAAAAATGTAACTTGAAATTTTTTTCACTTAAGTTGCCTGTATAGAATTTAGAACATAAATATATGGAAATCGGGAATATATGGAAAATGGGAAGTCTTTTCAAAAACAACAAGCTGAATAATACACATCACCTGATAGAATAATCACTGGGTAATGGTGCTTCTTCTCTGAATACTCTGAATTCAAAATTCAAGAAAGGTATCTGTCTTTGATATTGTGTGAGATATGATCTGTAATATGGCCTGGTTTTGCTTTATTTACATCACTTACCATCCATTACAAATGAAGGAAAATTAAGTGTTATTTTTTCATATCTATATTAACCATCCTCATGGAAATTCTTACCATCAGATGAGTATACAGAATAACAGATGTGACATAAAAAATAAAATGAGGTAAACCCTAGCACTGAAGGAGAGAAGGGCAGCTAAACCTGTATATAAGAAATAGATTCTTGGAGCCTGGGGTGATTGTGTGCATGTGAAGAGCACAGGCTTTTTTTGGCAAGGACATGGTACTATCCCTAATCTAAATGTTCTAGTTGATTGACAGCATTGGAAGTTTTTTTTTTTTTCAAAGTGGTAAAGAATGGCTTCCTAGACTTGTAGAAAACATTTGCATGTGTGTGTTTTGGGGAAAATTCTTCCTTTAGTATCGTGTCTAGAAAACTTGTATCATAAAATGAGAGCTTTTGCTTTGTCTCCATGTGTGTGCAATCACTTAAAGTAGTAGGTTTCTACATTATGCTTATTTTTTCCTTTTTTTAAATTATTACATTTATTTTTTACAGTCCAGTCCTTAGCCACATCCTGTTCTTCCTTCCCACATTTCCTCATCCCATTCCTCCCCTAGTTTCCAAGAGGATGCCTCCACTCCCCCATGTGACAGGCCTCCCCATTCCTTGGGGCCTCAAGTCTCTTGAGAGTTGGTGGGTCTTCTCCCACTGAAGCCAGATAAGGCAGTCCTCTGTTATATATGTGTCTGGTTGATGGCTGAGAGATCTTAGAGGCCTAAGTTAGTTAAGACTGTTGGTCTTCCTATGGGTTTGTTCTCCTCCTCAGCTTCTTCCAGCCTTTTGCTAATTCAACCAAAGGGGTCCCAAATTTCAGTTCAGTAGTTGAGTATAAGTATCTGCATCTGTTTCAGTAAACTGCTTGTTGGGCCTCTCAGAGGATAGTTATGCTAGGCTTCTGTCTGTAACCACACCAGAGCATCAGTAATACTGTCAGGCCTTAGAGCCTCCCCTTGAGATGGATCCCAATTTGAGCCAGTCCCCAGACCACCTTTCCTTCACTCTTTTCTCCATTTTTGTCCCTGCAGTTCTTTTAGACAGGAACAATTCTGGGTCAGAATTTTTGACTGTGGGATTTTAATCCCATCTCTCCACTTGATTCCCTGTCTTTCTACTGGAGGTGGATTCTACAAATTCCCACTCCACACTGTTGGGAATTTCATCTAAGGTCCCTCCCTTTGAGTTCTGAGAGTCTCTCACATCCTGGGTCTCTTGTACATGGTATAGGCTCCCTCCACCTTCCACCCCTAGAGGTTATATTTCCATTCATTTTACTGGCCCTCAGGGCTTCTCTCCTGTTCCATTAACCTGATCCTGTTTCTCTTTTCCCCTCCCTCTCCTCTCTCCTTCCCATATGCCTCCCTCATTATGCATTCCTTGAATAAGTTCTCTCTCCAAAGAGAGATTGAAGCACTCTTACTTGTGGGCTTCAGCTTGTTAACCTTCTTGAGTTCTGTGGATATATCTTAGGAATTCTGTCCTTTTTTTGGGCTAATATTCACATATTAGTGAATGCATCCTGTGCATGTCCTTTGGAGTCTGAGTTACCTCACTCAGGATGATATTTTCAAGTTCCATCCATTTGCCTACAAAACTCATGATATTGTTGTTCTTAAGGGCTAAATAATATTCCATTGTGTAAAAAAGGTACATATTTTCTGTATCCTTCATTTATCGGACATCCGGGTTGTTTCCAGCTTCTGGACATCATGAATAAGGCTGATGTGAATATAGTAGAGCTCATTGCCCTGCGGTATGGTGGAGCATCTTTTGGGTATATGCCTAAGAATGGTAGAGCTGGGTATAAAGGTACATCTATTTCCAATTTTCTGACAAACTACCAGATTGATTTCCTGAGTGGTTGTAAGAATTTGCAATTGTTCCAGAAGTGGAGGAGTGCTCCACATCCTTGCCAATATGTGATGTCACCTGAGTTTTTGATATTAGCCATTCTGATTAGTATAAGGCAGATTCTCAGGGTCATTTTAATTTGTATTCCCCTGATGAGTAGGGGACTATGAAACATTTCTTTAAGTGCTTCTCAGCCATTCACAATTCCTCTGCTATGAATTCTCTGTTTAGCTCTATACTCAATTTTTTATTGGGTTTGGTTTTGTGGAGGTTACCTCCTTGAGTTTCTCTCTCTCTCTCTCTCTCTCTCTCTCTCTCTCTCTCTCTCTCTCTCTCTCTCTCTCTATATATATATATATATATATATATATATATATATATATATATATATATATATAATATTATCCCTCTACCCTATATGGGCTTAGTGAAGATTTTTTTCCCAATCTGTAGGTTGCTAATTTGTCCTATTGACTGTCCTTTGCCTTACAGAATGAAGCTTTTTAGTTTCATTAGGTCTCATTTAGCAATTTGTTTTCTTACAGCCTGAGTCTTTGTAATTCTGTTTAGGAAATTTTACTGTGTCAATGAGTTTGAGTGTAACAGTTTCTCCGTTAGATTCTATATATCTAGTGTTAGGTTGAAGTCCTTGATCCACTTCAACTTGAGTTCTGTACAAGGCCACAAATTTGGATTTATTTTCATTTTTCTATATACTAACTGCCAGTTAGAATAGCACATTTTATTGGACATGCTTTCTTTTTTCACTGCATATTTTTGTCTTATTTGTCAGAGATAAAGTGTCCGTAAGTGTATGGGTTTAATTCTGGGTCTTCAGTTCTATTACATTCATCAACCTGTCTGTCTCTGTATCAACCCATGCAGTTTTTATAATAATTGCTCTGTATTACAACTTGAGGTCCACTGAAGTTCTTTGATTGTTAAGAATTGTTTTCACTATCCTGAGTTTATCATATCATCTTCAAATACTGATAACTTTGACTTCTTGGCCAATTTGCATCCTGTTGATCTTGTTTTATTGTCTTACTGCTCTAGCTAGAATTACAAGTACTATATACAATAGATTCAGGGAAAGTGGACAGCCTTGTCTTGTCTCTGATTTTAGTGGTATTGTTTCTCTTAACTTGATATTGGCTGCTAGTATGTTGCATACTGTTTTTATTATGTTTGGGTATGGGCCTTGAATTCTCGAGACCTCCAATACTTTAAACATGAAGTTGTGTTGTATTTTTTCAAATTTTTTCCAGCATCTATTGAGTTGTTCATGTGATATTTTTATTTTGGGGGGTTTGTGTATATAGTGAATTACATTAATGGACTTTCATATTTTGAACTAACATTATATTCCTGCAATGATGCTTAGTTGATTGTGATGAATGATGGTGTTGATATGTTCTTGGATTCTGTTTGGGAGAATTTTATTGAGAATTTTTGCATCGATTGCTGTGAAGTTCACTTTCTTTGTTGAGTCTCTGTGTTTTAGGTATCAGAATAAGTGTGCCTTCATAGAAAGAATTGGGTAGTATTTCATCAGTTTCTATTTTATGCGATAGTTTGAGGAGCATTGGTTGTTAGCTATTCTTTGAATGTCTGGTAGAATTCTGCAAAAAGAAGTCTGGTCATGAGCCTTTTTTGGTTGGGAGCGTTTTGATGAATTCTTCTATTGCATTAGGAGATATGGGCCTGTTTAGATTACCTGCTCTTGATTTAACTTTGTTACCTGTTATCTGTTTCGAAAATCATCCACTTCATCTAGTATTTTCTGTTTCCTTGAGTAAAGTCTTTGTCGGAGTCCAGCTTCAACAAAGTATGTGAGTTCTCAACTGGAAGCAGGGATATCTATTTGGAAGGTACATAATAAATAAACACAGACTACTTTTCTCGGTACAAAGTGACAGACATTTTTTTCAAGGCTTAAAGTTGCTCTCCTCTCTCACTCTCTGCTCTCTTTCTCTAGCTCACTAGCTCACAGCTTGAAGTCACACACACTCTGCATTCACTGGCACACTCTGATTTTTTCCTGTGTGCTATTCTTTTCTCAAACTCTCACACTCCTATACCATTCTGTATATTTCCATTACACTCACACACACACACACACACACACACACACACACATACACACACACTTCACACACATCTTATACATATCTAACACACACCATATGCACTCATTGCATTCTCCATACACTTCACATTCTCTTTCTCTCTCTCTTTCTCTCTCTCTCTCTCTCTCTCTCTCTCTCTCTCTCTCTCTCTCTCTCTCTCTCCCCAATCTCCACTCACCTCATGCACATCTCATGTGCACCCCACTCTTTCTCCAGTTACTCTCCACTCAATCTTCACATGTTCCCTAGCCTCTCGCCCCAGTCTTTTATTGATACTCCAAAAGTAGGTAGAAAAAGACATTGTATAATCATTGCCATATCAAGTTCAGAAGAATAACAATATGCCACAAAAAAATCAGGAACTACAATTGTTCCCCAAAGTTTCAAGCTTCACTTATTCCCAGGTCTGTAGTCAAAATAATAATAATTGCAAACTTACCATTATGTAAACTTTATCTTTTGACTTATTATACTTCATAGATCAGAGCTCCAAGGTCAGCTAATTGCATTTTTCTATTACGTTCTAAGGATAAATAACATGGACAAAGCTGAAACTAATAGAAGAGAAAGTGGGGAAGATCCTGGAATTCATGGGCACAAAGTAAAATTTCCTGAACAGAACACCAATGACCTATTGGTCTAAGATCAAGATCAAGAATTGACAAATGGGACCTCATAAAATTACAAAGTTTCTGTAAGTCAAAGGACACTGTCAATAGGACAAAGGGGCAACCAACAGATTTGGAAAAGATCTTTACCAACTCTACATCTGACAGAGGGATAATATCCAATACATACAAAGAACTCAAGAAGTTAGAATCTGGAGAACAAAATAACCCTATTAAAATGGGGTACAGAGCTAAACAAAGAATTTTCAACTGAGGAATATCATCAGTTACCTAACTGCTAAGGATGCTGAACATTTAAACAAAATTATCAGCTTATTTCTTTTGAAATGAGCTCTGTATTTAAATGTTTCATTTTATTTATTTGAGTTTATTATGTTTTAGACACCGACTCCTATCAGAAGAATAGCTGGCAGAGTTTTCCATTCTGAAGGTGCCTCTTTTCTTGAATATGGCATTTTTTATCCTCCAGAAACTTAATTTCATGAAGAAGTCTCTTTTGTTAGTTGTTCTTGGTTTCTGCACTACTGAAGTTTGTTTAGAATGTTCTTTCCCATGTGTAGAAAAGTGACTCTGAGTGTGTTTGAACATGTGTATGTGTTTGTGTGTGGGTGGTGGGTGGATAGGTGTGTGTGTGTGTGTGTGTGTGTGTTTGTGTATCTGTGTCTGTTTCTGTGTCTGTGTACCTATGGTATCTAGAAGAATGTAATGAATTCATGAAGTAGGAGTGGTTGTAGCCAGACAACACAGATGGTGAGAAACAAACTCATGCCCTGTGAAAGAAAAGAAAGCCCTCTTAGCTGCTGAGCTATGCCCTATCCCAATTTTACTCATTATAAACAAGTTTTATCATTGAAACTAACAGGTGTCCAAAGATAGTAGGTAGGAAGTTTCATTGACATGCTCCCCCATGTCCCCAAAAGGAATAGGGTTATAGTTATGGACTGGATCATGATTGGTTTTTAACGTGGAGATTGGAACTCAGGTTCTTATGCTTGTGAAAAAAGCTCTCCTATAGATTGAACCATCATCCCATCTTCAAATACAATAGATTTGAACAAGGTTAAAAATATATCAATCATATTTCACTGAGTATACAAATGAAATAGCCTACAAACAATAGTAATATACAGTGTGCTAATGGCATTAAAGGATTTAGACTCAACCTTGTAGTGTACTTTGTTTGATTTTAAGAACAACCTATGGGGGTTAAATGTCCTTCCTATGATTCATGTGGGTATTTCATATTCAAATCATGTTCTTATATGGTAAACAGTGGGACCAGGTAGTATTGTTTGGATCTGAATGAGTCATGAATGGATAAGTCTTGTGATCTGAACAATCCACTCACAAATTTGTTTGTCAATAAACCATCTAGAGTGTAACTATCTTGTAAAAGTGAGTTTGGCTCTATTTCTTATATTTCTCTCTTCTGTATTCATGGTGAATGTGCCATTAAGGTCAACATGTAGGGTCTCCAGAGCTCAAGACACTTTAGATACAATTTCTTGTTTTGGTGTTCATAGCCACTTGAACTATGAGATGAATAATCTTTTATCATTGTAAGTTCTTCAGACACATATTTGGTTATAATAACAAAACAGAAATTACAAAAACATTTAAAATAATTGGAACTATGGGGAAAATAAATGCAGGTTCAACTGCTTTAAAAAAAAGTAATGAGTTTACTCTCCCTCAAGACATCTCCTTCCCCTGGGTCAATCCTAGGGGAATATTTTAAGGTGATCCATTAATCCAAGGAAAACATATAAAGTAGGATTCTATAAATCTTAAGTTATGTGCCATGTTGCTTAATTGCTGCATAGATAGTGCTCAGCTTTTACATATGAAATGCTACTGAAATATATCTATGCACTCAGGTTTGTAACAAATGGGTAGGTCAAATAAGTTTATATCTTAATTTCAATTATCTTTACTCATTATAGGTATACTTTAGACATAATATGTGTAAAATAGCAAGAAACAGTGAAGCATAGATTTCCAGGATTCCTGGATTTTTATATTATCTTTTATTTTGGGGCAGAATTTAGTAATCATGTTTATTTTAATTATTATAAGAAATGTTTGTATAAAACATACCTTAAATTTATATTATTAAGTCATACTGGTTGACATATAGTAAAGTATTAATTCAGTAACATACTGAAGAGAAGAGAAACTAAATCAAAGTAGTCCTAGCATAAAACATGCCCAGACTAGAAAATATGATATAGAACGTGGACTTAGTGAAGATCTGTCAGCAGACACAGATGCTTCAAGTAGAACATGCAACATTGTTACTCCATACCTGATTTGTAAAAGATATTCTCATAATATTGGTAATTTGCTTTGATATATTTTTATATATTTAAATATTGTTTTGTCTTCAAATGATAAGTAATTCAGTTAAATAATCTTCAAGTGCTTTCTACTTTTTTCATAGATGTCATACTCCTGTGATCATAGAACCAGTATAAGATTCCTGTATTCACCATTTTAATCAGTCTCCTGTTGAACATCTCTCTGGTTTTCCTGAATTAAACTTTTGCCAAGTAGAAACACCATATTTTTTTAAACTTTAGTTCATGTTGGGTAAGGCCATTCTTGGTACCCCATGATCAGATCTTACTTTTGAAGCATGAATTACATTATTATTACTAAATAAGAAATAGAAACTCACAAATGAAGCACTTATACTGTGTTAAATAAGATGAGAGATGATCTGCAGGTTTATAATCAGTACTCATAATTGTTCCTCAAATTCAAGAATTTTTATTATATTCTAACAGATTTTATGATAAATAAAACTATACTCTAAGACATTTATTTGAGTCATTTATTTAAATTTACTTTTGTATTTTACAACAAGGTTTCATATAGCCCAGGATAAATTTGAACTCCCTGTGGAGTTATAGATGACATTGAAACCCAAAGATAGTGTGTTATATACCATTTGAGTACTGGGATTGCAAGCTTTATCACATTTCCAGTTTATATGCTGCTAGGACTCAATACAGAACTCTGCTTTGTAGACAAATACTCTGTCATATCATGTAAAATAGTTTATTTAGATTTTAGATGACTTTATGCATATTGTTACTTTTGTTAATTTTTAATTAAACCAGTGGATTAATTATCACTAGTTTAGGTCTTAAATTTTTGTTAATTAGCACAACAATCTAGAGCCATATTGAGTTGTTCTGAGTAATTTTATTTAGTAGCTTTTCCCAGTATCACTGAGGAACATTCCTTCCTACATTGAGTGAATGAAAAGCAATTGGTATCACTGTAGATGAGAGTCTATATTTTTTGCTTAAACATGAAATTTTCTCTTTCTTGCTTTGTACTTTTCCTTTTCAGATTAACAATTGGCTAGTGAGAATTTATGTATCACCCAACAAAATGGTATTCAAGACAACATAATGCTACATGTTACAATGGAATTGTGAAAAGGAATATCTGTTATGCACATGCTATTTATTCATCAGAAAGTAGAAAGAGTTCATCATTCTACTTAGCACCCTGTTTAAAATCTGCTTCAAGTTCTCAATAGATAAAACTGATAGAATATTTTGTAGGATGTGACTATCTATTTGTATTGTTGGATTGCCTTCATTAATATACCAGCTTTGTAAGATTCCACATATGCATGTATGTATCTATTCATTATACAAGTTTGTCAATTAAACAGGAAGAATACATGCAATGGCATTCTTTTCTGTCCACCTCCTTGTCCTGTAACTCTGCTAGGCGGATATTGCTCCTTTAGGAAGCTGAGGCAATTTAAAGTCTCCTCCTACTCCTCACTGAAAGAACTATAAAATTTTGTCTTCCAAAATATTAGGACCAACAGCTAAGATTCCACCATTTCTTTAGGAATATCAGTTGTACATCAGTATTGGATAAAGATGCCTGTGACTAAAGCACATGGTCACTGGAGTAAAGATGATCCAAAGTTCAAGTTCACCATTTGATACATAGTATGTGAGAGGCTTGCCTGGGCTACAAGAATTGTGATTTATGTTCCTTAGAGAAGAAATACTATGTGACATCTGTGAAATGCTTTATAGAAAATGCTTATTCTTACTATGATTATTATGTTTTAGTGGGTAGTATTACTATATTTTATAATAAATTTGGAAAATATCTAGACATGTAAAACACTGTTAATCACTTTAAAATTATTAGCCTCTAATATAAAAAATGATGTTTAGAAAATATTTCTGTACATTGGTAGGTCTAATTTATTTATTTCATTTCAGTTTTACAGACTTTTCTAATTCATATTAGCAGAAGTGAGAAGATGCTCAATTTCACAGATGTGACTGAATTTGTCCTTTTGGGCTTGACCAGCAGAAAGGAACTGCAAGTTCTCTTCTTTGTCATCTTTCTCATGGTCTATATAGTTACCATGGTGGGCAATATTGGAATGATGGTATTAATTAAAATTAGCCCACAGCTGAGCAGCCCAATGTACTTTTTCCTGAGCCATTTGTCATTTATTGATGTGTGGTTTTCTTCCAATGTCACTCCTAAAATGCTGGAAAACTTGCTGTCAAAGACAAAAACAATTTCTTATGCTGGCTGCTTGGTACAGTGCTTCTTCTTCATTGCCCTCGTTCATGTGGAAATCTTCATTCTTTCTGTCATGGCCTTTGACAGATACATGGCAATTGGAAAGCCTCTGCTCTATGGCAGCAAAATGTCCAGGGTGGTTTGCATTCGACTTATTTCTTTCCCCTACATATATGGGTTTCTGACTAGTCTGGCTGCAACTTTATGGACATATGGCTTGTACTTCTGTGGGAAAACTGAGATCAATCACTTCTACTGTGCAGACCCTCCCCTCATCAAGATGGCCTGTGCAGGGACTTTTGTGAAAGAATATACAATGCTATTTCTAGCTGGCATTAACTTCACATATTCCTTGATTGTAGTCATCATCTCCTACCTGTTCATTCTCATTGCCATTCTCAGAATGCGCTCAGCAGAGGGCAGGCGCAAGGCATTTTCCACTTGTGGGTCTCACCTCACAGCAGTTGGCATATTTTATGGCACTCTCATCTTCATGTACCTCAGAAGACCCACTGAGGAGTCAGTGGAGCAAGGAAAGATGGTGGCTGTGTTCTATACCACAGTGATCCCCATGTTGAATCCCATGATCTACAGTCTTAGGAACAAGGATGTCAAAGAAGCCATGGACAAAGTGATTTCCAAGAAGTTCTTAACAAAATGAAATAAAACATTTCTTGCTATGTTTTCTTTCTTTCTTTTTATTGCTAATTATTTTTACTTTTCTTATTTTTCCATTTATATATATTTTTATTTTTATATTCTTTGTTTACATTCCAAATGATTTTGGCTTTCCCTGTACCCTCCTCCCCGTTAAGTCCCACAAGCACTCTTCCCTCTGCCTGTTCTGCAATCAACCCCCTCCCACTTCTCTGTCCTTGTAATCCCCTACATTGCTTCATCAAGCCTTTCCAAGACCAGGGCTCTCTCCTTCCTTCTTCTTGGGAATCATTTGATATATAAAATTTTCTTGGGTATTCAGAATTTCTGGGCTAATATACACTTATCAGTGACTGCATTCCATGTGTGTCGTTTTGTGATTGAGTTACCTCACTTAGCATAGTATTTTTCAGTTCCAACCATTTGCCTAAGAATTTAATTGCTGAGTAGTATTTCATTGTATAACCAAATTTTCTGTATCCATTCCTCCATTGAGGGTTATCTGGGTTCTTTCCAGCTTCTGGCTATTATAAATAAGACTGCTGTGAACATAGTGGAGCATGTGTCCTTACTGCATGCTGGGGAAGTTTGTTAGGAAGAAATTGTACTATCTCAAGCATAAGAATAGGAATGTTAAGATTTTTCATGGGTAGGGAAAATAAAATAAGGTACACAAATTAGAGAAAAATCAATCGTGAATTGTTGATGAATACATTGAAAATTGATTCCAATAGATAAAATAAATACTACTTGGAAATCTTAGGCCAGCAGGCTAAATATTAATATGCTTAAATAATAATATGGAATATTTTCTTCCTTATTTAAATTTGTATTAGGTAAGTTTATGGGGTTTTTATCCATTTAGAAATGGATTTTGGCAGACATGAGATGGCATATTTAAGTTATGTTCCTATATAAGAACAGGAGTTATTTTGTCTTATGCTTATAGGTTGGTTTCTTTCACAGCTTCTTTAAAAGTAAGGGTTCATTTAATTAGTATAATTTTAAAAGTAAAGTGATGACCTATATGATGCTTTGACAAATAATTTTAGACACAGTAGGTTTCTCATTATTTCCCCATACATTCAATTTTAATATTCATGAGATCATATATTACATTTCTCATGTCTCTTTGTTCTATCTATATTCAGATCGATCAAAAGGCCAGTAGTATTTGAGAATGGATATGCCCTTGTATAATATATTTCCTCTTGAATTAACTTGGTAAATTACACTGACATTCCTCTAGAATGTCTTGCATTTGAATTTGAAAAAAAATGTCCAAAATGATCTGTATTAAAAAAATTGGAATATGTCTAACAAATTTAACACAGAATCATATATATTTCATCTATTTCATCTATATTTCAAATGAACATTTCATATTTTTCACTTATATAATACAAGGTATGCAGATAACAACTTAATTAAAATTTATGTCCTTTAAAAACAGCTTTGTGGTATAAAAATACACAGCTAAACAAGTGTAAGTTATATTGCATATTTCCCTCTTTTCAGTCTTTTTTCTTGAGCTATAACATAATACATCATAATTTCTTGGTACAAATGTGTTCATACAATGGACTTTATTTCATAATAGGCATGAAGAAGTTTACATGATTTCAGTTTTGGATGCTGAAGGATGCAGAGGAAATAAATGGCTGAGCACTTTTCTGTCCTTAGCTTAGAAGACTAGACTGATGTAGAATATAGTTTAGAGTTGACAAACAGCATTAATTTTTTTCAGCCTGTTATCTGGTTAAACTGGACTTAAAGATATTCCCTCGTAGTTATTTTACATATTTATCTTATTCTCCAGTTTCGGGCTATACTAGACATAATCCCATAAAGGACCTTAGATGTTGAAATCTGTTAAAGTGAGATTGTAGAAATAATTGTTTTTTATTCCTCGTATGTAATTGGTGTTGAGACTTGTTTGGAGGTTCTAACAGGGGAGCTCAGCTACTCGTATACTCTTGACTGAAAACTGGTCCTCGTCTATTCAGGGAATATCTCCTCTTCAACTAAGTGTGAAGCTTTCAGAGGGACTCACACGGAGCAGTGAGGAAGGAAGGGGACAGCAGCCTAGCAAGACAATCAGCCAAATCAACCCTGGGATTACAGATGTCTCAGCCAGATCACTCTCACATCCGTAATTGGTGTTGAACAAGATGAATACTCATATATGCTATCTTATAAGATTATTGCAAACACATTAGGAAAAAATATGTTCTTTATATATCAAAATTGGATAAAAGGATATTTGCACAATTTCATATATATTAAAACTGTAGTTTTGATTACAGATGTGCTTCATCTAATAGTTCCTTTTCTAATTTACTGGATACTTTTAGTTAGTTCTATCCATTTGCCACAATTCTTCCAAGTGACTTCATACTTTGAGCCTGGTTTGACATCTGAAATTGACACAAAGACACATGTAGCATGCATTTTTGAAATCATTTTTCTTCACACACTATGCTTTTCAGAGTTACATAGAAGGATGGATATCCATTTGTTTTATTTTTTAACCCATAATTACCATTTTATGAAGGAAAGTGAACAGAAGCATGTGCCAGTCGGAGACAAATGGAATGATTTCAAGAATATTGGTCTCTCAGTTTTCAGAACGGTTATTCTACCAAGTCTACTCCTCTTCTACCCAGGAGACATTGCTAGTATTACAGTCATCATTTCTTTCATAATTATTTTAGTGGTACCTTTGGGAGATTTAATCGGCATTCTAATGAGCAAGACTATAGAATAAATATTGAGAACTTATATTTTTCTTTTCTCTTTTCCTGTCAAGGTAGGTCAGTATGTTTGGGATACTTGACGTAGAGACTGATACATTTGGATGTAGGAATTCTAGGTGGAACCTTGAAAAGAAAATTAGTACATCTTCGTTGACTTATTGCTTATCAAAGGAAATTTGTTGGACTGCTTATATTGATTTAAAATATATAAGCATAGATTTGGATATATTTTAAAAGCAAAATTGGAAGGAGTAATTCAATAATGTACAATTTGTTGTTTATCTTTATGAGAAAAGTACAATGTTAATGCAAGCAATTTTTCTTTTCTGTAATTATAGAACTTACTGTTTTCATCGATGATACTCATTTCTGTAATAAAGTGATGTTCTTACAGAAGTCACTTGTGATCTGATCATATGTCAGAAAGTTCATCAGAATTTAAGGTAGAATAAAGAAGTAAGGGCATTTGGTCTCTAAAGTCTAGACCACTCTGAGGTTACAAAAGCCGAAATTAATAGAAGTTTATGTAGAAATGAATGGTTTGTGTCTGTGTTGGAGAATAATCTACAATAGATATTAATTAGAATAACTATGCTAATAGGGTACATTATCAAATAAGATTGAAAGAAGTATATTAAATGTACAAAAGTGTTTTTAAATCAATTGCTTAGTAGCATGGGCCTACCATATAGTAGGCATCAGACTCAGGGAGGTGGGCTAAACCTCTAACTGCTTCTATTTTGTCATTTATAAATCAGCCATGCAGATAGAAAAGTTCTATATCACTATTCATGCAAATGAAATTATCTGAATTTATACAAATATTATAAACCTAGTACAGTGTCATTAGAAATTTCTTTTTAGAAATTTTCACTGCTGAAATAACATTTGATGGAAAAATATATGTGGACTACAACAATATAACAAGGATCAGAATGTTTTTAATATGTTATGTGTGACAATTTGCAATATATATATATATATATATATATATATATATATCTCACATGTAATCACAGACATAAGCAATTTAAGGAATTCCATAATCACAAGATCCTCTGTTATCACAGAGCTATAATTATACGCCATAAAAGAACACACATTTGATCATGACTGAACAAAGTTAGTTTTAATTTATGTTTTATAAATGTCTTGACAACATTTATAAAATGTCTTGATTTTATATGTAAAAATGTAAAAATTAGAAAATACGGACTATTTAGTTTGGATCAAGATTTTTGTAGATATGAAAGCCATTAATAGCTGTAATTCACAAAGTGAGGGAAACAGTCTCTCAGTAAGATATTTTGTACATTCTAAATGAAGTTTCATTGATTAAAAAGTCATTTGTATATGGGCATTCTAACATATCTTGTGTATATCAAGATCATAAAATATCTATGTTCCTCAGAATGAGTGTAGAAATAAATGAGTTCTACTTAGTACTCATACTGAAACTATGGATTTTACAAAATCTAAAATGAAAAAGGAATTGTGTAATAATTACCTTTAAATAATAATCAACTTTATTTATCCACAGATCATGTAATAACATCCTGACCATAGTTTCCCCTCCTTCCTCTTGTGAGAGGTTTTCACATGAATATAAAATTTAGACTTATTTGCAAATTTCCCTCAAATACTGAATTAATAGAAGTTCATCACAGTTTGAGAGACTACATGTCAGTTTTCATTGTGTGACTGAATATTTATGATAAGCCATACTAAATAGGAAATATTCATGCGGCAAAGGATCACTATGGAAAACTTGACCTGTAGGTTTCTGCGAGCTTCAGCGTTCTAACAATTTATAACATTTAAATTCAATCACAATGCACTAACTAAAATCCTGCATGTGTATAATAGGCTACCCTGTATCACATTTGAAAATTTAGAGCCTATTTTGTGACATGAGCAAACAAACCATTTTACATATAGCCTATTTAATTCAATACTGAACATATTAAAAATGTTTTATAAAGTATCTAGTAAGCATAAGAAAAGTTTAAACCAAAATGCTTTAAGAATGAAAAAATGTATTTATAAATATATTTTTCTTTGCAGAAAACATACTCCATATTAAGGCAATGCCAAATTTTACAGATGTAACCGAATTCCTTCTTGTTGGATTGACAAGGCGTCAGGAACTCCGGGTTCTCTTTTTTGTGGTGTTCTTGGTTGTTTACATGGTCACTCTGTTAGGAAACATTGGTATGATAATTTTGATCAGCATCAGCCCGCAGCTTCAGAGTCCTATGTACTTTTTCCTAAGTCATTTGTCCTTTGTGGATGTTTTGTTCTCCTCAAATGTTACCCCCAAAATGCTGGAAAACTTACTATCAGAAACAAAAACTATTTCTTATGTCGGGTGTCTGGTGCAGTGCTACTTTTTCATCGCTCTGGTGCACGTGGAGGTCTATATTCTGGCAGTGATGGCCTTCGATCGCTACATGGCAATCTGCAACCCTTTGCTCTACAGCAGCAAGATGTCCAGGGTTGTCTGTGTTCGCCTCATTTCCGTGCCTTATATCTATGGATTCTCTGTGAGTCTGATTTGCACTCTGTGGACATACGGTTTGTATTTCTGTGGAAACGTTAAAATCAACCACTTTTATTGTGCTGATCCTCCTCTCATCAAGATTGCCTGTGGAGGAGTGCATATCAAAGAGTACACAATGATTGTTATTGCCGGAATTAACTTCACTTATTCCTTGTCAGTGGTTCTCATTTCCTATGTGCTCATTGTAGTAGCCGTGTTACGCATGCACTCGGCTGATGGCAGGAGAAAGGCATTCTCCACCTGTGGATCCCACTTAACAGCTGTTTCCATGTTTTATGGAACCCTCATATTCATGTATCTCAGAAGACCAACGGAGGAGTCTGTGGAGCAGGGAAAGATGGTGGCTGTATTTTATACCAGTGTGATTCCTATGCTTAACCCGATGATCTACAGTCTCAGGAACAAAGACGTGAAAGAAGCAGTCAGCAAGATAATTGCCAAAGCAAACTTGAGGAGATGAAACCAAAACATATTTTAGAAGCATGTTATCCAAATGTGCTGAGCAAGCATAGAATTCTCAGCTTGAAAAATCTTTCTACATATAATCCTTATACAACCTCAAAAGATCCAGTTATCCACAGTGATGCTTTACAGCATGGTTGTTCTTTATTAAGCATGTGTTATTTTAAATACTCAACTGTTTTATGAAAACCTATATTGTTTACTAATTTGTGTTAACTCGGGTACTGGAGGTTTCTGCAAATAAGTTTGGATTAACAATTATTAAAGTGTAAATCCCCTGGTAGAGTTGAATGTTATGTCTTAAGTACATTGTTAACCATATTTTTCATCAGTATAAAATCTACAGTTCCAGAGTGAATAACAGAACTGATTTATTTCCAGAGAATAGAAATTTGATGATCCTTATATGCAAAGGATATTATAAAATGTTCATATACAAATAAAATTTTAGCAATGATATTGCGTCAAAAATATGCATGTATCTTAGAATAACCTGTTTTCCCACTCAATATAAATTTTGCTGCTTATGTTTTTTATTGGTTCAAATTCTTAGTTCAATGATAAAATACCTTTTTCCTTATCTTTAAATATGTGCCTCTACTCTCTGAGGGACTACTGGTAGAAGAAAAGGCCATTGTGTTCTCTAATGATGTCCCCTCTGATTCTTTTGATTGTTGCAATAAATAATTTCCTACCTCCTCACATGCAATCAAATTTAATCAAACTAAAAAGAAGAACACACACACATACATATTCATGTGTGTACAATCACACATGAAATGAAAGTAATAAAAAAATTGAGGGAAGATGAAAGGTATCAGTAGGAGTGGGAGTGTCATGAGAGATCATAATGAGATTGAAAGTACTTAAAATTTATTATATACATTTTGAAATAGTCATAGAATAAACAGAATTTTGGTCACTGAAATGGTTATGCTAGATCAAGATATAAAAGCATCTATTTAGGCTAATATATTACCCACACTCTAACTCCTATTTTACTATATCTTTGTATTTAAAGGTGAATCGGTTATAACAATTAGGACACTATAAGTGTCCCTTCTATTGACTCTTATTTTTTTTAGCATGTGTTCTGTCTTTTATCCTTTCTGTATTGCCAGTTACTTCCTTGAACTAGTGAAGCTCTACAGTGGTCAGATTAGTTCCTTAAGAAAATCCTGTTAGAATACTTCATCACTGCATTAATGATTACAAAGAAATGGATATTTAATGTGTAAAATGGTGATTAATGAAGTTTTTGAGTCATAATAAAAATAAATCTAAAATATAAAACCATAATTTATTATGTTTTGAATTAAAAATCATCATAAAAGCACATGCAGAAGACTTTGTGATCAACTGAAACCAGGAAGGGGATAACATTTGAAATATAAATAAAGAAAATATCTAATAAAAAATGTTAAAAGAAAGTGGCAGAAATGCAGGTTCTGGGCCTGGATGAAAGAAGTAGGTCACTGAGTTTTGCCTTTGAAAGGACATTTTGATTCCAGTTCCTTTCTCACTCTGCTTGCTACTATTGTACCAGTAACACCAGCATGTTCTGCCTTTGTACAGTTGTCAGCAATATGCCCAAAGAATCATGCACTAAGACCTCTTAGACTGTAAGACTAAATATATCATTCCTTCTTTATGTTTATTTTCCCCATTAGTTTGAAATTTTGAAAATTAATATATAGTCAATTATTTTACCCCATTCTCTTTATAGAGCATGTAATTGAGCTCATGTAACACAAATATTATTTTTCTTTTCCTTTTATTTATTTTTTGCTCATAGAATACACCCTGACCACAATTTTCCTTTCCTCCACCTTGCCTAGTCTCATCTCCCATTTATCCTCACCCCAAATCCACTATTCTTCTCTATATGATGGTTTGTGCCTAGTTTTAGCATCTTGTTATACAAGTATTCTTGTAGCTATGTCTTTCACTTAATATTGAGACTTCCATATCTATCTTATTAGGAAAATCATAAATGTTCACATTTTGTTGGATGTATAATATTTTATTGCTTCATATATACCTCCATGATCTATTCATCCATTGATAGACACTTAGCTTACATGTTTCTTACCCTTTGCTACTGTGAAGAGAACTGAAATAATTAAGCATATTGATGTTATTTCCTTTGTGTCACTTAAGTATACTTTCATATCATCTGCAAATAGTGATATTTTGACTTCTTTTCGAATTTGAAAGCCTTGGACCTCCTTTTGTTGTCTAATTGTTCTGACTAGGACTTGAAATACTATATTGAATAGGTAGGGAGAGACTGGGCAGCCATGTCTAGACCTTGATTTTAGTGAGATTGCTTCAAGTTTCTCTCCATTTAGTTCGATGTTAGCTACGGGTTTGCTGTATATTGCTTTTGCTATGTTTATGTATGGGTCTTGAATTCCTGATGTTTCCAAGACTTTTACCAGGGAGTGTTGAATTTTGTCAAATGCTTTCTCAGCATCTAGTGAAATGATCATGTGGGTTTTTTTTTTTGTTTGAGTTTATTTATATAGTGGATTACATTGGTGGGTTTCCATATATTGAATCATACCTGCATTCCTGGAATGAAGCCTACTTGATCATGATAGATGATTGTTTTGATGTGTTCTTGGATTCAGTTGGCATGGGTCATATAGTAGTTCCATAATTCATTTTGAAAGAACCCCTTTGTGGTTTTCGTAAAGTTCCTACCAGAATGCTTTTCTGCCAAAAATACGTAATGGTTCCTCTGATCTATAGAGAGAAAGAAAGAAAAGAAAGTTGTTCAAAATATTCAAAATTGTCAAAAAGCATAAATGATTCCTAGTTTGGTCTGCATAGTAAAATGACTATAGTAAACAATAATTATGCTATGAAATATCTTGAAGATTATTTTGAATTTTTTGACTCATGGCAAATGCTTACTATTAATTATAGTAATTATGCTGTTTTAATGAATACAAAATTCAGGCATATATCAAAACATTAAAATAAACTTATCTTTGTACAATTTTAAAAATTATAATAAAATAATAATAGTTCAGAAAATAAAAATATGTTGGCAGAGAAATTTTCTAACACTGTTTACTAATATTGGAGTTTGGCTAATTACTGATAATGGACTAAAACTGACCCATTGTTGCTTTATGTTTTCATGAAGCCTGGGCACAAATATAATATTTAAATGTTTGGAAAGAAATTTTATACATTATACCACATGGGAATAAATGACAGGATTTAAATTTTAACATTCAAAGTATTTTTAAATTTTAAAATCATAAAACACAATGCTCCATATGCTAAAATGTCATGTCATGAATCTCTAAAGTTTAAATTTAATTATGACATCTATTTTAAAATACTGTGGAATAAATTAAGCCCATACAACTTTTAAAAATGAATGCCTACTTAAGAATAAGACAAATGCTGCATTTTTTCATGTGAGGACCCTAATTTGCAGCCTCCTATTTTTTGTGTTTTACTTAAGGACATGGCACATGTGGAAATCAAGAAACTAGAAAGAGGCCTCCTTTAGAGACCTGCATAATGCAAGAGAGGTAAAGCAAAAATAGAAGGGGGACATCTGGGAGCAGGAAAGCTGGTAGGCAGGAATAGATCAAGTAAATTAAGGAGCAGAATGAAGGAAATATTAAGCGACATATAAACCTACTCTCTCAAAACACAACTCAAATATTGGGGCAAGTAGTAGAATACTTGATATGAAAGCATGAAGTTATTGTTTAAAGTGTTTAAAGGCTTATGTGGAATGGAGGCAGGGAGATGAGGAGGTAGTATGTAAGTGGTGAGTTAAACAAAGCTAACCTTATATGGTTAAAAATATGAAGACCTACTATTTTCTAAACAAATTAGAAGTATGATTTCAAAAATGGAGATTGTACAGTTATCCCTTAGCAGTGGGCATTGTTGAGTCTAGAAGGAATGAAATAATAAATTTGCCCAGCTATGAGCTACCTCATTATGTGTTTAAGGAGTGTTACACAGTGAAAATGATAACTTGTCAAGAGATATGTTAACTGGTTCCATGTGAGTGTTTTTTAGCATGATAAATGTAAAAGAACTAGTAGATAGAGAGATGGAAATATAATAGACTAGCATCTATCCGTCTGTCTTGCTGGGTATCTATCTATAACTATCATCTATTTATATATGTATATATATTCAATTGTGTGTGTGTGTGTATATATATATATATATATATATATATAATAGATATGTAGATAGATGAACTACATGGATCATATAGCTGTGGTGGTTGATATGTCCCAAAATATGTTAATTTCAAAAAATTAAATACATTGGTAGAAGATAATTTAAATAAATATGAGTTGAAAGGCCTGTTATATCAAATGTCTAATTTATTACTTCCAGCCTCAGTCTGAAGACTTGAACACTGAGGCTGATGAAGATGGGCTGGCATCTTTACCCAGATCTGAGATGTAGAGGAAATTTAATACAGCGACATGGCTGCTTTGGTGAGAGATAACATACAACGATTTTCTAGAACTACTAGATTGATCTTGAATGCAGACAGGCCCTGTACTAAAGTATGATATGGCTCGAAAACAACTTAGCACACACCTTTAATCCTAAACAATGTACGTAAAGTTATCTGGTAGAAGGAGGTTGCCATGTTTACAAGTGACTTATAATTGAGAGGCAAGCAAAGTAATAAATCAGAGGTGGATTTGGCAGAAAGAATCAGAGATGGGATGTGACTAACTCATGAGAAGAAACAGGAAAAAGGCTAGTTATGAGCAGGCAGGGAAAAAGGAAGATACTTTCTTAATGAGGACAGTGTTCAGACTGTCAGGAGCCATGATAGGAGAAGCTAATAACTAGCAGGTGATCTTCCTGAGATAGGCAAGGCCCAAGAGAATTCATTTTAGGAAAGATTCATGCTATTAATGTGCTTTTCATGTTATTATTAAACATATATAACAATCACTAGATATTAGCCCACCCATTTTGAGCAGATCTCTACAGATCTACAAAGATGTACATTCTTGTACTGATGCAATTTAAACAAATAGATGACTTCTTAATTTTTTAAATTAATCATTCCAATAGTTTACATCTCAAATGATATCCCACATTGTGGTTACCCCTCCACAAACCTCCCATTGGACATTTACCCTCTCTCCCATCCCCTATGAGGTTGCTCCAACAGCCACCTACCCTTTCCCAACCCTCTGCTCCATTATTCCCCTATGCTGGGGCACGAAACCTCCACAGGATCAAGGGCCTCCCCTCCCATTGTTGTCAGGCAAGGCCATCCTCTGCTACATATGTATCTGGAGTCATGAATCCCTCATTGTACATTCCTAGGTTGGTGGTCTAGTCTCTGGGAGCACTAGGTGGTCCAGCCAGCTGATGTTGTTCTTCCTATGGAGTTGCAATACCCTCAATTCCTCCAGTCCTTCTGCGAGCTCCCCCATGGGGTCCCTGAGCTCAGTCTGATGGTTGACTCCAAGCATCCACATCTGCATTGGTCAGTTGCTGGCTGGACCTCCCAAGGAGCAAATACACCAGGTTCTATCAGCAAGCCCTATTGAAGACAACGATTGTGTAAAGTGTGGTGTCTGCAGACAGGATGGCTCCCCAGATGGGTCAGTTCCAGGGTGGCTCTTACTTATGTCTCTGTTCCATTTTTGTCCCTTTTTTCCTTTGGACAGGAAAATTTCTGGGTTAAAAACTTTGTGATGGGTGGGTGGCCCCATTCCTCGACCGAGGGCCACGTCTATCTGCTGGAGGTGGTCTCTATAGGTTCTAGCTCCCCCAACTCTGTGCATTTCAGCTAGTCATCTCATTGTGTCCTGGGAGCCTCTTTTCCCTGGTGTCTTGGATCCTCTAGTAGCTATCCCCACTTCTTTCTTAACTCTTTATGGTAATCCTATAAGAATTTCTAAAATTATATCAGTGATTATTAAGCTCCTTTATAGTGGGACTGCTATTAGATCCTTTTTAATAGTCAAAACTGCAATGAAAACTCTGCCAGTCTCCCATGTGTCACCAGTTAATTGCTTCTAGATAGAAACCAGACTTTATACTACTCAGAGCACATCCTAAGAGGTTGTAAAACAATTAACCAAATAGCATAAAAAGGGAACTAATATATTATAGGTACTAGAACAAAAGATAAAATATTGACTGAGTTTATCTATACAAAACTTCACTAATAACTTAGTTATGATTTTTAACTTAGTTATGGTTTCAATCTGTGGAGCTGTGACAGATGATGGATGTTTACCCAGATAATTACTCCTCATGAACATGCATATATACATTCTCTGTTGTAAACTTCCATTTCAATTTATGATTTGATTTTATGTGTGAACTTGTGATGAACTTTTTAACATATGACCATGTATTCTGAAAGATGTATAAGTACTGAGAACAAAGAGATGAGAAGAATTTTTCCGTTGCCTCCGCTTAGGATCTTTTTGCTTTCCCCCTTTTTCTTAGATAGCTTTAATAGGAAACATTTTACAACTTAGTAACAAATGCTATAATCACTTTTCTTTTTTATATTAGATATATTATTTAGATTTCAAATGTTGTCCCGTTTCCTGGTTTCTCCCCCAAAATCCTCTAGCCCATTCCCCCTCCCCCTGCTCACTAATCCACCCATTCCTACTTCCCTATCCTGGCATTCCCCTATACTGGGGCATCTAGCCTTCTCAGGAACAAGGGCTTCTCTTCCCTTTGATGTCCAACAAGACCATCTTCTGCTGTATATGCATCTGGAGCCATGGGTTCTTTCTTGGGTCCTTTTTGGTTGGTGGTTTAGTCTTTGGAAGCTCTGGGGGTACTGGGCAGTTCATACTGTTTCTCCTCTGGCACTGCAAAACCCTTCAGCTTCTTGGGTACCTTCCCTAGCTTCTCCATTGGGGACCTTGTGCTCAGTTCAATGGCTGGCTGAGAGTGTCTCCCTCTGTATTTGTCATGCACTGGCAGAGCCTCCTAGGTGACAGCTATCACTTTTCAAAGTGTCCCTTCTTATTCCTGTGACTTTCAAATAGCAGGCTGAAAGTTAGAGCAGTGCAGTTCCTGCTGAGATAGAACAAAAACCACATTACTTAATCCCCCAGCTGTTAGGCTATAGGTGTCAATCACCTGAGCTAGTAGCTTTGTACCCTCAGAAAGAGCAAGGAAGTTTTTAGTACTTTTTAGAAGTTATCATCAGCATTTCAGTACAGCTAGAGAGCTAGAAAATCCGAAGACCCTCAGACTTTAAAGCCACAGGAGAGTCCTAATCTGTTCCCTTGTCACTACGCTCTCCAGGCCAGGAGGCTCCTGGCATCAGACAAGTTGCACAAAGAATAAGATAAACACAGGTAAAGACAGAACAAGCCAGAGAATGAGAAGGAGTCAGAATATTAGAACAGATTGGTAGAGTTAGTTCATGGCCAAGCAGAACAATTCAGTCAGAAGCTGAGAGAAACCAATTTGAATCATTCATCTTGGACATGAATTTTAGCCAGAATATTTGCATAGAACCAGCCAGCCAGATTTCAGAAAAACAAAAACAAAAACAAAAAACAAAAAAACAAAAAAAGGGAGAGCTTATTGAACAGTAGACCTTGGAGATGATAATTACATCAGAAACATAAAAGTTACTTTTACACTAATACTTAAGAGGTAAGGAAAACTAATGCCTCAATTCAAAGAATCAAGAGAAAAATCAACCTTTCACTACATTATTTGTTCTGGTTTTGTCTTTAGCAATTCAGGTTATGCTTTCACACATTAATGAGGATTACTTTGCTAATTATAAATGCTAACCTCTTCTTGAACTATCTTCATGGACAAACTTAGAAATAAATATCTGCCAGCTATGTTGACATGGGATAGTCCACTTGGCACATAAAATTATTTATTGCATCAAGGAACTTCAGAAATCAACCACTGTTGTGGTTGTTAGAGGTACAGTGAAAAGTAATGGCAAGCACATCTGCTACAGACAGAAGAGTTACATAGGATCATAAAATATCCAAGGGCTTGAAGAAGGGAAGAGCACTTACTTCTTTTACCTAGGAGCTGGGTTAGAGACTCAGTATCAAATAATTGGTCAGGGAATCTGTCACCACTTTCTTCTAGCCTCAATCATACTAGTTATAAATATGGTGCTCTTACATACACACAGGCAAGCCACTCATTAGCATAAAGCAAAACACATACATTTTAAAAAGGTTTCCTAGAAGATCACATTTTTGTTTCATCCATTACCCTTTAAATGTAATAAACAGGAAAGTAGAAAGCCAAAAGATAGATTCTTTCATCTGTATAGGAGCTGCAAAGTAATGACACCAGAGCTACATATGCAGTCAATAATATCCTTTTAAAACCTTAATATAGTGTTATTTGATCTCTCTGTCTCTCTGTCTCTGTCTCTGTCTCTGTCTCTGTCTCTGTCTCTCTCTCTCTCTCCCCCTCTCCATGTGTATGTGTGTTCATGTTTGTGTTCATGTGTGAGTAAAGGTAAAACTGCTCCATGACATTTATGTGGAAGTCAAAGAACCTCTGGTCTGTGTGTTACCTTCTACATGGTTTGAGACAAAATTTCTTACTGTTAGACACCACTTATGCCATGTTAGCTGGCCAAACAGCTTCTGGGATTTTTCTATCTCAGAATCCCATCTTACCATAGAAATACTGGAACTCAAAGTCAGAAAATTAGGCTTGTATGGAGTACTTTTATTCACTAAAGCATCTCCTAGAAGTAAATCTATCGATATCTATCCATCCATCCTTCCATCTATCTATCTATCTATCTATCTATCTATCTATCTATCTATCTATCTTAATCTATCTATAACTATCATTTATTTATCTATATCTATCATCTATTTTTTTTACCTTTCATTGATAGAGAGCACTAGCATGTAACTAGTGAATGAAATCACTTTTCTCATCAAGAGTATGATAAAAATGAATTTATTTCAAAGATATAAAGTCAGGGAATTCCTTTCTTGAACTGCATTAGAGGTAACAAGTAGCATTTTTCAAGAGCTTTCCTCAGAGCATTCTTTACCTCCTGGTTCCTTAAGCTATAAATCATGGGATTGAGCATGGGGATGACGATCGTGTAGAATACTGAGGCCATTTTGTCTGTGTCGAGAGAATGGCTTGATTTTGGCTGCAGATACATGAAAATGAGTGTCCCATAGAAGATAGTCACAGCAGTCAGATGAGAAGCACATGTTGAGAAGGCTTTGCACCTCCCTTCAGTGGACTGAATTCTTAAGATTGCAGCCACAATGTAGAAGTAAGAAATTAAAACAGTGGTCAAAGAACTGATCATGTTGAATCCAGCAAAAATGAATATTAAAATCTCCTTGAGGCTGGTGTCTGAGCAGGCAAGAGCCATCAAAGGGACATCATCACAATAAAAGTGATTGATGATATTGGGGCCACAGTAAATCAATTTGAAAGTAACTACTGTGTGGAGCAAAGCAACAGCAAAGCTGTAAAAATAAGGGCCCATAACAAGGCGTAGGCATACCTTCTGGGACATGATCACCATGTACAGAAGAGGATTACAAATGGCTACATAGCGGTCATAAGCCATCACTGCAAGAAGAAACATCTCTGAAATCAAAAAGTTCAGGAAAAAACCAAGTTGGGTTGCACAGGCATAGAAAGATATAGACCTTCTGTTACTGAGGAGAATCTCCAGGAATTTGGGGGCTACTGAAGAGGAATAACAAAGGTCTACAAAGGCCAGATTACTGAGGAAAAAATACATGGGTGTGTGAAGTCTAGAATCCATCCTGATTAGTGAAATCATTCCTACATTTCCCACTAAAGTCAGACTATAGATAACTAGAATGAGCAGAAAGAGAATGATTTCTAAATCTCTATGAACTGCAAACCCCAAGAGAATGAATTCTGTCACACCAGTGGCATTCCTTTCAGCCATTTCATCAAGTCTTAGCAGCTGGAAAATAAAAATGAAATATGATAAGACTAACACAAATTATTGGCGGGACAAAGATATTGTAATCCAATACAACTTTTATGTGTTATGGTTTATGAGTTGATGTCAGAACAGTAGCTTAGCAAGTACATAAAATTTAACTTTCCCAGTGGATTCTAATTTTCTAAAGCAAACAATTAAAGTCAAATATTAGAAACAGAGAGAAACCTATTGGACTGTGGTTTTGTTCAATAGTTGATTATTTGCCTAGCATACAGTATCAAAAACAGAAAGAATACTACAATCTGACCCACAATAATAATGTCTAGACAGAAACTTTTCTAAAATTTTTGTGTGGGTAGACAGAAAATTTATCATTTAATTCCTTTTTTAACCTAAATTTAATACTATACTCAATGTATTACTTTATTTTACTCAATGTATTATTCAAAACCTAGATACCAACCATATATATTTACTACTATTTTAGTACATGCACACACACACACAAACACACACATACACAGACACACACACATATATATGCAGATATATATGCAGATATATGTATGTATATATGTAGCTATATCTATCATCTATCTATCTATCTATCTATCTATCTATCTATCTATCATATTTCTGTCTGTGTATCTGTCTATCCATTAATCTATCCATCTATCTATGCTATCATAAATTTTCTCTCTCAACCATCTAATTTGTAATTGGCAGAAACAAAGCCCATTTTGAAAGAATGTTTTTAAAATGAAGCTTGTGAACTCACCTGGTAGTTAATGAAATTTTAATTACTCAGATTCATATTTCAGGTATCAAATGGAAGAGAGAAATCAGACAAAATTAATACTGATCCAATCTATGAGGTGGGAATATAGAGACTGAACTACCATTTCCAGTGCTCTGTCACAAACTTCTTTGTAGATTCTGTGAAAGAAACAATCAGGACTTTGCTGGCACAGCCTATTGTCCTTTAAAAGTTTACCAAGATAAGAATCATTTTCCTTCCTGGTGTATGCACAATAAGAGGAAAAGTTAGAAAACACATGGATATAATTTCTTCAAATTACATATGATTTTTGAATTTCACATCTTGAAAAGATTGTTCTCATTTTTGTGTATTGCCTCCATCCACAAGTCTGTATCTGATTTATACTTTATTTGAAGTCACTCAGTTTTTTCCTACAATAAAAACAATTATCAGTCAAACAAATATTCTTTCTTGCACAAGAACTCATTATTTTATTAATCATTTTTCTTTCTATTTTCAAGAACCAAGGAGCTGTTGAGGGAATACTTACTTTGTCCTTAGGATTATTGACATATTATGTGTGTGGGCATCATCTTTGTGTAATTTTAGCACAATTTGACAAGTTCATAGACTTCTTGGTAGGAAAATTAATGGAAGACTTGAAGAAGACTTCTATTGCAAACAATCAGCAGGATGTCTCTTTTTATCTGATTATCTGAGCCTAAAGGCTGCAATTCCCTATAAGTCTCTTTTCTAAGTTAATGAGTGAGGATAGTGCATATATGTTACTGGGATCTTTCTTATTCAGTGTTATTTCCTAGAATTCTTTGAAAAGTAGTCTCCAAGGTCACTGGCTCTCCTGGGTCTAGCTAGCGTTTGGAAACTCTAAGGAGAAAATGACTGGCCTTTGAGGGCAAAGGCATTATGAGCTCATATTTGAATCAGAATTATCTCACTACCATAGAGTAACAACATTTGCTTGTATGTATGAATTATAATCCATGCAAATAATATAAGACTAGGCTTGAATAAGTGGTAAACCATGGACGAAGACATCCAATTGTATTTAGCAACTTTGTGTTCTTTCTTTGTGTCTTTTTTTTTCAACCTACTTGGAAGATTTCCAAAATGAATAGTTTCTTAGCTCTTAACTTTGTGCTTCTCATTTATGAATTAGAGATTTTTAAATAGAAAAAGCTTAAAAATAAAAATTATAAGAAATATCCTTATTTACTTTATGCATAGCCATTTTAAAATAATTATCCTAAAAATATTGTTTGAGAACTTCATATAGTAATACTATAGTTATATTATTTCCACCCATCTAACTCATTTCACACTTTCATGTAATCTGCCTCAGAAATCCATGGCCTATTTAATTTTTATCACATATATATGCATATGTATATAAGCAAACATAAATACATTTAAGCATTTACTTTTAGAAATTTATATTCCTCATAAGTGAGGTATGTTCAAGGCAAGCTTAAAAGTGGTTGTCTAAATAATTTATCTACTAGGGAACTGAATAAATTATCTGTTTTATTCATTCACAATAAGAATTTAGACAAGTTTTATGGAATAAATGAATTTGATAAAACCAACTATATATATATATGCAATTAATTAAATGAGGTGGGCCCAGATTTTAAAAAGACATGTAAGAGTTCATGAGAGGGTTTGGAGTAAGGAAAGGAAAGTAAGAAAGATGTAGTTAAATTATAATCTCATAAAAGCAATTAAAAGTCATCTAGTTTCTTTATAAGTTTAACAATTTTGTAATTTTAAAAACAATAATAAATATGAGAACTTCATTGTATCTTTGATTTTGCAAAAGAAAAAAATCTTTTGTGACATAAAATAGATATGTATATTTGTATGTTTATACTCATTAAACAGAGTAAACAGTCTACTCCTTCTAAGTACTTTTTAAGTTAAGGCAAGCTCGGTTTTTGGTACTATTTATTTTGATTTTTTATTGTTTATTTAATTTATTTACATTTCAAATATTATCCCCCTTCCTGGTTTCCCCTCAGCAAACCTCCCTATCTCATCCTCCTCCCCCCTACTTCTGTGGTGGTGCTCCCTCACCTACCTACCCACTCCTCCCTCACTGCCCTTGCATTCCTCTACACTGTGGCATCAAGCCTTCACAGGACCAAGGGCCTACACCCCCACTGATGCTAGATAAGGCAACATATGCAGCTGGAGCCATGGGCCCCTGCGTGTGTACTCTTTGGTTGGTGTTTTAGTCCCTGGGAGATCTGGGGGTTCTGGTTCTTCCAAGAACAATCTGGATATTGTTGTTCTTCCTATGGGGTTGCAAACCCCTTCAGCTCCTTCAGTCCTTCCCCTAATTCCTCTATTGGGGACCCTGTGCTCAGTGTGATGGTTGGATGGTTGGCTACAAGCATCCTTATCTGTACTGGTCAGTCTCTGGTAGAGCCTCTCAGGAGACAGCTGCATCAGGCTCCCATCAGCAAGTGCTTCTTGGCATCAGCAATAGTATCTGGGATTGCTGTCAATATATATAGGATGAATTCCTACATGAGACACTCTCTAGACAGCCTTTCCTTCAGTCTCTGCTCCACTCTTTGTCCCTGTATTTCCTTTAAATTGGGAGCAATTATGGGTTAAAATTTTGGAGATGGATGAGTGGCCCCATCCCTTAACCAGGGGCTGTGCCTAACCTCTGGATATGGTCTCTACAGGTTCTTTCTCCATTTTGCCATTTATTTCACCTAATATCATATCTCTTGGATCCTGGGAGCCTCTTAACTACTAACTACAATATGAGATTTTTCTTGTAGTCTTTAGATTGAATGATAATATCCAATTCCCCAAAACAGAAAGAAACAATTTCCATACTCTATGATGTTTGGAAAGACCCCAGGTACATATATTAAATAAACTCTTTATGAATGCCTAGATTTTACATTTTTATTATAGATTGCCACAGTGCTCCTGGTTGCTCAATTTTGTTGTCAGATGCTCTTCACTGATCTCAGCAGTAAATTTTGAAGAACCATACCCTAAAATAGTTTTGTCATCCCTTATTTGCTTTATAGCTAGGCATGTTGTTTTTAAATCACTCTTTAAAATTATGATACTTAATTTCTTTTTATGGTATGTATTATTTTTATTATTTACAACTGTATTTTGGTTACTATTCTTGCTGTCCTTCAAGTTCTTATGAATCCTCTCCCCATAAATGTGGAAACGTATAAAAACTCCACAGACAAAAAACTGTGGAGTTCATTATAAATTGGTAAGCTACTGTCTTAGTTAGGTTTTTATTACTGCATAAATCTCATAACTGAGAAGCGAGTTGGGGAGGAATGGATTTATTCAGCTTGCACTTTCCACAGTGCTATTCATCACCAAAGGAAACCAAGACTGGAACTCAAGCAGGTCAGGAAGCAGGATCTGATGCAGAGGTCACAGAGAGATATTAGTTACTGGCTTGCTTCGTTTGCTTTGCTCAGCTTGCTTTCTTATAGAACCCAAGACTACCAACCCAGGGATGGCACCACCCACATTGGGGCCCTCACGCCTTGATCACTAATTGAGAAAACACCTTACAGCTGGATCTCATGGAGGCATTTCCTCAACTGAAGCTCCTTTCTCTATGATAACTACAGCCTGTGTCAAGTTGACACACAAAACCAGCCAGTATAGCTACTCTTGACCAGGAGGTCTGTCCTGAAATGTTGACATATTCAGTGTCACTCTATTGGAGAAAATTGGCCTTTCTATCCCAGCAGGTATAAGTGGCCCTTCAGTTGTTAACCTTTATCCTAGTAGTTTTGTTTCCATTCATGAATGGATGCACTCTTTCATTCATCCGTTCCTTTTTAAAACATGACAAAATAAACCTTGGAACACTCATCCCTATGTGGGATTTTTCTATCAAATTCTTCCCTCAAACCTCAGGGAACCCCCATAGAAGAGGAAGCAGAAAGAATATAAGAGCCAGATGGGATGGAAGACACCAAGAAATTAGAAGTTTCAAATATTGTTCAATGCCCTTGAGACAGAGTAGGGAGTAAATATAGATAAAAATCCACAATTTTAAGCAGTATGTTAAGATGGAATAGTGTGATATAAATGCAGAAAAAAAATGTTTTCCCAAACTATATTCCACTACAAAGAAAATCTATGACTATATGAGAAGTTGTACCATAGGAACTTGGTCTAAAATGGAAATTGTCATTTTTTATTGAAATTAGATATAAGGAAAGATTAAAAGAAAAGTAAATATTATCTAATGCTAGTCTAGTATAAATAGTATTAAATACTATAATTAAATACTATCTAATACTAGTATAGATAGATAGTATTTAATTATTTACCTAAAAATATTTATAAATAATTAAATATTATCTAGTACTAGTATAAATGTAGTGAATTTCTCTAGTTTCTTCATGGGTTCATTAATAGAGCTTTTATTCACCATTTTCAGCTGTGTTGTTAAGATTGTTACAGAATTAACTTATCTTTCCAGAAGACAAAATATTTTCTTATATTATGTATTCTTGAGAAATATAGTGAAAATTATTCATATTTTATAATGCATATATTTCATAAATTATACATATATATTACATGTCTGTGGACATTTGTATCTGTACACATACATTTAAAATATATATTTAAAAAGAAAAGCCACTAGTCATTTCAATTTAATTGCAATTTAATTACATTATATTTGTAATTTAATTTGGAGGTAGAATTGACTTCCTTGAATTCTATTTATGAAATTAAAATGTCCTATATTGAACTTTATCAAGCACTTATATTTTATAGAAATTTTCTAAATCTTTACTTTTTATGTCAGTATATGTATGTGTGGTGTTTATGAGAGTATGCACATTTCATACATGTGCATTTTATATGAGCATGTGTGTGCATTTGTGTATAGAACCCAGAAGTTGATAGCCAGTGTCTTCATTGATTATTCTCCACATTATTTACTGAAACAGGGTCTCTCCAAACTCACACATTTAACTACTCTTGCTTGCATGGTACATGTTGTCTCTACCTGATTGATTCTGAGATTATAGTGCCACTATGCCCACTGAGCTTTATACGAGTGTTAGGGATATGAATGGAGAACCTTACGCTATGCAGCAAGCACTTCACCTACTTAGTCTTTCCATCGAATCTTCTCTTTCCTTTTTGTGTTACAGTAAGTAGAAATTTGTGACTGACTGTGATGTATGATTAAACCATTAAATATAGGTGCATTTATTTGTAGACATAAAAATTTGTAACTGACCTCACCAATACCATGTTATGACTTAAATATTTTTAATAGGTCCTTCTTGTACAATCTTCAGAAGTGATAGGAACCTCTGCTCTTGCTAATACTTTAGACTTTCATCTCTTTAATTTTTAACTAGCTTTCTGTATCTTCTATATCTCCCGTTATCTGTCCTCCTACCAAAGATCCCTACACAAGCTATTATGGAGGAAGTAATGAAGACAAAAGAACTTTCTATTTCTCTTTTTCATTTACTTATATGATGATCAAAAGTGATTCAAAATATGTAAGCTTTATCAGGTTTTTTTTTCTAATTGCTGCTTTCCTATTTCTGAACTTACTTTTATTTTTAATAAATACACAAAAAAATCTAGAGAAAATCTTTCCCTTTTATATTTTAAGATTTATTTTTTATTTTTATGTATGTGTATGTGCTTGTGTTTGTGTGTGCATACATGTGCAGAGATCTACAAAGGCCAGCAGTAGGTGTCATATCTCCTGGAGCTTATTTACAGTGATCCCCCCTCACCTGTTTGTAGATGCTATAAACCACATTCAAATCTTCTGTAAGAATAGCAAATGTTCCTCCTTGGTCTTTCTCTCTCTCTCTTTCTTTCTTTCTCTTTCTTTCTTTCTTTCTTTCTCTCTCTCTCTCTCTCTCTCTCTCTCTCTCTTCCTTTTTGATAACCCTAAGCTATGAAAAACTCATTAGAATAATCTTTATAACAAAATTATGATGCAAATAGGCACATTATCTTGACAAAAAGTTTAAGATGTTCAATAATTCTATCACATTATATTTGTAAGCTCCATTTTCTCTATCGTCACACCTTTTCTATTAATAACTTTTATACACATGGAATCGCAGCTTCTAGCTTGAACTTCTGCTATAGTATGCACTGAAAGGTAGCAGTCTTTTTGAGGCCTATTTAGGAGTTGGGTCAATGAACACAAACAATTCCTAACTTAGGTTTCAATATTGACAAGCTGTGATTTCTCTTTCAGTTCTGTGCTGGCAAATTTGCAAAATATAGTAATAAAATTAGAAATCAAGATAGTATTTTTCTCTTATCTAAAAACTGGCAAATAATATGAATTTACTCAGTGTATACCATAGTCGCTTCTGTTTATTCACTTTCCCTTTTATTTTAATCCAAATTCAATTGAACATAGACTTTCTTAATTCTCACAATTACCACTTTTAGGGTTCCTTGTGAAATTCATGAGACTAATACCTATGTGAAGATATCCTCTGCGATGCTTCCCCTTGTACACAAGCATGCATGAAATTATTTCTTAATTCTTTATACCAAAATTTTCGTACTTCCTTTTTAAGCAAATTTGGGTGAGGAGTGTTCAGCCAGGAAGAGTTATTAAAAAATCAGTATTTGAGGCTGGTTATTTTTGTAGGAAATGATCATAGTCATAAGCATATTATTTGAGCACAGCTCAAAAAGCATATTATGCATAAGCAGAAAACAATAATCTTTAATTATTGCAGTTCACAGACTATTGCATTTACTTAAGCTACACATAGAGAATATAGTACCATTCAGTGTTACAATGTGCATGTGAATATTTGAGTTATGTGTTTGGCTGCTTGACTCCTGTATTACTCTATTGAGTAAAGGAGGATCTGTCTCTTAGTTTCCCTTTAATGTATTATGTCCAGCAGAAATGTCAAGCATTTTAGTTAGGTTTGTAGTTGCAGTTTGCCAGTGAATTTGAAATATTTTAGTGAGTGAGTGTGTTCTCTAAATCTGTGGTGCGTTTTAATATCTCAACACAAAGTTTAGGGGTTCCTAAGTTCCTGCTACTGGCTGTACTGTAAAATATAAAAATGGAGAGTTTAGTGATTGTAATTATTGACAAACCTCAAAACTTGATCTGAGATATTAAGCAAAATGCCATTTTCTTTATGTGCAGTTTTTCATTTCTCATTTAATTAATAATTACTCATCATTTGGGTAATGAAACTGAAGCCAGAGTTTGTTCAGTGTTGATGATGAAATAGTCTCTCTGGGTCTTATTATAGAACTACTCATAGCAAAGAGAAGTCCCTATACTGTAACTTTAGTTTACTTGCTAATCAGTTTCCAGGGGCCTTATTAAAGTGAAGGTTTCTTTAGCTTTTTCATGGGGACATATTAACTGAAAACAGTCTCAGCAAACATAAAGTTTCAACTTTTTCATTATGATTAATGAATTTAGTTTGAATATACTGAAATAATTGTGATTTCCCCAAGGACAGCTCTTTCTTCTACATTGAAACACATTCCTCTGGGAAACAGAACAGTTTAGTGGGAAAATTTGGAGCTGACTTCACTTAGTCTGTGCACAGAGTCTTTCAATTTACCTGGGCACTCTAGAGAAGATCATCAAGTTCATGTCTCAATTACAAAATGAAAATACTATTTACAGCACAGGACTATTTAATGTCAATCTTAACAATAAGTGTGCTTCTGATATGTCCTAAGCAACTTCTTAAAAACATATCTATACACTTTGTCTTTGATTCTCACAAGTACTGTATTACTTTTGCTAAATTTTTAAATATTTCAGATAAGAAAAGGAAGGCCCAAATTATGTACATAACTTGCCTACATGCAGGATTGATGCTTTTAGTCACTGTATTACATACACATATGCATTTATTTATTCAATTATAATTTAACACATAGTATATTATCTCTTTAATCACAATAACAAATTTGTACATACTTGCATTATTTTCAATAATAAAATAATGAATATTGCATTGTTTAAATAGGTAGACGGAAGGATAGAAGTATAAATAAAAGATGGGGTAAGATTATCTACTTGAGCACATTTTACTTGGTATATCAAGCTTCTTTATAAGCCCATCTGTGTTCTTAAAAATCTGTGTTAAATTAGAACCCTACCTAGTCAGTTTATTATGGACCTCTGAACACTCCTACACATTCACTCTCAATATGCAACCAGCTTATTTAACCCTCTCTGATCAATATGGTCTATTTTTATTAACAATTCAGTCTGTCTTGTTTAGCCAGAATCCACTTTATTCCTCCTGCTTTCTTACTGTTATTTTAAATCCTTTAATACTCTCTGTATCCATAGGATTCAAGCCCCATTTTTCCACACTATTTTCAGCGTGGAGCATGACAGTTACCCACATTGGAACAAGTTATTCCATATTCCCTGTACCTACTCTGGTGGCTTGATGTATCTGTTTTTTCTACAGTATAATTATTAAGATCAAATATCTTAGGCAAAGCAACTTTTATTTTTAACTAAGATTTCCATTTTCTTACCTGCCAATATAGTGAAACAGGCCAATCTCTCAATTCTTTTTTTTAAACATAGACTTATTTTATTTTATATGTATGGATATTTTGCATAAATAAACTTACATGCACCAAGAGTATGTCTGGTACCTACAGAGGACACTGAATCATCAAAATGGTTTGAGCTGCCATATGGATGCTAAGAATTAAATTTGTATCCTCTGCAAAAGCACAAGTGCTTTTAATCACCCAGACATCTCCTCAGTTCACTTTCTCACTTCTTTTACCTTCATACATACAGACCAGAATTTTTTCTTTCTTTAATTTGTCATATTAATTGTATGTTAATGGTCTCATTTATTCCTTCAAATCTTGACATAGTATTACACTAATTTAGGCCTCACACTTAAAAATTTAAAGAACATTTTGAAAAACAATTTAAAATAATTTGAAATAATTATTCATGATTTCATTCTTATAAAGCATTTCTATTGTTTCTGCAGTACAGGAGTTACATAAAATGTGTAAAATTCTTGCATCTCCTGTATTTATGACCTCTTTTTATTTACCTATTCTTGTTACACACATACACACACACACACACACACACACACACACCACATGTCCTTTAACTTATCAATTGAGAATGAAGGTATGCTACATATACATAGTAAGATTCTTTTTAATACCACAAAAAATTTAAACTATTATATTAAATTGGGTATCTCAAGCATAGAAAGACAAATGCTCCTATGTTCTTTCTTATTTGTAAATCCTAGTTCAAAATCTATCAATTTGTGTATATAATTTAAAATGGTTTTCAATGTCTACAGCATTAGCATTCAGATCCAAAACATTAAGCTAACATTTAGGGAATTAATAAGTCACCTTATTTAATCATTTTTTTCCTTTACTTGATTACGAATAGAAGAAAAATAGAAGGGCATGGGATACAGTTTGGTGTATTACACTTGCAAATATGTGATAGGACATGTGTCCAAACATCAGCCCTATGAAGAAAAGTTGATTAATATTTTCTCAGTAACTATGATGTTTCTGTTAAACATTTTGTGTTTTGTTATAATTGAACTAGATACTGCTCTCATGAGGGTAAGAACTGCATGAGAGTAGACGTTCAGGAAGCATCTCCATTTACACCACCAGTACCTTGCATATGGATGCAGCTCAGTGTTTCTTATCTAGTTGGAAAATAATTGACCAGTTTTAAAGCTATTCAAAACACAAGTGTTTAAGTGACATTAATATTTTAAACCAGAACATTCTTTGATGCCTTCTCTTCTCTTCTCTTCTCTTCTCTTCTCTTCTCTTCTCTTCTCTTCTCTTCTCTTCTCTTCTCTTCTCTTCTCTTCTCTTCTCTTCTCTTCTCTCCTCTCCTCTCCTCCTCCTCTTCTCCTCCTCTTCCTCCTCCTCTTCTTTCTCTCCCTCTTCTTCCTCTTCCTTCTCCTCCTCTTCCTCCTTCTCTTCTTCTTCTTCTTCTTCTTCTTCTTCTTCTTCTTCTTCTTCTTCTTCTTCTTCTTCTTCTCCTCCTCCTCCTCCTCCTCCTCCTCCTCCTCCTCCTCCTCCTCCTCCTCCTCCTCCTCCTCTCTGTGTCTGTCTCTGTCTCTGTCTCTGTCTCTCTCTCTCTCTCTCTCTCTCTCTCTCTCTCTCTCTCTCTCTCTCTCTCTGGATTTTTCATGACAAGGTTTCTCTGTGTAGCCCTGAAACTCACTCTGTAAATCAGGATGGGTTCCCACTCAGAGATATACCTGCCTTTGCTTCCCAAGTCCTGATATGAAGAACATGTACCATCATTGCTTGTCCTGTCTGTGCTATTACTAAGAGAGATGCAAAAAAATTATAATCTTCAAAGGATATTCAAAAATTTTAATGTTTTAGGTTTCACTGAGCTCACTACACAGCAGATGGCTGTTTGAATTAGTTATTAGAGATGTCTAAAAGGTTAATTATTTAGAGTAATTGACATAATAATATTCTTATAAAAATTGTCCAATTTCAAATTCTTATTCTGTGGCCAGAAGTGTTTCATGTGTTCTCATGTCCATTTCCACTATCCATTAAATGATTTTTGGATGTTTAAGAAAAGCTCATTGTTTAGAAAATGCTTATAGGTGTGAGGGTTTCTTTCTGTATCTTCTATTTATTCCATTGATCAACCTGTCTGCCTCTGTATCAATACCATACGGCTTTTATCACTATTGCTCTGTAGTACAGCTTGGGTGATTCCCTCAGAAGTTCTTTCATTGTTGAGAATTATTTTCACTATCCTGTTTTGTTGTTGTTGTTGTTGTTATTATTATTATTATTTATATAAAGTTGAAAATTGCTCTTTCCGTGGTAACAAAAAATTGAATGGGAATTTTGATGAGGATTGCATTGAATCTGTAGATTGCTTTTGGTAAGATGGGCATTATTACTATGTTAATCCTACTCATCCATGAGCATGGGAGATCTCTACCAATACCTGACAGAGACAGATACAGATGCTTACTACCAACCACTTCCATAGGGATCCCTATGGAAGATTCTGAAAGACTAAAGGAACTGAAGTGGATTGCAACCACATAGGAATAATAACAGTGTTAACTAACCAGACCCTTCAAAGCTCCCAGAGATTAAGCCACCAACCAAAGAGCATACATTGGCTCATCTGTATACCCTGCTATATATGTAGTAGAGGACTGCCTTGCCTGGCCTCAGTGGCAGGGGATGTTCTTGGTCCTATGGAGGCTTGATCCCCCACAGAAAGGGGATGCTAGAAGGGTGAGGTTGGAGTGAATGTTTGGGTGGGGAAGCACTCTCTTAGAAGTGAAGGGGAGTGGGGATAGGGTGGTAGACTCATGGAGGTGTTACTGGGAAGGGAGATGACATTTGAAATGTAAATAAATTAAATAATTAACAACAAAAAAAGAAAATGTCATATATGGTAGCTTCTACATAGTTATTTAGAGATATGGTCTCCTGGATATTTAAGAGATAAAGCCTTATTTCAAGTCCTTGAATCACCTTTAAAAATTGTACGGCCCCAGAAATCCTTACTCTTTTCTCATTCTGAATTATATCATAAGCAGTTGCTCAACCACATTCTCCTCCAATGTTAGGAGGTCCAGATCAGTCAGGCTACTGGAACATCCTGGATCATGAACTAAAATAAACATTTCTCTTTTAAATATTTTTCTATTTCAGCTATCAGTAAAATACCATGAAGATGATTTACCCATAAACATAAATTTAGTCAATGCCTACGTTTTATTTCTCATATACATCTAAACTGGTTTCATATCAAATTTACATGTTTGCTCATATTAAAAAAAGAGGAAGACTAAATATCCTAAGCTGTGATTATCAAAGCACTGTTCAAAGTATCTATTATTTCTTGAGAAATTCTATCACTTTTTACAAACTTTAAGAATGTGTTTGTTTTATTATTGAATGTGTCTGGGTTTTTCCCTGCATGTATATATTGCAATGTGCACATAGTTCTTGCAAGGGCCAGAAGATGGCTTCAAATTCTAAGGAATTCAAGTTACAGATGACTGTGGGCCACAGTGTGGGTGCTTGTAATCTAACCTTGATCCTCTAGAAAAACAATTAATCTTCTTAACTACAGTCAACTCTCAAGCCCCCAATCCTATCAACCTTTAAAAATATTAAAATGTCACTCTTCCCAAAAGTTTTATAATTTAGCCAAAGTAGAAAGAGGGAAATTTCCTTCCTATAAATTGTCAGAGTAAATGATTAACAAGGAAAATGACAAGGATATTAGTACACTTGGAGAATTATCAGATTTCTGAGAAGTATCAGTGAATACTAGTCTTCAGACAGAAAGTGGTGAGCAAGTAGAAGCTTAAATACATCCTTAGTGGGTAAGGGATTGCAGAGAGTGGAGAAATCTGATGAAAATAATCTTATAGCTAAAATACAGCTGAAAGGAGTTCTGTGAAGGGAGAATCCTGCTAGAAACATCTGCCAAATAAGAGTGAGAATGTAGATAAAGTACTCTGTGTTCTCTTTCTGGTGTCACCTCTTCTGATATAATTTCTTAGTGACCACACTCAATGTAACTCAGCTAGCACACATCCCTAAAAGATATAGTCTATGGGAGTCAGGAGTTCTACAATTAGAAATCAGGGAATATAATGAAGTTATGATTGTGTATTTTGACAGAGTTCAAGCTTTACTCATTTGTTGGGATGTGACATCAAAAAGATTCTTGGATAGGACAAAATGGCAATAAACAAACTGGGACAAGATCTTTACCATCCCCACATCCGACAGAGGGCTAATATCCAATATATTCAGAGAATTCAAAAAGTTAGATTCCAAAGAACCAAATAATCCTATTAAAAATTGGATACAGAATTAAACAAAGTATTTTCAACTGAGGTAGATTGAATTTTCAACTGAGGAAGGCTGAGAAGCATTTAAAGAAATGTTTAACATCCTTAGTCATCATGGAAATGCAAATCAAAACAACACTGAAATTTTACCTCACACCAGTAAGAATGGCTAAGATCAAAATTTCAGGAGACAGCAGGTACTGGAGAGGATCTGAAAAAAGAGGAACACTCTTCTGCTGCTTATGGGATTGCAAGCTGGTAAAACCACTTTGGAAATCAGTTTGGCAGGCCCTCAGAATATTGGGCATAACACTGCCAGAGGATTGTGCTAGACCACTCCTGGGCATATACCCAGAGGATCCTCTGGGAATGAAATAAGGACTTATGCTCCACTGTATTCATAGCAGCCTTATTTGTAATAGCCAGAAGCAAGAAAGAACCCAGATGTCCCTCAACAGAGGAATGGATACAGAAAATGTGGCATATTTACACAACAGAATACTACTCAGCTATTAACTACATGAAATTCTACTCTTTTATAATAAAGTATCGAAACTATGAACTGTCTCTTCTTATCAAAACCCACCATGTAGAAGCATGGAGCAAGCCTTAACATTTTTAGCCATTTTTTTTTATGACATAGTAGAACTCTAGCAGGTAGAGCACACCTAGGGGGATAGGGGAACATGGGCAGGACAGCACACCATACTGGGATGGGGAGAGCAGGCTCCCAAATACCTGTAGAGCATGAGACTGCCTGGCTAGTGGGGAGAGAAGTCCTTGCTCAGAAGCAGTGCCATTCTGGCATGGGCCTTCTGGGTACCTGTTGAGGAAGCTTGGCTGAGAAGAGGCAGGGTCCTTCCCTGGTAGGAAGAGAAAAGGAGATAGAGAAATGAAGAGAAAAAGAGAAGATACAGGGATGAGGGGTGACCATGACCATGTGGAAAGAAGGGAAAAATAGAGAGGGAGGAACAGAGAGAGAGGGTCAAGAGAGGGCAGAGAGGGATGATAGGCCTGACCATGCTTTTGTTTGGAAGAATGTGGATTTTGGGACTTTGGATTTGGAAAGCCATGAAATGCTTTAAGTGGGTCTTAATGGGCCAGCCTAGAAGGAATATGAAAGACAGTTGTGCTGAGGGTCATTTGAACTGTGTAGGCCTGATGGCCCAAGAAGTTTCAGAGGAGAAGAACTTTAATACATGGCTGAAAGACTGCTTTAGTGATGTTTTGGTGAAGAACATGACTGCTTTTTGCCATTGTCTGAAGAGACTGCCTAGGGCTAAGGTAAAGAGATTTATATTAATTGCATCTGTGAAGGAACTCTCAAAAAAGCTCAACTAAGACTTTGTTCTGTGGTTAACTCTGATCAAGAGAATTTTGGGCAAACATAGCAAGCTGAGAAAGAAAAAGTACAAAATATATAGTTTGAGTATTAAATGGAATCCAGGAAGTGAAATGGAGCTGAATTCAAGGATATTAAATTGAATTAAGGGAGTGGTGACCTTGGGGCAAGATTCCACCCAGCTAAATTTAGGTCCAGGCCTGGTAGTACAAGCCTTTAATCCCAGGAGGCAAAGATAAGCAGATCTCTGAATTCAACGCCAGCCTAGTACAGAGCAAATTCTAGGTGAAGAAAAATTTAAATCCAGACTTGGTGGACCACACCTTTAATCCTAGTGCTTAGGAGATAGGCATGCAGATCTCTTGAGTTCAAAGTCAGTTTATGGAGTAAGATTCAGGACAGCCAACTTAGGCAGTGAAGGAAGGAAGGGGAAAAAGGAAGCTAGTGATAATGTAATAGAACAAGGGGGCCAATGTTCCAGATCCTGCAAGCAGCAGAACTCAGCAGCTTCAAACATGTGTCTATTGCTTTATATTCAAGAGGCTACTGGGACAACTGATGCTGGTTAGCTGGAGCTAAGAAATTAGTGGTGATTAAGAAAAGACTAGCATCACTGAGGTGAAATATGGGAAGTGTTTTCTAAGAGAACAAAGAAGTTGTATTCCAGAGAGAGTCAAGGTTGTACCTCATGCTACAGCTGTACTTGGTAATGTGTAAGAATCATCCAGGTGGTACTGGTTTTGAAGGCATGAAAGTATCATGAAGAACAGCTGAGGTTTGGCACTATGAGAGGCCATGGAAGGCCATTGGTGAAAGTGCACCCTTAGTTATTATTGACAGCCCAGGACTGAAGAGGTCATACAAAGGAGTTGAGGCTTGGTACCCTGAAGAGAGCCTATGAGCGGCTTTGGTAAAGCATAGTTGCAATGGAAGACCCTAGCATATTGGAGATGCCAGTACCATGGGATGACCACCAAGAACAGCAGTGGCAGTAGAGTGGCTCAACCTGAACTTAAAGTGCTACAGAGGGCAGAGTAGGAGAAGTGACTCCAGCTCTTTGGAGATGCACAGAAGATCATGTGTGGATCTCAGACATTGGAACTGTAAGACCCCAGAAATGGGGAAACCCCCACTCAAGTCTCAGGATAAAGTGATGCCCAAAGAATCAGCAAAAGACAGTTATTACTGCAAAGCAAACGAGGCCTTTATTGGGGGACCAGTGCACTGGGATCGACTTGTAACCACGCAGGGTCAGAGGAGATCGATCTCCTGTGTCTGGCACAAAGGGTTTTTGAAATAAAAAATCACAGAAGGGGAAGGGCTTGGGGGATTCAGATAGGGAAGTTACACTTAGATCATGGGGCAATGCATCCCTGGTGACCAGGTGTAACTGCATTCTGCAAGATGGATTAACTGCATTCCACAAGATAGGTTGGGCAAACATCAACTATCTATAGAATGCAGAACAACCTTTCTAGGTTAGCTAGTTCCTGGAATAGAGGTCAACCTTACTAGGTTGGCTAGTTCCTAGAATAGAGGTCAGGGGAGGAAGGGGAGGGGAGGTAGGGCCTACAGAGTGCGGACTTAAGATTTTTACAAAATGGTGGCACTCTAGCCTTCCAAAGCAGGATTTTCTGGGAGTAAATAATCAAAATTTCAAGGCAGGATTTTTCAGAACAAGAAGCTGTGAAGCTGAAATTAACTTGGGGACCCCAAGATGTTAAAGATGACAGAGCCACAGGATGCCTGCCAAGGAAAGCTGCTAACAGGCAGTGGAACAAGCCCAGGAGAATGAACCTTGTTGATGTCAACAAAGATGAAAAAACGAGTTGGATATCTGAAGACTGCTTTGCCATGAGACATGGAGATGCAGAGTTTGGACTTTGCCTAGCTGGTTTCCTGTATTGCTTGGGGGATACAACTAAGTGGTTAGATGAATCTCAAAAGAGACCTTGAACTTTAGACTTGTTGAGACTGCTATAGATTACAGGGACTTTTGAAGTTGGACTAAATCTATTTTGCATTATGCTATGTTTAAGTATGGCCCCCAAAGACTCATGTTTGAACAAGCCTATGGGGGCCAGGGAGTGGAATGTGATGGTTTGTATAAGATTGGCCCAGGAAGTGACCCTATTAGGAGGTGTGGCCTTGTTGGAGTAGGTATGTCACTGTGGGTGTGGGCTTAACACCCTCACCCTAGTTGCCTTGAAATCGGTCTTCTACTAGGCTCCTTCAGAAGAAGATGTAGAACTCTCAGCTCCTCCTATACCATATCTGCCTGGATGCTGCCATGTTTCTGGATTGATTACAATGGACTGAACCTCTGAGCCTGTAAGCCAACCCCAATTAAATGTCTTTTATATAACTTGTATTGGTCATGGTGTCTGTTCACAGCAGTGAAATCCTAACTAAGACACACATTCAGTTGCAAATTGGCAACTCTCAGACACAAAGCCTGGCTTCCCAGTGTGTGTGTGTATGTGTGTGTGTGTGTGGGGGGGGGGCTTGGCTTTGAAGATCAACATGTTCTTTTGTGATTGGGTCTCCTCACTCAGGATGACATTCTCCAGTTCCACCCACTTGCCCAAGAATTTCATGAATTCATTGTTTTTAATGGCTGAATTGTGTATATATACTGCATTTTCTGTATCCATTCCTCTATTCCTCCACTGAGGGACATCTGGGTTCTTTCCAGCTTCTGACTATTATAAATAGGGCTGCTATGAATATAGTGGAGCATGTATCCTTATTACATGCTGGGGAATCCTCTGGGTATATGCCCAGGAGTGGTATAGAAGGGACCTCCAGTAGTATCATGCCCAGTTTTCTGAGGAACTGCCAGTCTGATTTCCAGAGTGAGGCGACCCAATCACAAAAGAAAATACATGGTATGCACTCACTGATAAGTGAATATCAGCACAGAAGCTCGAAATATCCAAGAAATAGTTCACATATCAAATGATGCCCAAGAAGAAGGAAGGAAAGGCCCCTGGTCCTGGAAAGGCTAGTGCAGCAGTGTAGGGAAATACCAGGATAGGAAAAAATGGGAAGGGGGTGATTGGGGAACAGGAGGAGGGAAGAGGGCTTATGGGACTTTAGGGGAGGGGGGATCCAGGAAAGGGGATATCATTTGAAATGAATATAAAGAATATATCAAATTTAAAAAGTAAAAGTAGCTTGGCGGTGATGGCGCATGCCTATAATCCCAGCACTTGGTAGGCAGAGGAAGGTGGATTTCTGAGTTTGAGGCCAGCCTGGTCTACAGAGTGAGTTTCAGGACAGCTAGGACTATACAGAGAAACTTCCTCTCGGAAAAAAAAAGTAAAAGTAAAATAAAATAAAAATGGGAAAAAAATATACTAGAAGAATTTTGGGAATACAAGTAACAAGAGAAATAACCTGATGATAGGAAAGACAGTAATGTTATGTACCTTGTGGTTTGTTAACATAATAAACTCATTGTTGGCTTGGAAAATAAAAGAAAAGGAAAATCAACAAGTAAGCACCAAATAAGCTGGTTGATAGTTTTTAGCCATCCTGAGTGACTGGAATCATACTTAATAGAAGATCCAGGATCTATTGACGAACCAATCTTTCTGGCAGCCATCATGTTGTGCCTTCTTTTTGTGAAAAAAAAATACCACAAACAGAATCTCCTCTGCATATTAATAGAGGGTATGTACCATTCCATGTATTAGTTAGAGGGTCCCATCATTTAACCAGGGCAAAAGAATTAGAATTGACTGAATGCCAGTGGTGATCTGCTGCAGACTGACCTTTAGCACCAGTTTGCAAAAAATTCAAAACAAATAAGACAAAAGCAAGATATACTTTTGGTGATCTTAGAGGGTATAATTCCCCCATTTTAGTTTTTAAAAACCAATTTTTCAGTGTGCAATGTGCATGCTCAACAATTCCTTGACCCATTGGGTTATAAAGAATTCCAGTTTCATGTTTAATACCAAATACTTTACAAAATGACATAAAGTTGTTGCCAGTATAAGCTGGCCCATTATCTGTCTTAATGTCTTTAGGTAATCCCATAGTATTAAAGGCTGGTAAACAATGATCAATTATATTTCTAGAGTCCTCTTCCTTATGCAGAGAAGCAAAAAGGAGTCCTGAGCAAGTATTAATACAAACATGTATATATTTTAATTTTCCAAATTCAGCATAGCTACATCAATTTGTCAAATATAATTGGGCATAAGGACTTGTGGATTAAAGCTTGTGTAAAAGGAGCCATGGGGCCATACTGTGCCACAGCTGCTTTTAATTTTTTTTATCACTTTAAACTCCAAGGTCTGATATTGTCTAACTCTATTGCTCTGCTGGTCCATGATCTCAATGGCAGGGAAGGCCAGTACATTAGATATATCCTGCCCTTTCACGATGGCCTGACTCACAGGTCTTTCTAGAGATGATTGATATATCTCAGAATCGCTGCTCCTTGCTGAACTTGATACCCTTTTTAGCTCCGTTAGCTCATTAGTCAATTTCTGCAACTTAATTTCAAACTCCAATTTATGTAGTTGCATATTCATCTGGGTATCATCTTGTACACTAGAAGCCATTGGCATAGCAGAAGGTGCTCTAAGAGGCCAATCCTCACTATATTTGGCAGCTCCTTCATCTGAATGAGCTTTCTCCTCATCAGTTCTATCTCTATATCTTTTTAATTTAGGGTTGAGAGGACCCTTTTCTGAAAAAGTCCTCTCTGGCAGGCTTCCTTGTTGAGATTCCTCAATTTCTCCCTGTGTGCTATCTGATGTCTGTGAGGTCTCCTCATCAATATCATCTTTTATAAGCATCCAGAGGCAGAGGGTAGTATTATCTGGCTTGGTGGCGCTTAGCACTTTTCCAACTTTTTCCCAGATTCTCTTATCTAAAGTTCTTTCTTCTCAGAACCATGGGCAACAAGAATCTATTTAATTTACAAAACCTTCTAACTATTGTTCTTCAAACCCTACTCCTCTCGCCTGAAGCAGCTCTTGAAGGCTTTAGACAAAGGCCTGTTAGAAGTTTCCATTTTCCACTGTCCACCCTTATGTGAGCTCAGTGTTTGGTTGACGCTGTCCCACCTAGTCCGTATCCTTCAGCACCTATAACAACAGCTTCCAAAAGGTGAAATTTAAGACTAGCACTAGTATTTAGTGCTGTAGCTGCTCACCATGAAGGATACTATCTTTTTCCATTTTCTGTGAAGCTCTACCAAGACAGGGTCCCTCAGGATTCCTGTGTCCAGCCACACATTCAGGAACCAATCTGTAACTGAATGAAGTTATATCAAACGGGTTACCTGGAAGGCAGTGAGAGAAGAATGAGACCAAGACAACAGTTGCTGATCAAAGTCTTAATGGATGATTCAGAATTTAAAGTTTCAGGTGAGATCCCCTCCCACAAATTCCAAGGTCTATTCAGGAGAACTGGTCTGACTACTCAGCAGATGTTGGTTCCACTGCTCAGGAAACTGGGTGGCTCACCTGCTTGATTCAGGAATTTGTAGATCTGGAGGAACAATGAACTTTACCTTTGTCTGAGTGTTCCATGCTAAGTGTGTGTGTGTGGGTGGATTTTGTCTAACATGGGTCTGGAATTCCTGCTCAAGGGCTGGGAAGGGAAGGCACAGAACTTAGCACTCTCCCCAAAAGAGGGGCTAGAGAAAGGACTCAAGGAGCTGAAGGCGTTTGTAGCGACATAGGAGGAACAACAAGATGAGCCATCTAGTAGCCCTAGAACTCCCAGGGACTAAACCATCAACCAAAGAGTAAACATAGAGTTACCCATGGCTTCAGATGCATAGGCAGCAGAGGATGGCCCTGTTGGACATCAAAGGGAGGCAAGGCCCTTGGTCCTGGGAAGGTTCAATGCTGCAGTGTAGGGAAATACCAGGACAGGAAAGTGGGAGTGGGTTGATTGGGGAACAGGAGGATGGGAGATGGGTTATGGGATTTCTGGGGGGGGAGGGGTGGTCCAGGAAAGAGACATTTGAAATGTAAATAAAGAACATATCTAATAAAAAAATCCTAAAAAAAAATAGAAAAAAAAAGAAAGAAAAAGAATGTTCTTGGACCATCTATGTTTCAGCTTTGTCCTTTGAAAATAGTAATAAAGATAATATTTATAATCCATTATCATGAGCAAATGATGTAATCTCAATAGATCTTGAAATGCTGCCTGGCACAGTAGGAGTGACATAGTAAACTTTGTTGCAATTAATTACATGATTTTCTTTTATTCCATAGTAATTGTTGTTGAGGCATAACTGAGGTAAGTGAGTCAATTTGAAAAGTAAAAGTTCTTCAACACAATAACCAAATGTTATGTTACTAATAGTGAAATAACAAATAATGTACCAGAGAAAACATAAGTAATGACTTATGAGACACTAAGAATTCCATATGAAAGAGTAAAACACACATTTCCTTCCACATATTATGAATTTTGCAGGTGCTTTTAATATTTTATATAGAGTAAAATATTTAAGTAAAGGTAAATATAAAAATTGTTATTTTATTTTATTTTTTATCAAAAATGGGTTTTTATTTTATACAATATATTCCCAACCAACCACATCCTCTTTTGATCTCATAATAGAAAAAGAACAGATATCCAAGAACAAATAAAAACTAAGTATTGATAGAATAAGATAAAATAAAGACAAAACTGTACAGGATAAAACAGACAAACAGATTAACAATGATTCAAAGAGAAGACATAAACAAGATAGTCACACAGGATACATATTGACACACAATCATAAAACACAAAATCATAAACCATTATACATAGGAAAAATTCTTCCTGGAGGCTCACAGAGACTGTTTCAACAATCAAAGAGCATCTTGGGCTTGACCTAGGCCCCCTTTTACATACATAACAGATGTGCAACTTGGTCTTCATGTGGGTCCCCTTACAATTAGAGCAGGGACTAACTCTGATTCTGTTGGCTGATTTTGGATAATTTTCTTCTAGCTGGGCTACCTTGTCTAGCTTCAGTGGGAGAGGATGCACTTAGTTCTGCTGTGACTTAATGTTCTGGATAACAGAGGGTTGATACCAGGGGCAATGGTCTTCCCCTTTTCAGAGGAGAAAAGCAAAGTGAATGGGGGAGGATCTGTATGAGGTGGTACTAGGAGATGAGGGAGTGAGGCTGCAATTGCTATGTAAAATGCATGGTAATAATAATTATAAGAAGGAGGAGGAGGAATAAGAAGAAGGAGAAGGAGAAGGAGGAGGAGGAGAAAGAGAAGAGGAAGAAGAAGAAGAAGAAGAAGAAGAAGAAGAAGAAGAAGAAGAGAGAGAGAGAGAGAGAGAGAGAAAGAAAGAAAGAAAGAAAGAAAGAAGAGGAAGATGAAAAAGAAGAGGAAGAAGAAGAAATGCCCTCCAAAATTATATTGAGTTTATATTGTTTTATCTTTCTCCTTCAGCGCATGGGGCTTAGACTTAAGAGTCATTTTTATTCTGAATGAAACTCATTATATAAAATTAATTTTTCACTTTCAAGTGGTTATCAATTGGAGATAGCTTATGGGATAAGGATGAAGATCTATTTGCTTCCAGTGCTGGAAACACATCAGACCCAGAGCTATTCAGACCATATACATCTTGCCACAGTAATTTCATATATGCATTGGTCCAATTATGTTTACAGTACCTTGTCACCATGGTGTTATCCATTTCCCTGGCTCTTACTTTCTTTCTGCTTCTATTTCTACAAGGTTTCCTAAAGTATGAGAAGAGATTCGATGTGTAAATCCAGTTGAGGACTGAGTGTTCTCAGTTCTTTCACTCTCTGCACATTATGGAGCTATGGGTCTCTGTATTTACTCTCATCTACATCAGAAGGAATACATGATCTATAACAGAATAGCATTAGGAGTCATTTTCTTACTATGTTCCTGACGAGAACGGTAGGCTTTGTTTGTCTCCTAGTTACCTGGACTATCTAATCTCAGATCCTTAAACACCATCATAGTGACAGGAATAGGTGTGATCTCAAGGAATATATCTGAAATTTAATCAGATATTGATTGGTCATTCACACAAGCTTTCTGCCACAGAGTTTACCATTGTAGATTGCCTTAGTCAGGTTTCCTATTCCTGCACAAAACATCATGACCAAGAAGCAAGTTGTGGAGGAAAGGGTTTATTCATCTTACACTTACTGTGCTCTTCATGACATTGCTCTTCATCACCAAAGAAATTCAGGACTGGAACTCAAGCAGGTTAGTAAGCCGGAGCTGATGCAGAGGCCATGGAGGGATGTTACTTACTGGCTTACGTTCCCTGGCATGCTCAGCTTTCTTTGTTATTGAGTCCAAGAATACTAACCCAGATATGGCACCATCCACAATGTGTCCTCCTACCCTTGATCACTAATTGAGAAAATGCCTTACAGCTGGATCTCATAGACACATTTCCTCAAGGGAGGCTACTTTCTTTGTCATAACTCCAGCTTCTGTCAAGTTGACACAAAAAAGTGGCCACTAAAATAGATCAAAGGATAAGCTGTGTTGGTGGATACCTTTTTTCTGTGATAATATTAAAAGAACATTCCAGTATTATGAACAATAGGGGTGAAGGCCCTAAGTAAGAATCAAGTAGATTTCTCCATGTTGAAGAAGACCTCAACGAGAGAGTTTTTGGAGAGCAACCAATAACCTTGGCAATAGCCTAGGTTATTTTAGGGTTGCCATGAAGCCTCTCTTGTAAAAACTTGTTTATAGATGTAAAACCCTACATCTGTAAGTAGAATGAGTGAAAAGAGGATACATTATTCTACTGCACACAAAAAAGACACCCCAGCAACAAAGATCGCTATTACCTCAGAGTAAAAGGCTGGAAACGAATTTTCAAGTAGTTGTACCCAAGAATCAAGCTAGAATGTCCACTCTAATGGCTAATAAAGTAGACTTGCCACCAAAATTAATCAAATGATATAGGCAAGGATGCTTCATATTTACTAAAATAAAAATTCATCAAGATAATGTCTTCATCCTGATCACGTATGCCCAAAATGCATGGATATCCACATTTATAAAAGAAACATGATCAAAGCTTAAATCATAGACTGATCTCCACACAGTAATAGTGGGAGACTTCAACATCCTACTCTCACCAATGGACAGGTCATCAAAACAGAAACTAAGCAGAGAAATAATGAAACTAAAGGATGTTGTGAATCAAATGGACCTACCAGACATCTACAGAACATTTCAGACAAACACAAGGGAATATGCCTTTTTCTCAGCTCCTCACAGAACCTTCTCCAACATTGACCATACATATGGTCAGAAAGCTGCTCTCAACACATACAGGAAAATTGAAATAATCCACTGTACCTTATCATATCACTATGGATTAAAGTTGGAATTCAAAAAACAACAGAAACAACACAAAACCTACAAAATAATAGGAACTGAACAATTCTTGTTCAATGATCAATGGGTCAAAAAAGAAGTAAACAAAGAAATCAAAGACATTCTGAAATTCAATGAAAATAAAGGTACAGCATACCCAAACTTAGGGGCCAAAATGAAAGCAGTGCTAAGAGAAATGTTCATAATACGAAATTACTTCATAAAGAAATAGGAGAGATATCATACTAGTAACTTAATAGAAAACATGAAAGCTCTAGAACAAAAAGAAAAAAAACACACCCAAGAAGAGTAGAGGGCAGAAAATAATAAAACTCAGTTCTGATATCAATCTGTTAGAAAAAACGAGAGCAATACAAAGAATCACTAAACCTAGAGTTGGTTTTTTTGAGAAAAATCAAAAGGATAGAAAAATACTTAAACAAATTGACTAGAGGGAAATAGACAATATTCAAATTAACAAAATCAAAAATGAAAGGGGAGCCATATCAAGAGAAACAGGAAATTAAAAATGTGTACTTATAAAACTGGAAAACCTAATTGAAATGAATGAATTTCCAGACATATACCACATATTAAACTTAAATCATGATCAGATAAACTATCTAGGCATTTCGATAAATCCTAAAGTAGAAGCAGTCATTCAAAGTCCCCATCCCCACAAAAAACAATCATAAGGCCAGGTGATTTTACTGCAGAATTTACCAGACTTTCAATGAAGAGCTAATATCAATAGTTCTCAAACAAATTCACAAAATAGAAACAGAAATAACAGTGTCAAACTCATTTTATAAGGCCACTGTAAACATAAACCTAAGCCACACAACAACTCAATCAAGAAAAAGAATTTCAGACCAATTTCTGTCATGAACACAAATGCCAAAAATAGCCAATGAAGTACTCCCATTCAAATCAAAGAAAATATCAAAAACTTCATTCATCATTATCAAGAAGACTTCATCCCATAGGTGCAGGGATGGTTATATATACAAAAGTCCAACAATATAATCCACCATATAATCAAATAAAAAGCAAAAAAAGACATAATCATCTCATTAACAATCTTTCATGTTAAAAGTCTTGGAGAGATCAGGGATACAAGGCACTTAACCTACACATAATGAAATCAATATATAACAAGCCAATAGACAACATAAAATTAATGGAGAGAAATTTAAAGCAATTCCACTAAATCAGGGAGACAAGAAAAAACTGCGTTCTCTCCCTAACTATTCAGTATGGGACTTGCAGTTCTAGTCAGAGCAATAAGACAACAAAATGAGATTAAGATATTACAAATTGGAAGCCTGATGGTGGTGGTGCATGCCTGTAATCCCAACACTCTGGGAGGCAGAGGCAGGGGGATTTCTGAGTTTGAGGCCAGCCTGGTCTGCAGAGTGAGTTCCAGGACAGCCAGGGCTATACAGAGAAACCCTGTCTTGAAAAAAACCAAATAAAAAAAAGATATTACAAATTGGAAACAAAAAAGTCAATGCATTGATATTTGAAGATGACATGATAGTATACACTAGCAACCACAAAAATTCAACCAGAGAACTCCTCTGGTGATAAACACTTTCAGCAAGAGGCTGGATACCCAATTTTATGGAAAAAATCAGTAACACTACTTTTTACAAACAATTAACTTGCCAAGAAAGAAAGTAGAGAAACAACACCCTTCAAAATAGCCACAAATAATACAAAATACCTTGGTATAACTTTAACCAATCAAGTGAAAGACCTATATGTCAAGTACTTCAACTATCTGAATAAGGAAATTGAAGAAAACAACCACAGGTAGAAAGATCACCCATGCTCATTGATTAATAGGATTAAGATAGTGAAATGGTGATGGTACCAAAAGCAATATACATATTCAATGCAATTTCCATCCAAATCAAACACAATATTTTTTTACGGACCTTGGAAGATTAATTCTCAACTTCATATGGAAAAATAAAAAAACCTAGGATAGTTAAAATGATCCTGAACACTAAAAGAACTTCTGGAGGTATCACCATTTCTGACCTCAAGTGATACTAGAGAGCAATAATAAGAAAAACTGCATTATATTGCTATAGAAACATACAGGTTGATTAATGCAATAGAATAAAAAACAGAAGTAAACTGCTACATATATGGACACTTGATTTTGACAAAGAAGACAAAAATCATACAATGGAAAAAAGAAAGCATCTTCAGCAAATGGTGATGGTATGTTGGTTATAGTATGTAGAAGTACACCAATATATCCATATTTATTACCCTGTTCAAAACTTGAGTCCTAGTGGATCAAAGACCTCAACATAAAACTGGATATACTAAATCTAATATAAAAGAAATGTGAGAAATATCCTTAAATAAATTGCTACTGGAGACAATTTACCAAACAGGACACCAATGGCTCAGAATCCAAGATCAACAACTGATAAAAGGACCTCGTGAAACTGAAAAGATTCTGCAGTCAAAGGACACTGTGAATAGGACAAAATGGAAGCCTGCAGATTGGAAAAACATCTTCACTAAATCCACCTCCAATAAAGGGCTGATATCCAAATATTAAAAATAATTCAAGAAGTTAGACACCAAGATATCAAATAGCCCAATTAAAAATGTTAAAAAGAATTCTCAGCAGAAGAAGGTCTAGTGGTTAAGATGAACTTAAATAAAATGTTCAGTGTCCTTAATCACCAGGGAAATGCATTCCAAAATGACCCTGAGTCCATCTTACACCCATCAGAATGGCTAAAGTCAGAATCTCCAGGGACAGCTCACGTACTGGTGAGGATGTGAAGCAAAGGGAACACTCTTCCACTGCAGGTGGGAGTTCAAACATGGAAGACTACTCTGAAAATCAATTTTGGGGTTTCTTGGAAATTTGAGAATAGTTCTATCTCAAGACCCAGCTATTCTACTCCTGGGCATATACCCAAATGATGCTTTACCATAGGACAGGCACATTATTAGCTCAGCTATTTTCATAGCAACTTTATTCCTAGTAGTCAGAAACTGGAAATAATCTAGATTTCTCTCAACTGAAGAATGGATAAAGAAAATGGTACATTTACATAATAGAATATTATTAATTTATTTAAAAATGGACAGCATAGAATCTGAATACAGATGAAAAGAAAAGATCAACTTGAGTGAGGTAACACAGACCCAGCAAGACAAATATGGTTAGTACTCACTTATAAGTAATTAACAGCCATGAAGTGCAGGACAACCATGCTATAATACACAAGGTGGTACTCTTGGATCTCATTGAGAAGTAGAAATAAAATAGTCTTAAGGAAACAATAGATGCAAGAGACAGGATCACTAAAGAATGGAAAGGGTTTCAGGAAGGATCAAGTGGAGCAGGGTGGAAGGAGAGATGGTGAGAGAAATAGAATCAGTGCATGTGGGTGGATTGCCACTTGGAATGAGATAGAATCCATGGATAATGGAAACTTCCAGGAATCATGAGCCTCACTAATAGATATACTACTAGAAATGAGGAATATGGAACCTAAAATGGCCATCTCCTGTAACCAGGACAGAATTGTAATGGAGGTATTTGGGACCCCAATGCAAGCACCACACCTTCAACCCATAATTTGTTCTGCCTACAAGATGTGCAGGGGGTAAAGATGAAACAGGAAGTGAGGGAATAGACAACCAAAGACTGGCTCAGCTTGAGACTAATGATATGAGAGAGTACCCACCCCTGACACTATTAATGATATTCTCCTATACTTCCAGACAGGACCCTAGCCATATCTGTCTTTAGAGAAGCTTCACCCAGGAACTGATGGAAACAGATTTAGAGTCCCACAGCCAAATATTAAAAAGAACTTGAGGAATCCTGTGGATAAGGGGGAGGAAAGATGGAAGGAGCCAGAGAAGTCAAGGACACCACAAGAGAACCTACAGAATCAACTAACCTGGGCCTATAAATGCCCACAGAGACTGAACTGCCAACCAGAGAGCACATGTAAGAGGACTTTTTTAGGTCCTCTTCACTTATGTAATAGTTGTGATGCTTGGTCTTTATATGGGACTCCTAACTGCAGAAGTAGGAGCTGTTTCTTACTCTCTTTCTGTCCTTTAGATTCCTTTACACTAACTGGACTTCCTTGTCTAGCCTCAATAGGAGAAGGTGTACCTATTCCTACTGTAACTTGATATGGTAAGATGAGTTGTATGTATCCATGGGAGTCCTCCCCTTCTCTGAGAAGAAAGGAAAGGGTTTAGTATAAGAGGACAGTGAAGTGAGAGGAGAGGACTGGGAGGAGAGAAGAGAGGTGAAGCTGTGATTGGGATATAAAGTAAATAAAAAAAGTTAATAACAAAATGAATACACTACTAAGTTATTTTAATTGTGGTTGTTAACAGAACTGGCTATAAAATAAAAATGGAGGAAGGTTCTGATGTTGTTTGTGGCTCTCTTAGAAGTCCTAATTTTTGTTTCCCAGTAAGAACAGAGGTGCTTTCTGTACCTCTGGTACTCTCTACTGTCTAGGATATTTTTGTTTTGTGTATGTGTATGTGTGTGTGCACATGTGTGTGTATATGTGTGTGTGCATGTGTATATTTTAAAGAGAGGGGGGTGAATCCAAATTTAAAATTAGTGATATGAGAGAAAAATAGACTATATGATAATATAACAAAATCATGAAAGACAAAGAATGAGATAATATATAATATTTTTATATTTCAGCTGGGATTCAACCAATAATGCAAAACATTCTGTTTCTCAGTAGAATGTGATAACAAAGTCATGAATGACTTTGGTTATAAGTCATAGCTGAATGAAAAAGTACAAGAGATTATGAGAAAGATACAGCAGTAAATAAGACTTAATATGTATTTATAGCTTTAGTAACATTTTGTAACCTCATGCATTAAAGTACATGCATTAGTACTTATTTTACAATATATTTAATTTGAGATTAAAATTGAAAATGAATTTTACTATGAATTAGAAATTCTAATCTTAAATTTTGATTTGTAAAAACAAATACCACATGGGTCCTACAAAAAGAGTGCATGTAAAGAAAGAACCACCTTTTGTAATAAATTTACATATAGAAGATACAGAGATACAAATTAGAGAAAAATTTTCTCTCTACAGAGAAAAAATAGTACATTAAGCATATATGCCCACAGAATGAAAGCCTTTGGGAATGTTAAGTTATATGCACAAATACTTTCTCACACACACATATATACACAAGCACACACACATTGGCAGAAGAAATACAACCACACAAATTAATTATGAGGATCATTAAAAAACAAAGTATCCATCATTTTCATTATCATGAGAAAGATTTAATAATTTTTTTCTTATTCAGTAAGCTAGACGTGGATTTTGGTGATATTTCTTTCTTATTATTAGGGTTATATTCTTAGTATTTTTAACACTGCTATTGTTTTGGTTTTGTAAGAAACTCTTTCAAATACTACTAATTGTAGTTTATCAAACTCTTTGCACACATCAACTCATTCAATCTCAAAAATATCATAAGAAAAGAAATGGGTTTATTTAATTTTAAGATTGTGGATTTTGTCCAAAGTCTAATAATTACTTTTGATTTTGCAAAGCCAGGTTTCATAGGAACAGTGAGTAAAATGTTTCATTTTATTATGATTTCTTCCATTGTAGCATTTATATCTGCTTTAAAGGAACTATTTAATTGTTATGTTGGAAATTGTTCTTTCAGGATTCTATTAAAGAGATTTCTTGAAAATCTACAGTATAATTTACACAGTTTTTCTTCCACTGAGGAAAACACAGAAGGGAATTGAATAACTTCAAGGCACCTCAGGAGAGGCTGAGATCTAGAGAGACCTAGAAAATAATAAATCACCAAGACAACTTCAGAATGAGCTTACTGGAAGCCAAGCTTGTTGCTAAGAAGGTAAGACAGATGGAGTTTAGGTTCCAAGATACCAATCCTTCCTGCTGGGCATACAAATTTTCCATTAGAAAACTTCAAGTTTAGTGACCTGTGGTAGTAAACAAAGTCAAATTATCTTCTGTGTTTCATGTCTTTACTGCTTTCCTAACAATATTCTTTTTGCATAAATTACTACTTTTTAATCCTCCATCTCTGTCTGTCTGTGTCTCCCTCCTTTGTTCTTTCTTTCCCTCCCTCTTTGTGTGTATCTTCCCACCATGCACAAGTTAGATAACCTCTTAGAATTTATCTTCTCCCTTCCCATAATATTCACCAAAGAGAATTAACAATCTGTGATGAAGAAAGGAGATACTTGTGATCAGGCACAATGTTGAAAATTATTTTATGAGTGTCATGGCTTTTCATTAAAATGCTGGCAAATGCATTTACAAAGGAAATAATTTTAACCTTTGGTCTTTGCTTCTATTAGCTGTTGGAAATGAAATACATTATCTTTTTCTTCTTTTTCTTACTTTTTGAAGAAAGAAATCATCAAGGCTGCAACTTACTGTCTTGACTTCTGAGTGCTGCAATTAGAGGCATATGTCACCATATCTAGAAACTTGTAGTACTTGAATATTGATTTAAATTTAAGGGTATAAAATCTAAAGTGAAATAATCTAAATATCATTTAATGCCATAGTGCCTGGCAGAGTGTATTTAGTACTAATAAAGGCTTCAGAGAAATCAGTCTCAACCTAGGCTTTCCAATCATATTTTATGGCAATCAATATGATATGTGTTTGCTTTGTGTGTTGAGCTAATGAGAGTTGAAGTTGAGGCTGAACACCCATGCTACACAGCATACATAATTTGTAGCTCAGTTGCTAGATCTTGATGAGGACAAAAGGAAGAAAGAATACTGAAAGATGTTAGTGTGGAGAGATGGTAACAGAGCCCCCCAGGACTACCTGTAATACTAAGTAGAAAATATAGCAACAAGTGTTTGTCTGAGTCATTACTTTCTCTTTTTTTAAATTAGTAAATAACCTTTCTGTGGAAAGCATTACTCCTATATCAGATTCTAAAGTCTGTAAAACCCTAAAGTATCAAAGTCATTGAACAATCAATTTATAAGAAATTTAATTTCCCCAGTAAGTATATTTCAGAAAATAAAATGACCCTGTAGAAATCAGAAAAGAACAAGTAAAGAAAACTAATAAATATTGAAAAATTAGTTGGAGTTGTTCATGTATCAGTGGTGAATGGTAAATTAATATAAAAGATGATCAATAGTTCCTCAACTAATACAGTTTTGTAAACACTTTAATTTTCTGTTAATAATTTCTGCTAAGAAGGTAATTATGATTTATAGACGTTTATATATACATATCTATACACATATAGGAGAGAGAAAAGAGAAACAAAAAGAGAGAATTCCTAGTGGTAAATTTTTTTTTACTATAAAATGATTAAAATAATGTGAGGTTTTAATTTTTGAACAATTAAAATCAAAATTAACTTGTGTTTGAAATTTGTCATGAATGAAATATGTATTATATTTCTGATACCTTGAATAAAATAATTAAAAGTTCTAGTTTTCAGAAACCAAAATATGTATATATTTTGGTGTCTGGCAAATGCCTCTTTGACTTAGACTCTACTAGAAACATAAGTAATCCTGACTTACCTGAGCAAACAATGAAAAAAATAGAAGAAAATTAACTACAAATATGTCTTGGTCTTCTTTGCCAATCCAGCTACAGAAAGTGCTATATAGGGTAGGAGTCACAAACAAGACTCAGCTATAATTTACACAACATTCTGGGGATTTTAAAGATGCTGATCTCTGGATGATCTCCAAGAACAGGGGATCATGTTAGATTGCATTAAGTTGTTCAAAAATATCTAATAAGCAGGAAAGTCTCTTGGAAAAGATTCATGTAAGTTGGTTTCAACAAGGCATGAAAAAATCACTCATTTTACTCAAAATGTGTAGGAAAGTATGTCAATGGCTTTTTAGGATTTCATCTAAAACTAACAGAGATATGGAAATGCTGGGAGAAACAATCAGTCCTGAAGATGGCAATAGCAGAAGAAACTAAGAAATGAATTGGAAGCAACAAGAGGACATTTTTAAAAGAATAGAAACAGATTTAGATGATCTGTAGTTGATAATTAGAAAGTATAAAAACAGACATTCATGTGGTAGTAATGCTCTGTTTCCTCAAAATTAAACTGAGCCACTAGAGTCTATAGCACAATGGTGACTAGAAGCTAGGACTCCAGCCACACCTCTCCTCATGTGAACACTAATAGTACCTGCTTTCTTTTCTTTTATTTTTCCAATGTAAATGCAAAAGAATGGATAACCTACAGCCTTGGAAAAACAAGAAACTCACAAGAATTAACTTACTTATGTAAATTAACATAAGGAGCTATGTAAGTACAAGCTGTATGAGATAGAAATAGTTTTTAATTAAAACAGAAAAGACTAATAGATCTAATCAATTAAAATTGACACATCATGTTCTTTTCAATGACAATGGTCCTCACAGGCTCATGTATTTAGAAGTTTGTCCTGCAGTTGGTAGAACCGTTTGGAAAGGATTAGATTTACTGAGTACATGTATCACTGGGTTTAAGTTTTAAGGTTTCAATAGCTTAAGCTCCTCTCAGTTAACTCTTTGTTCCTCATGCTACTGGTCATATGTAAACTCTCAACTACGCTCAAGTTGCTGAGATACCTCTATCAAGATAAAGGATACCTCTCAGTTTCTTTTTTTTTTGTTATTACTCTCAAACTACGTAAAAGTCACTCACTTTAACCTCACTTATTTTTTATTGACTATTTTTAATAGGAAATTTCCTAGTAACATTGTTAAATGCTCAACCAATATCAAGTTAACACTTGATATGGGTATTTTTAGCTACACTGACATAAATTGATGGAAGAACACACACATAAATACATTTGTAATTTAGAATAGCTTATTTATATACTATCTGAAATATCTATTTTTTGTGATTATACTTAAAATTATATTTAATTTTAAATTTGAATAAAATTGTACCGTTTAGAGTGCCACCATATGTCTTTCCAGTGCTTTGAACAATTATGAGTCTGAAAACTACTAGCCACTACAATAACAAATGTGTGGTAGGTTGTCCATGCACCAGAGGTTTAGCCCATAGCTATGTATATGTGTGTATCCCTGATTTGAGTCAGCAATTTATTAAAGAAAAGAAAATATGAATTTGGGAGAGAGATGTGTTGGAAGGACAGGATACATTTGGAGGGAGGAGTAGAGGTAGAAAGATGATCAAGTTATATTCTATATATGCATGAATTTTTTAAAGAACACATTTAGAAAATATCCAGTGTTTGCGCATTTCAGATAAAATTTCTCTTAATTTATGCAAAACAAAGTATTTAATCCCTAAATGGAGGAGGATATAGGAAAATGAATATTTACACAGGATATAGTATTGCTATGAGAATATAAACAATTATATTGACATTATATTCTATATATCTTATGGGAAAAGTAAAAGTTTTAAATTAGGAATTATAAATACACCTGTATGTGCAAATTATGTATTTTTGTACCTTCCTTTTACATGTTTCAATAACAAAGTAACAGTAAAAATACAAAATTGCATGCTCAGTTCCCCACATATTTTTTAATTATGTTTATTTAACAATCATTTCCATTAATTTTAAGGAAAAAAAACAAAGTAACTTTTTATGAGGCTGTTCTGTAGAAAAATAACTCTTGTTGCTGTAATAAGAAGGACTATAATTAAAATACTACCAGGGTGACATACTTTGTAGCAGGAACACACTGGCAACCTTTTCCTACCAGGACTCACAAGAGCACTGAGAACTGTCATTTTTATTCTTCACCTGCAGTAAAACCCACCCCATCTTTCAGAGTTAATGGCTGAAGTGAACATCTCATATGTCAGTGAGTTCATTCTCAAGGGGATCACAGACCGGCCAGAACTCCAAGTGCCATGTTTTGTGATGTTTTTGACAATCTATCTGGTCACAGTCATAGGCAACCTTGGGTTGATTGTCATAATCAGGGTGGATTCTAGACTCCACACACCTATGTACTTCTTCCTCAGTCACCTAGCCTTTGTTGACCTCTGTTACTCATCTGCTATTACACCAAAGATGATGGTGAACTTCGTGGTAGAACGCAACACTATCCCTTTCCATGCTTGTGCAACACAGCTGGGCTGTTTTCTTACCTTCATGATCACGGAGTGTTTCCTTCTGGCCTCTATGGCCTATGATCGCTATGTGGCCATCTGCAGTCCCCTGCATTATTCAACACTGATGTCAAAGAGAGTGTGCATTCAATTAGTGGCAGTTCCTTATGTGTACAGCTTTCTAGTTGCCCTTTTCCATACAATCATCACCTTTCGCTTGACATATTGTGGGCCTAATGTAATCAATCATTTCTACTGTGATGACCTGCCACTCTTAGCTCTATCCTGCTCAGACACGCATATGAAGGAAATTCTCATCTTTGCTTTTGCTGGCTTTGATATGATCTGCTCCTCTTCCATTGTACTCACCTCCTACCTCTTCATCATTGCTGCCATCCTGAGAATACGCTCTACCCAGGGAAGACGCAAGGCCATCTCTACCTGTGGCTCCCACATGGTAGCTGTTACAATTTTTTATGGTACACTCATTTTCATGTATCTACAGCCCAAATCCAACCATTCCCTGGACACCGACAAAATGGCTTCCGTGTTTTACACAGTGGTCATCCCCATGTTGAACCCCCTCATTTACAGTCTTAGGAACAAAGAGGTGAAAGATGCCTCTAAGAAAGCTTTGGAAAAGGGGTATGAAACCTTAAAAATATTAAAATTAAGTAAATAATGACATCATATTTTATTATGTATGAGCAGAAAAATAAACCAAACTTTTAATTGTAATTTATTCCTAAGCAATTGAAAATGCCTCTCTTACTTGAACAGTTTTAGACATTTTCTGTGAGGTTACAAGTAGATCATGGGAACTCATTGTGATAAATCCATCCGTCTGAGAGATGGAGTGGGATATACTTCACATAGTAATCACTAGTGTACTCTACAAGCAAAGGAGATATGTACTTTAGTTTAAGGCCAGGATTCTGAAAAAGCCTGTGAATCTATTACCAGAACTGTGAAGTACACTTTCGATATCCTAATTTAGCAAATTGGTAAATCTCTAGGAAATGTTTAAAACCAAATCTACTGGGAGCAAATGTAGTGTTCGGTGTCAGTTACATGGATATTGTCATGCAAAATTAAAGATTAATCCGTGGGGATTTGGAGAATTTTCATTCCTTCTGAGGAACAAAACTCACTTTTGTTTTCTGCTACCTCCTGATGCTTAATCAAGTAATAGCATGTATTACTATGTACTTACTATGAGGTTCATGGAGGTTTTTTGTTATTGTTGTTGTTTTTTGTATTTTGTTTTTTACAAACTGCCTTACTGAGTACATAGCCATATGGACACTGTAAACACAAATTCAAGTCTATATGAACTACACAAAGTTGTAAACCTGTGGTTGTCAGAAATAAAAGGTATTAGATAATTACATTATACTGATGCTAGGTTTGGTATGTAAAGAGCACTTTTTTTTTGAGACAGGTTCAAGTGTAGTCCATGCTCTGACCATGTATTATTACATAGAAGAATATATAATTGAGCTTCTCCTCCTTCTACCATCTCCTCTTGAATGCTGAGATTAGAGACAGGTTGTAGACTACTAAATCCAGAACTTAATGTATCCGAAGCAACTCTAACAAGGAAAATATATTTCCCACAATTTTTTACATGAAATTTGAAGAACATGAGTTATGAAAAAGCTATACTTGCAAATTTATTTAGTTATTTAATTAGAAGTATTATATGTTTTTCATGACATTTATTTGTCTTTCATTTACTCAAATACATTTGTAGATCATTAAATGAGGTGAAAACCAGTAACTCAATATACATATACATACTGTTTGGGTATTTCAGAAAAGTACTTGAAGTAGTTAGTTGCTCTTATCCTATTATTTTCCATTACAAAAGATTATAATATCCAATAAAAAATAAGATTACAATATTGACAGCCATCCAGTAAGATCAGCTTTAAAGCATTCAAACTGTGGTGGTTATTTCTTCTCTGTATTTATTTTGTAGGTGAGTCAGATATTCTCCTATAAAGTACTTTCATTATTGCGAATTGAAATAATTCTTGTTTAGTTATTGTTTGCATGATATTTTGAGACAGGGTTTCTTCATGTATTTCAGAGTAGTTTTAAATGAGCTATGTGACCTAGACTCACTTTAAATTTGTGATCTTGACTGATCCTCTGAGTTCCCTAAGCTGCTGTGACTGGCTTCTGATTTCCAAGTGGGCATATCTGAGGAAGTGGTTGCCTTCATTAATTCAGTTTCTATGTACATATTTATATGGATGGAAGAACATAATAACCTCATCTGTCACAAACATGAAAACCAGAACTACACAATTCACACTCTTTTTTTCTATATTCTTTGTTTACATTCCAAATGCTTTACCCTTTCCTAGTTCCCCCCTCCCATAAGTCCCATAAGCCCTCTTCCCTCTGCCCATTCCCCAATCATCCCCCTCCCATTTCTCTATCCTGGTACTCCCCTATAATGCTGGATCAAGCCTTTCCAGGACCAGGACACTCTCCTTCCTTCTTCTTGGGAATCATTTGGTATGTTAATTGTGTCTTGGGTATTCAGAGCTTATGGGCTAATTAATATCCACTTATCAGTGACTGCATTCCATGTATATTCTTTTGTAATTGGGTTACCTCACTTAGGATGACATTTTCCAGTTTCAACCGTTTGCCTACAAATTTTATGAACTCATTGTTTTTAATTGCTGAGTAGTATTCCATTGTGTAAATATACCACATTTTCTGTATCCATTCTTCCATTGAGGGGCATCTGGGTTCTTTCCAGCTTCTGGCTATTATAAATAAGGTTGCTATGAACATAGTGGAGCATGTGTCCTTGTTGCATGCAGGGAAACCCTCTGGGTATATGCCCAGGAGTGGTATGAGAGGGTCCTCTGGAAGTGTCATGCCCAATTTGCTGAGGAACCGCCAGACTGATTTCCATAGTGGTTGAACCATCTTGCAATCCCACCAGCAGTGGAGGAGTGTTCCTTTCTTACATCCTTGCCAATACCTGCTGTCTCTTGAGTTTTTAATCTTAGCCATTCTGACTGGTGTGAGGTATAATCTGTTTTGTTTTGATTTGCATTTCCCTAATAACGAATGATTTGAACATTTCTTAAGGTGCTTCTCAGCCATTCGAAATTCTTCAGGTGAAAATTCTTTGCTTAGCTCTGTGCCCCATTTTTAATAGGGTTATTTGGCTCTCTGGAGTCTACCTTCTTGAGTTAATTGTATATATTGGATATTAGCCCTCTGTTGGATGTAGGGTTGGTGAAGATCTTTTCCAAATTCATCTGGAATAACAAAAAACCCAGGATAGGTAAAAACTATTCTCAATAGTAAAAGAACTTCTGGGGGAATCAGTATCCCGGACCTCAAGCAGTACTACAGAACAATTGTGTTAAAACCTGCATGGTATTGATACAGTGACAGGCAGGTAGATCAATGAAATAGAATTGAAGACCCAGAAATGAACCCACACACCTATGGTCATTTGATCTTCGACAAAGGAGCTAAAACCAACCAGTGGAAAAAAGATAGTCTTTTCAACAAATGGTTCTGGTTCAGCTGGATGTCAGCAAGTAGAAGAATGCAAATCGATCTTTTCTTATCCCCTTGTACTAAGCTCAACTCCAAGTGGATCAAGGACCTCCACATAAAGCCAGACACACTGAAACTAATAGAAAAGCAACTAGGGAAAAACCCTTGAGGAAATGGGCTCAGGGGGAAAGTTCCTGAACAGAACACCAATAGGTTATGCTCTAAGATCAAGAATTGACAAATGGGACCTCATAAAATTACAAACTTTCTGTAAGACAAAGGACACTGTTAATTGGACAAAACAGCAATCAACAAATTGGGAAAAGATCTTCACACTCTTTCTACAGTACATACAAGTCTTCAGAATCCTAATAACTAGTCTGAAGGACTTTGATTTTCTTGCTCTTTTGGTTTCTTTTGTCTTTTTATAGAGTTAATTGCTCACAGTGATACTTATACATTGGGCTGAAGCTTTTATATTTATTAATAATTTTGTTCTTTAATGTTAGCAATCACCTATTAATGTAAACCAGATTTTTCTTGGGAAATGTTCCAAAAGACATGGACTATTCAATAATGATATTACTAAGCTAGTTCCAGAGCCATTGAGATAGCCCCTAAATGGTCTCTGGAATTTCCCTTCAGAGATAAGTTAAACTTAGCATGTGATCCTTTAGTCAAACCATCAAAATTATTATTATTCAATTTTATTCCAATGCATATTTAAATAAATTCTTAATTTTTATATCCCTGTCTGTGTCATTTGTGGTGTTCTTATATTAACCCAAAATATTTATGTTAGTATTATTATTTATATGTTGGCATACACCTATGATGTATGAATATGGGCACATATAGCACTTGTGAAGGTTAGATGATAACTTTTAGAAATCAATTCTCATTAATTAAAACTACAGAGCCTGATTTAACAATTAAAATTTGAATTTTGAGGATAATCAAAATTTATGGACAATATGCCTCATTTTAAGAAATCTAGATGCAAGCTAGGGAGCTGGCTCTACAGTAAACACTGACTGTTCTTCTAAAGGTCCTGAGTTCAAATCCCAGCAACCACATGGTGGCTCAAAACCATCCATAGTGACATCTGACACCCTCTTCTGGAGTGTCTGAAGACAGCTACAGTGTATAATATAAATAACCCTTTAGAAAAATAAGATTTAGATGCTAATCTGCCATTCATAGTTTTACGTTATAAAAAGTTGGAATTACATATGAAATAACCAAAAATTAAGATTGGATTTAAGATTATTTTTTAGTCGTTTGGTTGAGTTAGGATATCCAGGACTTGCTTTATTGTGGTACCTGAGATTTGGAGGTGTCATATTGCCCTGGCTTTTGCTGATTGTATTCTTTTGAGGGCCTTTAATCATCTAGATGGTTTTGGTACCTGGATATTCTTATAGTAGTTACTGGGACAAGGGTGTGAAGGTCAATGGTCCTGGTATGGCAGGCCTCTGATGGGTATTCTTGGGCTGTATGGTTCCCAACCTACAGTTCTGAATGGTTCAGGAGCCTCAGATCCAATGAAGGAGAGCAACAAGGTGACAGGAGTATGAAAGTCTACCTGGACTAACAGGCTGTCAGCGCCACTTGGCTTGGCCCAGAGAGCTCAGAGGGAAGGAAGATGGGTAGAGGAAGGAAAGCTTGAATATATCTAATATTAAAAAAAAGAAAATGAAAGCTTACTTGTATGATTCAAGAGTATGATGGTTGTAGAGAAGAGGTGGTAGGAGAATGGATGTCCCCCTGGGATTGCAGGCTGCTCAGGGCAGCTTGCCCTGGCCAAGAGAGCTCAGAGAGCAGGGAAGATGAATAGAGAGCAAAAGGAATGGAGCGCTATCTCAAAGGTTGTTGCCTGAACGTGGAATATGTTCTTCTGGTTGGGCGTCAGAGAGGAAGCACATAGCCTTGCAGAAACTTGGCATGTCAGGATGGAGGGATGGAGGGAGGGGGTGGAGCCCAGAAGAGAAAGGGTTGTGCGATGGGGGAAGGATTGTGGGAAGAGAGACTGAGAGGGGGGAATAAGCAGAATGTAAATTAAGTAAAAAATTAAAATTAAATAAAATACAAAAAGAATATTGATTAAAAATTATAATAATAAATATTCATTTATTCATCAGGAATATGAGCATTTAAATAATGAATAGATATGTTGGTGAGTAAAACTCTTAAGGAATTGGTCAACATCAGTTTGTTGACAATGAAATGGAGCATCCCTAATGAATTTTCATGTAACAATTTTATTTGGTTTTGTGTGTATGTGTGTGTATGAGTGTATGTGTGCATGCGTGTGTGTGTGTGTGTGTGTGAGTGTATTGTGCATATGTGTGTGTACGTGTGTGTGTGTGTGTGTGTGTGTGTGTGTGTGTACTGACTGGTGACAAGTAGTCTAATTTTAATACAATCCAGAGCATATATTTGTACATATTTATATTAAAATTATGTACCTTATAGTCTTAGTTAGGGTTTTACTGCTGTGAACAGACACCATGACCAATGCAAGTTTTATAAAAGACAACATTTAATTGGGGTTGACTTACAGGCTCAGAGGTTCAGTCCATTGTCATCAAGGCAGAAACATGGCAGCATCCAGGCAGGTATGGTGCAGGAGGAGCTGAGAGTTCTCTCTCTTCATCTGAAGGCTGTTAGTGGAAGACTGTGGGGAGGGTCTTAAGTCCACACCCATAGCGACACACCTACTCCAACAAGGTCACACCTCCTAATAGGTTCACTTCCTGGGCCAATCATATACAAACCATCACACTTATGTTAGATTTTTCACATGTAAATTGTACTTCTTTTCAGTTTACTGGGTAGATTGTAGTACCCTGATAAGATCAGAGTACTTTGTGAATGATGCATATTTAATTATTTTATTCAAATTTTTAAAATACCTTTAGTAATTCCCATAATAATAAAATATTGATATTTATTGACTCTTTGATATATAAATTAGTCTTATTACAAATATAGAACATTTATCAATTCACTCATTAGTTTATTCTATTTGACAAAATAAGTTTACTCATCTACAAATACTGGTTTATTTTATTTTATGTGTGTGTGTTTTGCCTGAATGAATGACTAGCCACCACGCTTGTACCTGGTGTCTGCAGATACTAGAAGAGGGAAGCAGACTCCTAAAACTGAAGTTCTGGATATTGTGAGCTCCCATGGGAATAGTAAGAATCAAACCCAATACCTCTGGGAGAATGACTGTTTTAAAGGCTGTGCCTTCTCTATACTCTGCTCATTGGTTGGTTATTTACAAGCATGTAGAAGTGATGAGCAATGTGGCCGCAAAGCATTAACTCATTTTATATCATTTTACCCACTAAAAAAAATAATTTAACAATGGTTGAAAATGAACTGTCACTATATACATATTTAATTAGAATCATAGTGTCTTAAGAATAGCTGTCTCCTATGAGGCTTTGCAGAACCTGACATATAGAGAGGCAGATGTTTGCAGCCAACCATTGGACTGATCATGGAATCCCCAATAGAGGAGTTAGAGAAAGAACTGAAGGAGCTGAAGGGGTTTGCAACCCCATAGGAAGAATAACAATATCAACCAACTGGAGCTTCCAGGGTCTAAACCACCAACCAAGGAGTACACATGGAGAGAGCCATGTCTTCAGTCATATATGTAGCAGAGGCCTTGTAGGGCATCAATAGGAGAAGAAGCCCTTAGTCCTGTGAAAGCTCAATGCCCCCAGTGTAAGGGAATGCCAGGGCAGGGAGGCAGAAGTGGGTGGGTGGATGGGGAAGTACTCTCATAGAAGCAGGAGGACAGGGATGGAATAGGGGGTTTCTGGGGAGGGGGCATGAAAATCAGGAAAGGGGATAACATTTGAAATGTAAATAATAAAATATTCAATAAAAACACAAATATTGCAATAAGTGTGCTTTACAACATAGAAAACAATCATGTAAAATAGGTATATATGATTGTCTATGATTCACATTGCCTTAGTTAAATATTCTAAGTATTAGTGTCAGGAAATCCATATATTTTCTGTTATTTTTAGCGCCCTAAATGTACAAAAGTACACACTGCTAAAGAGAGCAAGTATTCAAAAATGAAGGATATTATATCACCTCATACTGAATAGCTTGGTCCTAATAACCTAATTACATACAACAGTGAAGGAAATAAGGAGGGACGGATACACATGCGCATGTACATGTACAGAAGATCTGTTCTCAATCTTATGGGATGGTACTAAAAATGCAAGTGACCGGAAACCTCAGCATGAGGTGCAATAGAAAGGAGGGGTTAGCTAGTAAGAGGTCTCTATATTGGAGCAGTCTCAAATTGGGAGAAAGAAGTTCCTGTGGCTGTTAGTTTCTGCACACACTGTTAAAATCTTCCTACAAATGCAAGGAAGGCTTTGCCAATTCTCTATGGAAGAGGCACTAGTGCTTGTCAATAAAACATGGTCATTCAGGAATGGATCCACAACTTACACATTCACGCCAGGTTTACTCTCCTCCATATGCATATCTTTAGACTTCACAGTAACTGCCAAGAACCAGGACATTATATCTGAAAGAAAGGCTCTGGTAGCCACTGACAGCTAAATGCAGCCAATGCTCGACCTTCTAGATGGTGACTTTTCTCTTTATTTTCCTTCAAAGTGGAAGTGAACAAATTGAGATGATTCAAAATTGCTCTCAGAGAGTCAGGCTCATATTTACTTTTGAGGAGATGTAATTTAAATCTATGTTGGAGATGAGGTATCATACAGCACCATACCCTAAAGGAAAATTCTTAGATGACTGATTTTTGCATCATCTTCATCTTCAGGTGCGCCTACATTCCTGACAAATTAGCAAAAATATCAATGCTAGGCATCCCTGCTTCATACTGCACCTGTGTCCCTTTCACTATTCTTTTAATTAGAGTTCTGCTCAATTCTGCACATATTTTAATCATTCAATGACTGTTTAAAATAGGAATTAAATGTTAATTTATACCAAATTTACCTTGACTTTCTTCAACGATTAAAATAAGTGTATTTAAGACAGTTTTAATATGTGGGAAAACATCATAATCACTAATTTATCAACCACTGCTTATTTTTTTTATTTTATTTTTATTATATTCGACACAATATATATTTTCATACCAATCATAAAAATTATGGACATGGTATTAAATGAACATAAAAAGATAAAGTATTTTTGTTTGTTTTGTTTTTAGTAGAGCTTAAAATCTTGGCTCTTACTGTGGTACAAACTCAAAATAAGAACAATTTTTGGACTTTGGAGTTCATTGTAATAACAATGTACTTCACTGTCCCTTACATCACCAAAGGATTTTACCTCCAGAGTAGCTAAGCTAAAAGTTGACAGTTCTGCTGCACCAAGGAATGAATTGTAGGCACAATTATTTAGATTCAGATTTCCTGCTGTGGTCAAAGCTATTTGACTTGAGTGATTGTTAACATTCTCAGCCCACAGAGGATAGGTTACATTCATTTAAAAAATGGTGTGTGTATTAAGATTGTATATCCATGAAGTCGTTCATCAACTGTTTCAATGTTCTGCTTTGAAGGTGAAACCATTATGTGATAGACAGCAAGACACTGTCATGTTCAAACAAGCAGACAGTGAATATGGATTGTATAATATTGGACATATTTACTAGTTACCAAATTAGGGAGACCACTGGGGGACAGCCAACAAACTTCTTATTCCTCATATTTTTGAATTTCAATCGATTAGAATGTTAATAATCTTAGTTTTCATATTAAGTGATATTAAGAAAAAAGTGATTGTTACTTTCTGCTTTGTTTGATAGAAGTGTAATTATGTTTGTGTGGGTCTGTTGAAAGATTACTTTCTTGCTTTTTCTAGGGTGTAGTTTCCCTCCTCGTATTGGTTTTTATCCATCTATTATCCTCTGTAGGGCTGTATTTGTGGAACAATATTGCATAAAGTTGATTTTGTCATGTAATATCTTCTTTTGTCCATCTATGGTAATTGAGAGTTTTGCTGGGTATAGTAATGTGGGCTGGCATTTGTGTTCTCTTATGGTCTGTATGATATCTACCCAGGATCTTGTAGCTTTCATAGTATCTGGTAAGAAGTCTGGTATAATTCTTATAGGCCTGTGTTTATATATAGGTTGCTTTACATTTTCCCTTACTGTTTTTAATAATCTTTGTTTAGTGCATTTGGTGTTTTGATTATTATGTGATGTGATGAATTTCTTTTCCAGTTCAATCAATTTGGAGTTCTGTAGGTTTCTTGTATGTCTATGGGTAGCTCTTTATGTTAAGTAAGTTTTCTTCTATAGTTTTTTTGAAGATGTTTCCTGGCCCTTTAGGTTGGGAATCTTTGCTTTCTTCTATACCTATTATCCTTAGGTTTGATCTTCTTATTGTGTCCTGGATGTTTTGTGTTAGTAGCTTTTTGCATTTTGCATTTTCTTTAACTGTTGTGTTAATGTTTTTTTTTGCATTTTTATTAGATATATTCTTTACTTACATTTCAAATGATTTCCCCTTTCCATGTTCTCCCCTCCCCAAAAGTCCCATAAGTGCTCTCCCCTCCTCCTGTGTTAATGTTTTCTATGGTATCTTCTGCACATGAGATTCTCTCTTTTATCTCTTATTCTGTTGGTGATGCTTGCATCAATGACCCCTGATCTCTTTCCTAGGTTTCCTATCTCCAGAGTTGTCTCACTTTGTGATTTCTTTATTGTTTCTACTTCTACTTTTAGATTCTGGATGGTTTTGTTCAATTCCTTCACCTGTTTGGTGGTGTTTTCCTGTAATTCTTTAAAGAATTTTTGTTTTTCCTATTTTATGGCTTCTACCTATTTACCTGTGTTCTCCTGTATTTCTTTAAGGGAGTTATTTATGTCCTTCTTAAAGTCCTCTATCAGCATCATGAAATGTTATTTTTAAATCCAAATCTTTCTTTTCTGGTGTATTGGAGTATCCAGGACTTGCTGTTGTGGGATAACTGGATTCTGATGATTGCAAGTAGCCTTGGTTTCTGTTGATAAGGTTCTTGTGCTTGCCTCTTGCCATCTGTTTATCTCTGGTGTTAGTTGGTCTTGCTCTCTCTGACAGAAGCTTGTCCCTCCTGTGGGCCTGGAAACCTGTGTCAGCACTGCTAGGAGACCAGCTCTCTCCTGGAGGGACCTATGCACAGAGGGTTGTGAAACAGCCCCAGTTTCCAGATGCAGATGGTGACCAGAAGGTTCCTGTCCCTCCTGATTCTTTAAAATGAAACAGGACTACTTAAATCACAGTGTATTCAATCATAGCAATCATGTAAAAAACCAAAATATACTGCTACAAATGCTTGTACCTTGGATGTAGAAGCAGGAATACTGAAGGAGGTTTTGACTAGCCAAGCTAACAGAATAAAAATTTCAAAAGGTGAACTCGTGGTTTTGTAAGATATCTTGCCTCAAGGTAATAAAAATAATAGAGACTGGAAAAGACATTTGATCCTCATATCCTGGTTGACTTATGAATACATGTTCAGTCACTGATAGAATGCAAAATTTCACATATATTAATGGAACACACACAGATATAAATAAACACACACACAAACAAACACGCACACTGAAACATACCACCACCACCACCACCACCACCACCACCACCACCACCACCACCACTACTACCAACACCACTACCACCACACCAGGCAAAGGTTAGAGTTTTCAAGTTTCGTGAATAGATTATTGTAAAAAAATAAATCATCACATATGGCTTCAATTATCTCAACTTAAAGTTGATAAAACATTTTCTTTCACTGAGGCAGTAATTGTATTCTCACCCCAAGGTCAGTCAGTTATACAAAGGTATTTTATGAGTTTACCCATAATGGGTGCAAAGAATGTAAATTTGTCATAGTTATGCCAAATAAATCAAATTTAGTTCTCTATCATAATAAAAATGTCTGAAGCTTAATCTATAGATGTTTATTGTAGTCAATAGTAATAATAACTATAGAAAATGAAACTAATTTTTAAAATATTCTGAAATTTTCCATTATACCTTTCTAATTTCTGAACTATAATCATTTTGTATCCTTATTCACATTTTTTAATAGTTTCACTAGTATTGTGTGTAACCTGTCTACTTTTAGATGTGATTTGGGAACTATCAATGTCCTCTATATTTTCAATCCTAGAATTTTTCTTTAAAATTGCTTCCTTTAAGACTAGTGTTTGTTTCTTTTCAAAGTCCTTGCATATTTCAGGTTTTGCATTAGTCTATAGTAATTTATTGTTGAGATAGGAAGTATTTTTCTTTTAAATTAAATTATTAATCAATTATTAGACAAATAAATGGATTAATTAATTAGTAAAACAATTATATAATTATTTCACTCTGTCTTATGCCTAATTCTTGGTTGCTGTTTCTGCTTACCTATTTCTTGGTCAATTATTCTTCCACTAGTCAATTGTCCAGAGCTACAGATACCTCTTCCTTAAAACAAGTTTCTTGGTATCTTCATCTAACTGAAGCTATTATTTACCACTATATCTGACTTCCCATCTTCACAGCTCCATCTTGAAATTTTTTAGTCTGAAAAATGACAAAATGAATGTATTCAAAATTCAAATGTTAATATATTTTCACAATATACCCCCTTTTTACTATCATTATGATAGCATATAGTTTTTCATTTGCTTCTATTCATTCTTTCAACTCTGGAAACTAAGGTTTGCTTATTTATTTACCTTCTTTATTCAGTGTTTACCCAACATGACTTAAGGGCAAGATTTGTTATTGCAAGTACATTTTCTAATATTTAAAAAATTCTTTTCCATGTTCTTTCAAGATTTCAAATTCAGATGTTTGTGATGTGTTTGGGAACGTTCTTGGCTTTGATATTCTGTTTGTAATGGAATATTTGCCTAAAAGTGAGCTGTTTTGAACTGTCTACCTTCCATATTAGTTATTGTGAGATCATGGTTTTGCATTCAGTGGGATTATTTCTGACATGTGGGAAGGCAATTCATGCAATCTTACTGTCAGATGTTCGACAAATTGTCCACTTCTCCCAAATTCTTTTCAGTTTGCTGTGTGGGAAAGATCAGTGTATGTATATAGGTTGTGTACACCCATCTTTTTTGCTGTACTCATCTCCATAAATGCATTCATTCTACTATAATTATTTCAGTTTTCACATTAGCTTAAAATATATACAAATTCTTCCCAGAGTTCCCTGCCATGAAACACTTTCCTTTTACATTCACCTGCTATGTACACTTCTTTACTCTTCTAGTCTTAGTTATAAGAGAGAGCTAATGTAGCCCATTTTCTTATGTATATTTGTGTGCTGTGTTATTTAATTTTCTTGTGCTGCATATAAAAAGAAAATATCATTGTTGAAAGATCTTCCTCATTTTTCCCATTATGCTCAGCTTAGAATCCCATTTTATCAAAGGGTATCACCATTATAAAGTTGGCTTCTTATTCAGGTTTCTCTTTGGAAATAACCTACTAACCAGCTCCACCATATCAAGTCAACAACAGGAATAATCCACAACAAATCAATGTTTATTATAGCCTGTAACAGTTCAATGAATTGTTCTTTCCAAGGCTGTCTACAGTTTCCTTCTTCCCAAATACAATCTGGCTTCTTATTTGGCTAGTGAGAAGCCTTAGGCCATTGACATTACCTTTCACAGTGAAAATTATGACTATTTTGCCTATTCTTCATCTAAATATCTCCATTTTTTGTTCTTTCTCTTAATCTTTATATAATAGCTTGGCTTCTTTTATTTCTGCTTAAAATAATACTCTTACCTTTACATACCAATTCATATTATATATTTACATTCTTGTTAGAGATTTTGATATACCACTGGGGTACAACATTTGCGTCTTTCTTGGTGAAGCAAAAGTATAGATCTCTATGCTAAATGTCTTAGTCAGAAGACAAGCTCACATATCCAATTACTGACATGTAATTTTCAATTTTCAGTTTCTACAGATACCTATATTTAACATGTATAAGTTAAAAATGTGCTTAATTAAAAATATTCCCACCCCATTATTATACACTGGAATGCACCGAGAAAATTCTGCTAAGCTTCGTATGCCCTCTGAAATATATCAACTTTTATGAAGAAAATTTAATAATTGAATGTGACCCTTCATTTAACATGTAACAAGCAATCAATAGAAACATTTAATAAAAGGTTAGTCTTCTTCAAAAAATGATTAAAATGTTTGTTTTTCTAAACCCTCTTTGTCTATTTAGCTACCGTTGAATACCTCATCTGTAAATAACATTTTTTAAGTTCACAGTAGGTGAATTCAATATACCTTGAGCCAAGCTGTGTGTGTGACACCAGTTCTTAAAATTTCTTGCTATTTAAATGCAGTTCATAGATGACTTGGCACGATTTAATGTTTTTATGTGAATTAAATGATGCTAAATAAATTAATCTCTAATTATATGATGTTTGACAAACATGATTAATTATGCTATGGTTGATCTGTTGGGACCTAATTTTTAAAATGGTCAAAATAACACATTAAATCATAGATCAGTATTCTGATCCCAGGTGCAATCAAATGTTAGAAAACACTAGCACCATTTTATTTAAAATACGAAAAATTATACCAGACAAAATATGTGTTTTTATTACTTTGTTATACAATTAAAATTTTTGCATCAATACATTTTACAAACAACATGTGATAAAGAAGCACAGCTGAGAGTTATATGCAAATAAAAACATAATTTTAAATTTTCACAGAAAATTCATGATTGTGTTTGGTGTGCCTCAGAAGTTATAACAAATGCTAACAAAACTAAGTGCTTAAGGAAAAGATAGGTGGGCGTGTGATCACTGGGGGACAATTGTAGGTAGTCACTTCAGATTCCATATCCTCACTACTATGTGTCTCAGCTAAGGTCACCATCATTGCCTCTTAAGAACCTCTCCCAATATAGGTCTCCTGTACATCTCCATCTTGCATATCTGATCCTGACTCTCTTCCGTTCTCTCTGTAACCACTCTCCCACCCTGTTCCCTTCCTCCATCTTCCTCCTAGGACTATTTTGTTTCCTCTTCTAAGTAAGATGTAAGCATCCTTACTTGGGCCTTCCTTCTGGTTTATCTTCTTTGAGTCTATGGAGTACATATTGGTCTCCTGAACTTTATATCCACTTATAAGTGAGTAGGTATCATGCATGTCTTTTTGGGTCTGGGGTGCCTCACTTAAGATGATATTTTCTACTCCCATCTATTTGCCTAAAAAAATCATGATTTCCTCTATTTTAGTAGCTAAATAGTATTTCATTGTGTTGATGTACCATATTTTCTGTATCAATTCTACAGCTGATGGATGTCCGTGTTGTTTCTAGAGTCTGAATATTATCAATGAAGCTGCAATGAATATAGTGGAACATGTGTCCTTGTAGTATGGTGGAGGATCTTTTGAGTATATGCCCAGGAGTGGAATATCTGGGTTTTCAGGTAGAACTAGTTCCAATTTTTTGAGAAACTGCTGCATTGATTTTGAGTCATTATATAAGTCTGCACTCCCATAAGCAATAGAAGAGTGTTTCCTTTTCTCCATATCCTCCCCAGCATGTGCTGTCACATTAGTTTTTATCTTAGCAATTCTCACGGCTGTAAGGTGGACTCTCATGCATGTTTTGATTTGTATTTCCCTTATGACTATGAAGGTTGAAGATTTCTTTAAGATCTTTTTAACAATCTTCTAAGAATTCTCTGTTTAGCTCTGCAGCCCATTTTTTAATAGGTTATTTTGTTTTTTAGAGAATAATTTTGTCAGTTCTTCATGTATTATGGCTATTAACCTTCTGTCAGATGAAAAATTAGGGAAGATGTTTTCCCAATCTGTAGACTGCCATTCTGTCCTATTGACAGTATCCTTCACCTTATAGAAGCTTTTAAGTTTCAGGAGGTCTCATTTATCATTTGTTGATCTTCAAACCTGATCCCTTGGTATTCTTTTCAAAAATTCTCCCCTGTACCAATGCATTCAAGGCTATTTCCCACTTTCTCTTCTATTAGATTTAGTATATCTGGTTTTATGTTGAGGTCTATGAGCCACTTGAATGTAAATTTTGTAAAGGATGATAAATAAGGTTCAATTTGCATTCATCTACATGCAGACATCCAGTTAGACAAATTTTTTTGAAGATGCTCTCTATTTTGTATCATATGGTTTTGGATTCTTTGTCAAAAATCAAGTGTCCACATGTTTGTGGGTTTATTTCTGAGTCCTCAATTACATTCCATTGATCAACCTGTCTGTTTCTATACCAATACCACATAGTTTTGTTTGTTTGTTTGTTTTTTTACTGTTGCTCTGTAAGACAACTTGAGATAAAGAATTGCGATTCCTCCAGAATCCTTTTATTGTTTAGGACTGTTTTTGTTATCTTGTTGTGGCTTTTGTTGGTCTTGTTGCTAATGTTGTTTTTCCATATGAAGTCAAGAATTGCTCATTCAAGGTTGGTAAGCAAACAGGACATTTTGGGGGGGGAGTTCCTAATGTCTACTATCATATCATCCATGAATAGCGATACTTTGGAGTTTTCCTTTCCAATTTCTAAGTTGTTTGAATGTGGTAAAAATATTTGTTTTTTGTTTTACTACTGGGGACATATTATTATTATTATTATTATTATTATTATTATTTATAGAATGCAAACATCTTGCTTTTATGAGAATCTGTTTCAAATTCTACTAATAATTTCTTAAAATCTTTACACATGCTAAGTCATTCAATCTGAAAAATTTCATAAGAAAATTAATTCTTTTACTTAATTTTAAAATTGTGGAAATATGGATTTTGTCCAAAATCTAATAGCTTTGGATTTTACAGTGCCAGATTTCTTAGTGAGAGTTGGGAAAACATTATATATTATTATGTTTCCATCAATTATAGCATTCATATATGCTTTAAAGGAAAATTTAATTCTTAGAGAGTATTCCTTCAGGATTCATAAAAAGATTACTTGAAAATTCATAATATAATATGTATAGCTTGTCTTTCATCAAAGACAACACAGAAAAGAATTTAATAACTTTATTGTACCTCGGAAGATGTTGAAATCTAGAGAGACCTGGGAAATAATAAATCACCGAGACAACTTCAGATTGAGCTCACTGGAAGCCAAGCTTATTTTTTTTTTAAATTTTTATTTTCTATATTCTATGTTTACATTCCAAAGGCTTTCCCCTTTCCCAGTTCCCCCCCACCATATGTCCCATAATTCCTCTCCCCCAACCATTCACCAATCATCCCCCCCCCCACGATTTCTCTGTTCTGGGTCTACAAAACTGTATCCAATCTTATTTCTAAGAAGGTAATTCAGGTGAAGATTGTGTACCGTACCTATCCATCCGGCTGGGCACACCAATTTCCCATTAGAAACCTTCATCTTTAGTGATCTGTGGTAGAAAACAAAGTCAAATTATCTTCTGTGCTTCATATCTGTACTGCTTTCCTAGCAATATCTGCTTTGCCAAATTTACTACTTTTTAATCCACTGTCTCTGTCTCTGTCTCTGTCTCTGTCCCTTTCTTCCTCTCTCTCATCCTTTTTCCTTCCCTCCTTTCTCCTTTTGTGTGTTACCTCCCTACCACTCACATACTCCTTGAATGACCTTAGATGACCTCTACAAATTTATCTAAGAGGGGTCTGACAGATGGCTCAGGAGCAAAATTGTTTGTCACTAAACTTAATGGTCTGAGTTTAAACTCTAAGACTCACAGGTAGAAGGAAATTCTTGCTATTTATTCTGTTATCAATGTGGTATATGTTTCATGCAACATTCACCTGAAAATACACCAACAGAAATAGATAATAGTTCAATAGATAGATAGATAGATAGATAGACAGACAGACAGACAGATAGAGAATCTTGAAACAAAAAATAATTTGTAGATGAGCATGTTGACACATACATGCATCCATAACCCACAGAAGACTGAAGAATGACATTGATGCATTTTGTTGTTAACTTTAGCTGCCAAACAAAGTTTAGGCCAAAGAAACAATAAAAATAAGAAGTTGATAGACAGGGAATGAATGCAAGATATGATTTTGTGTGTGAAAGCAGACAAAGAGAGCTTTTCAAATGGATACAGACACACTCTGTCATGAATCATTTTCATAAAGAAAACAAAGATATGGAATTAATTTGTTTTCCTAAAATTACTACACATAGAACATTTTTATCTTTGGTTTGTATTCCAGTAGGCTGGTAGAGACATGATAACTCCATCATATCTTAGAAAGCAATAAAAATGGTACAAATGAATCAACTGAAAATATGGTTTAGCCTTGTTTGACAATCCAGCTAGCAAAAATGCTCTATAGGCCAGGGATCACAAACAAGACTCAGTACTTTTACAACATTCTGGGGATTTTAAAGATGTTGATCTCTGGATTCCATCTCCAAGACAATAGGTTCATGTTTTATTTCATCGGGCTTTTTAAAAAGAAAATAGGTAACTCTAATGTGCAGGAAAGTCTGTAGGAAAAACTTGCAGTAAGAAATCTGAAATGAAGCATGAAATAGCACCCATTTTGCACAATATTTGTCGTAAATTATGTCAGTGACTCATATGGATTTCCTTTAAAAACTGACAGAGTTAGATATCCTGGGGAAAACAACTAGTCATGAAGACAACAATTGCAGAACAGACTAAGAAATAAATTGAAAGCAACAAGAGAACTTTTAAAAAATAAGAATAGATTTAGATAATCTAGACTTACAAATTAGACACTATAAAATCATGTACTTATATATGAATAATACTCTTTCTTCTCAAAATTAACTTGGAAGAAGCCACTATAGTCTGTGCAGCACAATGGTGACTAGAAAAGTGACTCCAGCCACACCAATATTATAGTCTCTTCAATGTGACCACTAATATTATGAGCTTTCTTTTTCTCTTATTTTCAATTGTAAATCAGGGATAATGGACAACTTTCAGCCCAGAAAAAAAATTCATGAATTTATCTACTTAAATAAATTTACATAAGCTGCTAAGTATAAGATAGAAATGTTACTAAATTACAACAGAAAAAATTAATAGATTTTATCAATTAAAACGGACACATTGTGGACTTTCAATGAGAATTGTCTTTACTGGCTCATATATTTGAATGTGTGGTCTACACTTTTAGAACTGTTTGAAAAGGATTATGGCATGTGGCCTTTCTTGAGATATGTCAGTGGGAATAAACATTAGGTTTCAATTGCTCAGGCCACTCTCAATTGTTTCTTCCTCACACTTGTGGTTAGGGTAGAAACTGCCTACTACTGCTCCAGGGCTATGCCTGCCTGACATGCTCATACTTCCTGCCATGATGGTCATGGACTCTAACCCTCTGGGATAATGAACCCCCAAACAAAGGAATTTGACAGTTACCTCTCAGGATTTCTGTTTTGTTATTATCCTAAACTTAAATCAAAATACTCACTTAAACTGTATACATTGTTAAGTCCTGTTTACAATAGGATATTTCTATGAAATATTGTTAAATGTGCTCCCATCCTCAAGTGTTAAGGGTATTTTTAGTTATTTAAATACATTAACACATATTTTGGGGAAACTCATATATATGCATATGTAATTTAAAATAGCTTATATAATGCAATATCTCAAATATATATATTGTTTGATGATCTACTTTAAAAATTAATTAAAAAATTAATATCTATATAAGATATAAGATTATAATGGTATATGAATATTAAAAATTATCTTTTATTAAATTAAATTTAATGTTTAACATTAAATTTGAATAAAATTGTCCCTTTTATGGCATGGTCATCAGTCTTTCTAGTACTTTGAGCAATTATCAGTGTCTGAATACTTCTAGCCACTACAATAACAAGCTTCTAGAAGGTTGTCCATGCTCCAGACGTTTAGCCCATAGCCATAGATATATGTGTGTCACTGATTTGAATCTGCAAGTTATGAGAACAAGAAAATATGTAATTGGGGGAGATATGTGTTTGAAGGATAGCACAAATCTGAAGGAAAGGAATAGTGGTAGATACATGATCAAGATATATTCTACACATGTATGAAATTTCTGCTAAATATACTTTTAAATGTCCAGTGTTTATACATTTACAATGAATTTTTTTTAATTTCTACAGGATGAAGTGTTTAATCCCAAAATGGAGGAATATATAGAAAAATTAATATCTATATAAGATATAAGATTATAATGGTATATGAATATTAAAAATTATCTTTTGAAATTATATTCTATATATATTATGGGAAAATATAAATTTAAATTAGGAATTATAAATGTAATTATGTTTTTAAATTATGTATCTTTTAGTTGAAAATATAGTCAAATATTGCTTTCTTTCTGTTCATTGTAATGTGAATATTTTATGTAGATTATTTTAAAGAACTTAAACTTTGAAATTATTTCATTAACACACATGCAACAAATTTCAAATACACTAAATAATATTCAAAGATGTAAAGTAACTCCATTACATAATTTGTGTGTGTGTTTGTGTGTATGTCTATATCTGTTTGTGTGTCTCTGAGTGCGTGTATGTATATATACTATATGTGTTTTGGTGCAACATTATATGAATGTAATATTCATATAATGATATATGAATATTATAATGACATATGACTATCAACATATGAATATTATAATAACATATAAATATTATAATTATATACAAATATTATAATGCGATATGAATATCATAATGAGACATGTATACCATGATGTATGAATATTATAATGACATATGAGGAGGATGGGGCAGGATATTCTTTGTCCAGCCTTTGTGTTATCTAGTGTGTTTTAAAATATAAAAGTCTCTAGTGTTTTTCTTTCTTGAGTTTAAAGGGATCTGGGTGAGATGACTGTTGCTGGCTCTGGGCTAGGAGAAAGCATGTATTTTTAAAATTTCATGCAACATTTCCCCTCATATTTTCTAGCTAATACTATGTTTATTTAACAAGCATTTCTATCATTTTTACAGATAAAAAGCATCTAACTCTTTAGAAAGCTGTCAGCATGAAAATGACTCTTGACTCTCTAAGAGGGAAGGATTGTCATTAAAGTACGCATTTGCTACCAGGGTAGCATATTTCAGAACATGAACACAGCTGCACCCTTTTTATGCCAGCACTCACTGGAGCACTGAGAAATGTCATTTCTACATCTCCTATGTCAGTGAGTTCATTCTTCAGAGGATCACAGAGCGCCCAGAACTCCAAGCCCCATGTTTTGTGATGTTTTTGACAATCTGTCTGGTCACAGTCATAGGCAACCTTGGGTTAATTGTCATAATCAGGGTCAATTCTTGACCCCATATACTTATGAACTTCTTCCTCAGTCACTTAGCCTTAGATGACCTCTGCTACTTGTAGAAAATGAAGAGCTTTAGAAAACTACATTACAGTAATGCTAGGTTTTGAAATAGAAGGAGAACTTTCTTTATATGAGGCAGATTCATATGTAGCCCATAATGAACTTGTACTCATTATGTAGCTAAGAACACCATTGGACTTCTCATCTTCCTACCTTCGCTTTTGGAATGCTGGGATTTCAGGCATTCTAGAGACTGAACCCAGAATACCATGCACCCTGAACAAGCACTCTACCAAGGAGAGTTAATCTCCCGCAGAAATTTTACCTGTAATTAGAGAAAACTGGTTAATGAAAAAGCCATGCTTGCAAATTTATTTGTATATTTATTTAATTAGAAGTAGTTTTTGTTTTTATAACATTTATTTCTCTTCCATTTATTCAAATACATTTGTAAACCATCACATGAATCGATAATCAGTGATGCAATAGGTATATTCATAGTGTTTCGATATTTCAAAAAAGTAATTAAAATAGTTTGTTGCCCTTGCCATATTATTTTTCATTATGAAAGATTACAATGTGACAGCCATCCAATAAAGTAAGGTTTTCAACCGTGGTGGTAATTTCCTCCTCTGTATTTATGTTGTTCATGATTCAGACATTCTACAAAGTGCTGTTATAATTTTGAGTTCAAATAAGTATCTGTGTGTTTTTGTTGTTGATGATGATGATTTTTTGAAACAGCATTTCTTCATCTATCTCAGAATAGTTTCAAATGAACTATCTGACCCAGACTGGCTTTAAATTTACAATCTTCTTGCCTGGGCCTCTGAGTTCCTGGATTGGCCTAAGCTACCATGACTGGCTTCTGGTTTTAAGTAGGCATATCTGTGCAGCTGGTTGCACTTATTACTTAAGTGTGTACATACATACTTATATGGATAAAAGAACACAATTAAACTCACCTGCCACAAATATGAACACCAGAACTACACAATTCACACTCTTTCTACTGTACATACAAACCTTCACAATGCTTATAATTAATTTGAAGGACTTTGGTTTTATTGATCTTTCTGTACCTTTTACCTTTATAGAATCAATGTCCACATTGGGCTGAAGCTTTTATATTTATTAATAATTTTGTTCTTTTAACACTAGCAATCACACAGCAATGGGATCTTAGGAAATGTTCCAAAAAACTTGGACTACTCAATAACCATATTACTAAACTAGTTCCAGACCAGGTGAGACAGTCCCTAAATAGACTCTTGAATTTGTCTTTGGAGAATAAACTAACTGTGACATGTGGTCTTTTAGTCAAACCATCAAAATTATTATTCACTTTTATTCCAATGTATATTTAAATAAATTGTTAAAATGTTATACCCTTGTTTAAAGCATTTGTGATGTTCTTATATGGACCAAAACATCATTGTGGGAGAGTACAAGAACAGTAAAGTGGGAGGGGGTGGATGCGGGAGCAGGGGGAGGGAAAAGGACATGTGGGACCTTTGGGGGTGGGGAACAAGAAAAAGGGAAATGAATTGTAAATATAGAATATATAAAAAAATAATAATAATCATAATAATTATTATTATTGGTATGCTTGTATAAACATGTACATGTTCGAATATAGGTGCATATAAGACTTGTGGAATTTAAATGATAACTTTAAGGAACCAATTCTCATTAATAAATCTCTATGGCTTGATTTGAAAACTAAAATTCTGAATTTTTAGGATGAACAAATTTTGTGAAGATCTGGATGGAAGTTTGCTATTCGGAAGTTTATGTTATAAAAAATTATAGTTACATATAAAGTAATAAAAATATTCATTTAATCATCAGGAGTATGAACATTTAATAATGAATAAATATGTTGATGAGTAAAATATCTTAGGGAATTGGTCAACATTGATTTGTTGTTATCAATGACAGAATGCATCCCAGGACATTTCCATGTAATGCATTTTATTTGGTTTTATGTGTATGTGTGTATGTGTGTGTATGTGTGTGTGTGTATATATGTTCATGCCTATGTCTATAAAGAAAATTATTCTAAATTTAACAAAATTTAGTGCATATATTTGTGCATATTTATATTAATACAATGCACTTTCTGTTAGATTGTTCTTTGTGTAAATTATATTTCATTTCAGTATATTGAGTGGATTGTAGTACCCTCAAAAGAACGATACATATTTAATTGTTATACTTGAACACTTGGATTTAAAATTAAAAATCTCTACAGCAATTTGCATACCACTAATAAAATATATTATATTTATTATCTATTTGATATATAAATTTGTCTTACTATGAATTCTGGACTTTTATTTATTCACTCATTAGTTTATTCTATTTAACAAAATAAGTATATTGATTTACAAAGAGTACTGATTTATTTTTATTTTACATATGTGGCTGTTTTCGCAGCATAAATGTCTATCTAGCATGTATGTGCCTGGTGTCTTCATAGACAAGAAGACAGAGAAAGGGATCTCCTGAAGTTTTGGATGTTGTAGTTGCCATAAGAATGGTAAGAATCAAACCAAGATCCTCTGGGAGTAAGACAAGTGATCTTAAAGGCCAAGTCTTCCCTATAGCCCGGTCATTGGTTGGTTATTTACACGCATGTGAATGTGATGAGTAAATGCATTCCCTATACTACAAAAGTGTTAACTCATTTTACATCATTTTACCGGTTAAAAGTAATAATTTAAAAATGTTTGAAAATAAGCTGTCACTATATATGCATTTAAGTAGAGTTATAGAGTCTCAAGGATTTAGTTTTGAGATGTAGAAGAACATTTTAATCTCTAATCTGTCACTCCCTGCTGCTGTCAGTGTAATGTTCCAGACCACAGGAATAGTATCTAAGCCCAGTCAAGTACACTAACTAAACTACATTTTCTCTTGGTTTGCCATTTTATCCTTTCCAGGTTGTGTAGTTCTAGGAAACGGTAGCCTTGTAGTTAGCCATCTTCCCTCAGTATCCATACCTGAGATAATGATCCAACTGTTCTCAAATTCAGCAAATTGGTTAAATATGTATATATACATATATATGTATATGTGTGTGTGTACTTCCTGACTACTTGTCCTATTCTTTTAGCCTTGTGCTATTTAAAATAACTCCTAAACAGTTTACAGGTGGTTTCCAGATAGAAATATTTTCTAATGGGGCTACATTAAAAATAAAATATGTCCCCCCCCCTTTTACCACTTTTTAAACACTGGAGGCATAAAGTGTTTAAAACACGTTTGTTAGAAACCCATCCAAACCCCTGATTCTGGCCTTTAGAACTCTGGAAACATATAGAACTAGTGGAAAATACACTATGGATATTTAAAGCATATTCTTTGTAGTTTTATAAAGTTAAGTTACAATCCACAGTTCTTCCAGGTTCTAGATATATGTGTGTTAGTAAATAAGACAAACTATTTTAAACCTTAAATACTTCCTTAACAAGCTACTAAAAATATAACTAAAGCATCCCCTTTCAATGGATGATCCAGAAGTGATACAGAAAAATTAGTAACTAACTGTGGTAAGGTATTATAATCCAACACGTGCAACCAAAAAAAAATGCCATTTTAAAATTAATGAAATTTTTGCTAAGCACAATAACAGTGGTTTATTTCTGCTCATGGTATTTTCTGTAGAGTATTTTAGGGAACTTAAAACACTATTTGAAAATATATTCATTATCACTCACGTATAACAAAATTTCAAATTCATAAAGTATTTAAAGATTAGTTAAAGTAAATTAACTCCATTATATAATGTGTGTGTATGTGTGTGTGTTTGTGTGTGTACACTATATGTGTTTGTATGCAATGTGTGTGAATGTACATGCATTTGTTGAGGAACAGTAAGGAAAGAGTTACTATCCTCTCCCTCTTCACCTTGTATTTTAAAATTATTGCTCTCACTGAATCCAGAGTTCACTCACTGGCTCATCTTCCTCAGCAGGATTCCTCCTGTCTCTGCTCCTCATGTGCTAGGGTTAAACAGATACACTTACATCCTGATTTTCTTTGTAATGTAAGTGCTGAGTATTTGAACTAAGATCCAGCAAGAATATTATCTACTGATATGTACCAATCTCTTTGGTTTTAGCATTTAAAACTTAAAGCATCCTGTTATGTTTCCATTTTGTTTATTTAAAGGAAAAATATTTCGAACTACTTCATAATTAATTATTACACAACTACTTACAGTTCTTGATATGCTAACATGAAAATTAAACAAAGAACCAGAAATATTTTAAAAGTTCTTATTACCTTGCTACTTCCAGATTATCTTATATTGTTGAGATATAAAATGAAAGATGTTGATCTATTAAAATACAAGCTGAAGTGTTCAACCCTATACAGATTACAGATCTAATTCCATATACTATATTCATGGATATAAGAAATACATACAGATATGTATAAATATGTATAAATGGTGTATACATAAAATTGATGATGAAGACATGCTCCAACATTAGGATAAATTTTGATAGAGATGTATATAGATCACCAATAAATCTCTTGTTGATTATGTGCCAGGCTCTGAGTTTCAACATGGTGTATACACAAACACACACACACACACACACACATGCACACATACACATAAAAAACCACAACCAAGTACATGAATATACATATGAATATATACACATAGTCATAATGCATATACAAATGCACACACATCTATGCATACATACACCTATACATGGAACTGTGCAATTCCAATGTATCAAGGAGCTCTGAATGTTGGAACTTGCATTAAGCATTTTAACTTCAGATACGACAAAATTGAATGTCTTCTGTCTACTACTCAGATTTTTTGAATTATTGGATGATCAAAGACAATTTATCAGTGATTTTCTTTAAGGCACTTTTTACTTCCTGATTTCTCAAGCTGTAGATCAGTGGGTTTAACATGGGAATTACTACCACATAAAACACTGAAGCAAATTTATCTGTGTTCAGAGAATGGCTTGACTTGGGCTGAAGGTACATGAAAATGATTGTTCCATAAAATATGGTGATTGAAGTCAGGTGGGATGCACAAGTGGAAAACGCTTTCCTTCTTCCTTCAGCAGAATGAATCCTCAGGATGGCAAAGACAATGAAGACATAAGAAATGAGCACAATCACCAGAGAGCAAAGGGTGTTGAAGCCAGCAATGATTAGCAACATCAGCTCTTTGACACGAGTGTCAGAACAGGCCAGAGCAACTAAGGGAACATCATCACAGTAGAAGTGGTTGACTACATTGGAGCCACAGAAAGACAAGTGGAAGGTTGCCACAGCCTGTGCAAGACCCACAGTGAATCCATAGACATATGTGCTGGCAATGACCTGTAGACAGAGTTTCCTAGGCATGAGGACCACATAGAGGAGAGGGTTCCAGATGGCCACATACCTGTCATAGGCCATTACTGACAGCAAGTACATTTCACAAACAACAAATGTGATGAAACAGCACACCTGAGTGGCACATGCATAGAAGGTTATGCTTTTGACTTCTCGAAGAAAGTTTACAATTGTGTTTGGAGTAACTGAGGATGTATAACAGAAATCAACAAAAGCCAAGTGGGTGAGAAAAAAGTACATGGGTGTGTGAAGCTGAGGGCTGACTTGGATTAACATAATCAGTCCTAGGTTACCCAAGGCAGTAGTTATGTAGATGACTAGAAACACAGCAAAGAGGATGACCTCAAGCTCTGGGTCATCTGTCAGTCCTACGAGGATGAACTGATATACTGTTGAACTGTTATCTTCAGCCATAAATTGTACAAGTGTTTACTACTACAGAGCCTTCACCAAACCCATTCCAAATGAGTGTCTTCCTTTTTCTATAATCCTGAAGAAAAGAACAGTTAGTTCTGATTAGCTGATCTTAGGTTGAATACATTCTGAGGAATATCTTCTCATTGTGTCCGGTTTTACAGCAAATCATTTTTCATGTTTAGAAATTCCAAAGTTTGAATCTGTAGAGAATTTTTATTGGTAGAAAAATTGTCTTTCATAGCTTTGTATAAATATGTTATCTTTATATTATTTCCTTCATAGTAAGAAATAATTAAAAATTAATTGAATATAATACATTGAATTACTATAATCATATGAATAGTTTCTTAAATTTCCAGTCCTTCTTTTGGAATACATTAATTAGAGGTAAAAATTTTAAATATTGACTTAAGAAACATTTAGATGAAAGACTCTCAACACATTTTGTGTTACTTATTATATATGTGTCATATAGTCAAGGCAATTTTAAATTAAAAATATTATTTTGTATATCTATTATTTTATTATATCTATTATAGATTACTTTAGGTGTTATCCAGCAATTTCAATTTAAATTGATATGTCACATATAATATGTACATATCTATGATATGTCTCATGTATGCATCATATCATATATATCATATATGTACATACCATATATATAGTTAGAGTTATAAAATGTATATGTCATTGCCATTATAAAATGTGCTTAACTTTTTTACAAAAGTAAAACCTGGGGCAGGAGAGTTGGCTCTGTGGTTAAGAGCACTGACTGATCTTCCAAAAGTCCTGAGTTCGATTCTCAGCAACCACATTGTGGCTTACAACCATCTGTAATGGGATGAGATGCCATCAAAGGTAGTTTGTTGCTTTAACAAGTATGGAAGGAAGGACTTTCATCAGCACACTTTAAAAAAAAGTGAAAACTATTTATTATATGCTTCATATACCTGAATACAAAGCAACAACTTGGAACATCTTTTTGTTTTTAAAATTAATATTTTTTTATTTGTTTGCTTTTTATTCTTTAATCCTTTTTTATAGTCCAGTCGTTATCCCCCTTCTGGTCTGCCCTCTGACTGTTCCTGATCCAGTTCTCCTCCCTCACCTCCTGTGTCGCCAAGAGGACCTCCCTGTTCCCACCCCTACCCCCCAACTCACCAGACCTCCCCACTCCCTGGGGCCTCAAGTCTCTTGAGGGTTGGATGCACTTGGAACATCTTTAATGATACTTTAAATGTAGAAGCAGATACCCAATTCTTTAAAATGAGGCAGGATTATTCAAATCACAGTGTATTCAATCGCAGCAAAAGTTCCCAATGTTCAGAAGCAAGAATATCTGACAAGGTTTTGACTAGCCAAGCTATCAGAAAAAAATTTGTTTTAAATAAGTGGAAAAAAGGTGAAGTTATGGTCTGTGAAAGATTTTACCTCAACATAATAAAAAGAATAGGGATAGACAAAGACATCTGAATCTCATATCCTTGTTGGCTTCTCAATGAATATTCAGTAATAGACTGCAAAATCATAGTTACATGTATGGAACACACACACACACACACACACACACACACACACACACACATGCACACCCATACACATACCACACCACAGCAAACAGGCAAAGGCCAGAGTTTTCAAGATTCTTGACTAGGTTATTGTAAAAAGGAACCATCACCTATGACTTAAATTATCTTAATTTAAACTTGATAAAAGTATTTTCTTTCACTGAGACAATAATTGCACTCTCACCCCAAGGTCAGTCAGTTATAGAAAGGCAATCTATGAGTTTCCCCATAGTGCCTGCAAAGAATGAGAATTCCTCATAGTTATACCCTATAAATCAAATTTAGTTCTCTATCGTATTAAAAATGTCTGAAGTTTAATCTGCAGAAGTCTACTGTAGTCTAAAAGAAATTAACTATAGAAAATGAAACTAGTTTTTAAAATGTTCTGGAATGTTCTATCATAGCCTTGCTAATGTCTGAACTCTAATCATTTTCTTTCCTTATTCAGACATTTTTTTAGTAGTTTCATTGTTATTGTGTATAACATTACCTTTGGCTCTGATATTACCAATGTCCTCTATATTTTCAATCTTAGAATTTTCCTTTAAAATTTCTACCTTTCAGACTAATTCATTGTTGAGATAGGAAGCATTATTCTTTTTAATTACTTAATGAATCATCATATTAATAAACTAGTTAAATAATTAATAAAGAAATTGATTAGTTGGTTGATTTTCTACACCTACTATTGTATTTTATGCCTAATTCTTGGTTGCTGTATCCACTTACCTTTTTCTTGGTCAATTATTCTTCTACAAGTCAATTGTCCAAAGCTATACCAAACTCTTCCTTAAAACAAGCTTCTTGATACCTTCATCTGACTAACCTCTTTACCATATCTGACCTTTCCATCTTCACAGCTCCATCTTGAATTTTGTCTGAAAAATAATAAATGAAAATTGTTCAAAATTCAAATATTAATATATTTCACAATACTTGTTCTTTCTCTTCTTACCTCAGCTATGATAGTATACATTTGTTCATTTGCTTCTATTCATTTGTTCAACTCCAGAAATTATATTTTAATTAGTTTTGCCTCCTTTATTCAGTGTTTACCATAAAGGGCTTAAGTGCATAATTTATTTCTTTAAGTATTTTTTTCTAACATTTGAAATCTTTTCCTTATTCCTTCAAGATTTTCTAATTCTTGGCTCTGACATTCTTTTTGAACTACCAAGAATATTATTTCATATTTTCCCACAAGTGAACTGGTCTCAACTGTCTACCTTCCATATTAGTCATTGTCAGATCCTAGTTATTCCTTCCTATAAGAGGTGCCTCAAACTGTCCACTTCCCCCCTGAATTCTTTTCATTTTGCTGTGTGGGAAAGATCAGTGTATGTGTATATGTATGCCTATATTTTGTTCCTGTACTCATCTACATAAATGCATTAATTCTATTATAATTACTTCAGTTTTTGCATTAGCAAAAAATATGGACAAAGTCTCCCCAAACTTCTCTATTATGAAACCCTTCCCTTTTATATTTACCCGCTATGTACTCCTCTTTACTCTTCTAGTCTTAGTTATAAGAAAATTCCTGCATAACTCATTTCCTCGTGGACATTTGCCTGCTGTATTGGTTACTTTTCTTGTGCAGTACATGAAAAGAGAATATCAATGCTCAAATCTCCTTTTCATTTGTTCCTTTTTGTTCAGCCTAGAAACCCCATTTATGGAAGAGTATCTTCACAATAGACATGGATCTTTTTTCTTTAGTTTCCCTTTTGAAACTATAAAAACCAGCCCCAATCTAATCAAGTCAACAACAGGAATAGTCCACCACAATATCTCACTTTATTATATTTTGACATTTGCTCTTGGCAATTCAATGAATTGTTCTTTCCAAGTTTTCTTTATCCCAAATACAATGTTATTTCTTACTTGGTTTGCCAGAAGCACTAGGCGATTGACATCACCTTTCACAGTAAAAACAGTGACTATTTTGGCTATTCTTCACCTAAAAATTTTTTCACCAGAAAGAGTCAATGTAGCTTGTTTCCTCTTGTACATTTCTCTGTCTCTTAACCTTTAATCCAGTGGCTTGCCTTCTTTTATTTATGCTTAAATTAATATTCTTAACTTCATATACCAGTTTACATTATGCGTGTATATTCTTCTTAAAGATTATCATGTACCACTAGTAGGCATAGGTTACTTCTTTCTTGGTAAAGTAAAAGTATAGATTTCTTTGCAAAATATGTGATCTAACAACCAAGTACACATATCCAACTGCTTACATGCAACTTTCAATTTCACAGTCCATGAACACTTATATTTAACAAAAAGTGTTTGAATAAAATTAGCCTTACCCCAATACTATACACTGTAATGAACAGAGAACATTCTGCTAAGCATGGTGTGGCCTCTGAAGTATACCTGCTTCTTCAAAGAAAATTTAATAGTTGAATGTGACTTATCATTTAATATGTAACACTCTTTCAATAAAAAGATTTAATAAATAGGCTAGAGTTTTTCAACAAACCATCAAAACGTTTATTTTATAAGCCCTCTTTGCCTATTTAGCTACCTTTGAATGCTTATTCTATAAATAACACTTTTAAAAAGTTCCCCAAAAGTGAGTCTGATATACCTCGAGGCAAGATTTGTGTATGTTCTTAATTTTTCTGGCAATTTAAATGTATTTCATAGATGGCTTGTGGCTATTCAGTGTGTGTGTGTGTGTGTGTGTGTGTGTGTGTGTGTGTGTGTTTGTGTGTGTATTACATACTGCTAAATAAGTTGAGCTGGAAATATAATGATGCCCCACAAACATGATTAATTATGCTCCTTAATCTATTGGGACCTAATATTTAAAATAGACAACATAACACCTAAAGTGGTAGATCAGTATACTGATCCCAAGTGTAATAGAATATTAGAAAACACTAGGACTGTTTTCTTTAAACTATGAGAAATAACACCACAGAAAACATGTGTTTTGGATACTTTCTTATATAATAATTTCTTACAGCAAGTACATTTCACAAACTAAACGTGATAAAGAAACACAACTGAGTGGCACATGCAAATAAAATCATACTTTTCATACAGAAATGTTATGATTGTGATTGGGGTGCCACAGGAATTATAACAGAAGTTACCAAAAGCTAAGTGGCTCAGGAAAATTTGTGTGAAGCTGACATCTGGTTTGGATTGATGCAATTAGTCTTAAAATACCAATGAGAGTAGTTAAGTGGATAACCAGAAATACAGCAAAGAGGATGGGTGGAAGTTCTGGGTCATCTGTCAAACTCATGCCAGGAGCCAGCCTGGCCTGGAATAACCAGCAGGACATAGCACTGGACATTGGACATAGAGGCAGCCTTAAAGACTGATGGTCTCTGGCCTTCTAGCTCTCTAGCTATACTGAATGCTTGCTGCTGATAATTTCTAAAATATCGTAGAAACCTTCTTGCTTATTCTATGGTTAAAAAACACAGGCTTGGGTGACTAATACTTATTGCCTAGCAGTGGGGAACTAAGTAATATATATCTCTCTATCCCTCTCTCTGTCTTATCTATCTATCTATCTATCTATCTATCTATCTATCTATCTATCTATCTGTTGCTATCACTTCCTTGTCTGTCCAGACAAGCAAACACCTCTCTGGCTATGCTGGTTAACTCTTTGTGAACCAGAGAGAAAGGAAAGGAAAAGTATCAAATGCTTTATACAGACAAATAAGCACAGACACATATATATCATATTTACATTTGCATTTTCATTCAAATTATCATTTACACATTAACACATTCACATTTGTTGGGCCAACCACTTGTATCATACACTCCTCAAATATTCGTGCATACTTACATACACACAGATATCCACACAGACATATAGAAAAACAGACATATACATTAAGATAGATGGATGGATGGATGGATGGATGGGGCAGAGCTCCCCAAGCCAAACCATTCAACTAATAATTTTACTTCTTTTCTCTGACCTTTTTATACTTTCTTAGACAAAGATTTCATTGGGAAATTACCTCAGAGATAAAATGCTATATAAAATGGGATTTATAGAATGATGTTGATATGTTCAAAGCAATGTTTCATTCTATATATACATTATAAAGTCAAAGCAACAATATTTACAGGGACGTGCCTAATCGTAGTGCACACCTGTGGCCTTGTCCTTGGACCTAAATGCTTTTTCTTGAACACAAATTTATCCCAAATCTATTTTACTTTGTAGTGTAATTATGATCATTCATTGTATTTCTTTTAACTTTTTTTTTATTATTTTCTTTATTTATTTCAAATCTTATTCTCTTTCCTGGTTTCCCCTCTGAAAACACCCTATCCCATCCTCCCTACTCACCAACCCACTCACTCCAGCTTCCCTGTCCTGGTATTCCCCTATACTGGGGCATCGAGCCTTCACAGGACCAAGGGCCTCTCCTCCCTTTGATGTCCATCAAGGCCATTCTCTGCTTCACATGAAGCTGGAGCCATGGGTCCCTCTATTTTTACTCTTTGGTTGGTAGTTTTGTCCCTGGGAGCATCTCGGTTCATATTGTTGTTCCTCCTATGGGGCTGTAAGCTCCTTCAACTCCTTGGGTCCTTTCTCTGGCTTCTCCATTGGATTTCTAATTATACAACCTTTTTTTTTCTTTTTTTAATTGGATATTTTCTTTATTTACATTTCAAATGTTTTCCCCTTTCCAGGTCTCCCTTTCAGAAACCCCCTAATCCTATCCCTCCTCCCCCTGAACTCCCCTCTACACCCCTCCCAGTCCTGTCTTCCTGCCCTGGCATTCCCCTACACTGGGGTATTGAACACCCTCAGGCCCAAGGGCCTCTCCTCCCATTGATATCCAACAAGGCCATCCTCTGCCACATATGCGGCCAGCGCCATGGGTCCCTCCATGTATATTCTTTGGTTGGTGGTCCAGTCCCTGGGAATCCCCTAGAGATCTGGCCAGTTGACACTGTTGCTCCCTCCATGGGGCTGAAAACCTCCTCAGCTCCTTCAGTTCCCAGCTCGCCACCCACCCCCAAGTCTTCACTTACTATATGAGGAGTGGGAGCAATCTATTCTTGCTTCTAACTTTGTTACATCTTTCTAGCAAAGCAGCTAAGACCATACCTTAAATCTTTCTCAAATTAATAGATAAAAAAATGTACTAGGATGGCAGGTCAGTGTATTGAGTGTAGGTGAAGACTGAAGGGAAGTACCATCTCTTTAAGTGATCCACTTATGTGTACATGGACAGGTGTATGTGAATACACACTGTTCAACCAATATGTGCACAAATACATGTAAGAAGAAATTAAAGAAATTAATAAATAAAAGTATTTTTCTTTAACACATGGGAAATAATGCCAAGTCGGGCATGGCCTTTGTTGGGACAGATTGACAAGGTTCATGCCTGCCCTGAAGACAGTGCCAGCATATATGGGCCTCCAGGATTGGTGAAGGCTGCTGTAGACATAAAGCTTGTTTGTAGAAAAATCTAAATATTTTACTTTCCTCCCTTAAGGAATGTCCTCCATGTTGACTTTAAAGACTCCATGTTAATTTGAGACAGCATGAATTCAAGAGGTGAAGATGTAGCTAATGTCTCAGCAAAATGATAAATTCTGGGACCTTCAGGACAGCCCTTAAGGCTGTACAAAAGAACTCTTAAAACATGAGTTCAAAAATATGTAATTTTTCAACTATGCAAAAAATAAATATGCAATATGATTTATGAGGGATGTCATGAACCTAAATGAACAGAGGTAGTTGCATTTATTAGTCAGCTTGTCAGAAAACAAAGACAAAAACATCCAAACCAAAACAAAACAAAAATCAAAGGCAGGCAGATACAAAGGCAGGCAAATTCCTGAATTCCCATCAGCCTGGGACAGAGCAATATTAGGTCTAGATGTGATAGACATGGTAATTTTAGGGCTGGTACTACCCAGCAAGCCTATAGTCTGTCTTTAACAGAGGCAGGCAGATCTCTGAATTCTATCACAAAAGAATACACATGAAATGCAACCACTGATAAGTGGATATTAATGAGCCCAGAAGCTCTGAATACTCAAGGCACAATTAGCAAATCAAAAGATTCCCAAGAAAAAGGAAGGAGAGGACCCTGGATCCATTTTTGTAGGAGAGTATCAGAACAGAGAAATGGGGGCAGGGGTGGTGGTAGTGGTGGTGGTGGTGGTGATTGGGGAATTGGCAGAGGGAAGAGGACTTTTGGGACATATGGTGAGGGGGTAACTGGGAAAGGAGAAAGCCTTTGGAATGTAAATAATGAATATAGAAAATTTAAAAAAAAATGTGTGCTTGCAGTCTTCTTAGAATTAAGGGACTGGGATCACCAGATGCTGTTTCTTAAAATAATAAAAAAGAAACCTGAAATAAATGACTGTATTGATATGTAAAATTAAAAGACAGGGCTAATGATCTGCAGGAGATGAGTTCCTGCAGAGAGAATTTTTTAGAATAGCAAGAGAGAACTGCTGAGAGAGCTGTCTCCAGAAGAACATGGAGAGCTGTCTGTAGATCTCCAGAGGAAGCAGAACAAAAAGAAAGCCCGCTGGAAAACTGCCTCCAGTAGAACATAAGCCACCAGCTTGGACCCATGATTTTACTTGAGTACTTTGTTTCTCTGCTTCCAGAACTCCCTTTCCTCAGAACTCCTCTCCAAGCCAAGGCTGGTCCTTGGCAAAATAATATGCAAAATACACTTTGAATTTTTTTTAACTTTATTATAGCTGTGAAATTTAGCAAAAGGCATTGTTGTACATTAGTGCAAATAGAGCTGATGTCATAATTTGCAAGGCTAGCAAGACAAAATTATTATTTTATTAAAGATTAAACTTTCCATTCAAAAACTGATAATCTGTCAAGAAATGATCAACTTTTAAGGAAGCCATGAGGTCCTCATTGTTCAGAGGTACATTTGATTCATTTTCAAGAAATTCCTGTGTGAATGTTTTGTCCAAAGAAAAAAATTATTTAAAATGAAACTACTTTTGTTTCCTTGTATCAATGGGAAAGTATTTAAATGCAGGACAATTATAGAATTATAATCCTAATTATAGAATTATCTCTCTTCATATCTCTACATCATTATACAATAAACATTGAACAGTAAAATATAGAAATTAAACCACACTTTATTTTTACCAAAATTCATGAAATTTACTCTTACAGAACCTGTTTAACCATGGAATCACAGTTCTGTATTATTATTATTATTATTATTATTATTATTATCATTACCCTAATATTTCTGCTATGTTCTGCCCAACTGTTATCTAGCAACAACCTGGCTTGCTATAAAAGGGACTGTTTGGCATCTGTTTTTTTCTCTGACTCTTTTCTCTCTCTGACCCACTTTACTCTCTCTGACCCCTTTCTCCCTCTCTCTCCTCAGTCCCCCTCCATGTGTTCCTGTCCTCTTCACTTTCTCTAGCTTTCCTTCACTGTCCCTCCCTTTCTCTGCCTTTACTCTCTTCACAAGTCCCCTTCCCATGCCCCTAAATAAACTCTATACTATACTACACCAGTCTTATGGCTGGTACCTCAGGAGGGAGGGATGCTTTAGCATGTGCTTCTGTAAGATCCGCAAACTGGGAAGAACCCCACGAAATGGGGAAACCCCCCACTCAAGTCTCGGGATAAAGCGATGCCCAAAGAATCAGCCAAAGACCTTCTTACAGCAAAGCACACGAGGCCTTTATTGGGGGTCCAGTGCACTGGGATCTACTCATAACCACGCAGGTTCAGAGGAGATCTATTCCTTGTGTCTGGTGCAAAGAGTATTTGAAACCAAAAAAAAAAAAAAAAAAAAAAAAAAATATCGCAGAAGGGGGAGGGCTTGGGGGATTCAGATAGGGAAGTTACAAGTAGATCATGAGACAATGCACCCTGGGAACCTGGTGTAACTGCATTCTGCAATAGGTTGGGCAAACATAAACTATCTATAGAATGCAGAACAACCTTTGCGGGTTAGCTAGTTCCTAGAATAGGGGTCAGGGAGGGTAGGAGTTATGATAGCTCTCTGGCCTTCTAAAGCAGGATTTTCTGGGGGTAAATTAAATTTCAAGGCAGGATCTTCACTCCCTAAGGTACTTACCCCCATTGTACCATACAATGCTCTATAAAACATCTCCTTGGTTTTATAATGTAAGAGTTCATGATTCTGGAAGAAAGACACCTCAGACTCAAATAATATGTAAATGCAGTGAATGTTTTATTCTGCAGAAGTCCAACACGCTGGGGTTTCTAGTCACCAAGATAGAGAGAGAATCAAGTTATCTGAAGACTCAATTCAAAACACTTTGGGATTTCAGAGTAAATGGACATTCCAGAACCATTACAAGGGTGTGAAGGCAGAAGCTTGGGTTTTTTTGTTTTTGTTTTGTTGTTGTTGTTGTTGTTGTTGTTGCTATTGTTGTTGTTGTTCTAGTAATTGACTTGCCTGAACTTGCTTGGACTTGCCTAGTTCTTAGGCCTAGTCTCTCAAACTGATAATCTGAAGTCTGTCATGGAGTCAGCCTAGCTTTCTCAATAAAACACATCAATTATTATCATCATGTCATTCTCTAAAAACAGATGGGCTACAACATTTATTATTTGGAGGTCACTATATATAAGTGCTTACATTAATAAATTTTTAAAGACACTGGAAAGATATTGAAACTAATTGGAATGAAATTATTATATCAGTAAGTTATAAAGACATTGAGGTAAGCCGGGCGGTGGTGGTGCACGCCTGTAATCCCAGCACTTGGGAGGCAGAGGCAGGTGGATTTCTGAGTTCGAGGCCAGCCTGGTCTACCGAGTGAGTTCCAGGACAGCCAGGGCTACACAGAGAAACCCTGTCTCAAAAAACAAAACAAAACAAAACAAAAAAGACATTGAGGTAATATTTTCATCTTTCTATTTCTGTATTAAAAGAAAATCAGACCTTGCTAGAATATAGTGGCTGTTTATTTTCTTTCAAATTTCTGTTGACTAATTAATTAGAAAACACTTCATCCCTAGGCAGCTAGGGAATAAGATTGTCACAGGGTCTGTAAGGCTCTGAAGAGCCTTACCTTACTGGAGACCCCTGAGTGAACCACGTGGAGACAAGAATCAATGCAAAAATGTAAGAGGAATTTTATTTAATATCCAGCATGATGGGTTCGGCCTGCACATGGAGAGAGAACAACCATGTGCAGCAGGCTGCATGGGCTTTTATACAGTCCTCAGGGCAGCCACCATTAGGCACAATGTGATTGGTAGAACAGTGTTATCTTTAAACTAATTGGTTGTTAGGGAATGAGGTAGGTGGCCAATGGACTATGGGCCTTCCCTAGCCGCAGGGACCTGGAATGTAATTTAGCCTCTCCCTTCTGGGAGGGACAAGTGTTTATGACCTTTCCAAAGTTTCTGGGTTAACCCTTTCATTCCCCTCCTTTTCTTTATGCATGCTTCAATCTTGAAGCAATTGCTGGTATTCTGATAGCTCATACTCCTGGTCTTCTGTATCTAGTTCTTTGTATCTCTACTTTAAGATTATTAGCTGTACGGTACCTATGGGTTTCTTAACAATAGCAACCAAGTGATTCAAAATGTAGGGGCCAAGGGCCAACAATAGCAGGAGAACAATCAAGGGTCCTAATATGGTTGATATGTAGGTGGTTATAGACAAGGAGAGAAATTAAAAGGAGGAGACTAGAACCAGCCCTGATTCTATTCTCTCTTTCTCTTGGCTAGCCCTTTCCTCACCTTAGCCATTGACTCTTTAAACAACCCTGGAATGGTCTATATAAAAGCAACACTCCTCAGTTAAGGCAGCACATAGCCCTCCAATTCTATAGTACTACTTCTGATAATAAAGTCAATGACTGATGGAAGTTTCTATTCTCTCTATATCTAAATCAATGACTGCCCTCAGACTGTCATAATTTTTCCCTTGTAAGACCAGAGTGGAAATCTTGTTGTCTGGCCTGGCCTTCTCCAACCCCAACAAAGGGAGACAGTGAGTGCCATAACAGGTTTGGTGAATGGGCACATAGGATGGGGGATGGAACCAGAATCTAAGGCCTCCACCAGGCACTCATGATAAAGATTGAGTGATATGATCTTGAGCTTGAGAAGATTGTCTATCTTCTATACTGGCGAGCAGGGTTCTCTGGAGAGTGGAGTGTCCACAAGTTTCACATGGGAAGCATGAACTTAGGCCACCTTGAGGCCTGTGGGAGTGGCTAGCAGTACCAGGAAGGGTCCCGTACATGAGGGTTCTCTTGTGGCTGTTCCCGAAGCTTCCTTATACAGATTCAGTCAAGAGTTTGGAAGTGGTAAGGAGTCTCTGGCATCCTTGGAGCTCTTAAGGCAGACAGTTTGGGCCAAATCTCACCTTGTAGGATTCCTCCTGGCAGGGCCCAGTGGACACCAAAGGAGTTGGAGTACCAAAGAGGATCTCAAAAGGGGTCAGGTTAAAATGGCAGGGACTGTTCTGGGCTCAGAACAGGGCCAAGGGGAGGGGCACCACCCAGCCTGAGCTAGTCTCCAAGGTCAATTTAGTTAAAGTCTCTCACAGGATTCTGTTTATTTTCTCTACCTGCCCTGAGCTCTGGGGACAGTATGCCCAATAATGCTTCTGATTAGTCCCTAATATCTCTGTCAATCCTTGACTTACCTTAGAGAGACAAAGCAGGACCATGGTTGGATTCAATTATCTTGGTCACACTGAACCTTGAAAAGATTTCTTCTAATATCTTCTTTAGCTATCACAGTAGCTATTTCCTGCTTGGTGCAGAATGTCTCAACCCATCCAGAGAAAACATCTACAAACACTAGAAGGTATTTGTAACCATATTTTCCGGCCTTAATTTCTGTAAAATCTCTCAATATACTCCAGGCTGTTCTCCCCTATGTCTTTTGCCTTGTTTACTCTTGGCTGCATAAGCATTTATTTGCTGGCATATCTTACATTATTTTACTATCTCTCTGGCCGAAACCCCAAGTCTTATAAATATATACTTTAGGTTTCTTAACTGCTTGGACAAGCTTTTTATCCCCTAAATGAGTCCATCTGTGCATTTGGCCTAGTAAGTTTTTGCTTACTTTCTGGGGAATATAGTTTTCCCTTTTTGCATGCCCCATTGTCCTTGTTGGTAGGGTAGCTAACAATCTGAGTCCTTTTTTTCCTTCAGAATATTCTAAGTGAGGCAATCCCTTAGTTCAGTCCCATTTCCCAGTGGGTGTCTCTTGCAGGCTCATAACCAGGAAGGCTACTGCATAGCCACTTCTGGAGCTACTTGATCTGCCTGGTTATTGCCCACTGAGCCTCTTCCCTCAGTAGCAAGCTTCATTAGGGATTCTAAGAGGTCTAAGATTTCCTGTTTGTTTACTCTGATGTGAGCAGTCCTCTCTCTTGGCAAATGTTCCTGTGGATGTGGGCTGTCGAAGAGGCATACCTGCTATATGCATGAATGTTAATTTTCTTTCTGGCTCTCAAGGTCTTGGTGAGGGCAATTAGCTCTACTTTCTACATTATATGCATGAATGTTAATTTTCTTTCTGGCTCTCAAGGTCTTGGTGAGGGCAATTAGCTCTACTTTCTACATTAAGTGCCAGGGAGAAGAGGTTCTGACCAGATAACATTTGTGTCATCCACCAGAGCAGCACCTGCTCATCTCCAACCTTCATGGAGAAAACTGCTCCCATCTTTTAAACCAGGTAGTGTAAGACCTGGAAAAAAAGTGGGTGCCCCAGCACCCCACATCTCAGAAGGCGACACCCAAATCACTCGCAAGAAATGGTCTTGATGCAACAGCAAGAGGATTTTTATTCTAGAGGCTCTGGGGTTCACAGCCATACACCATGCAGGGGTAGAGAACTGTGAGCCCCGAGTGCAGAATTGGGACAGCTTTTATAAGTTTACAAAACCCGTGTAACACAAACCCGTGTAACATAAACCAATCATTCCTTAGCATCGAGAGCCCGCGCAGTGCGAGCCAATTGATTTGTACCACTCCATAGCTTCTAAGCCAATCAGTTTAAATTATCCAAGCCCGTGCTCCGAGGACCAATCAGTTTCCTATAGAAGCCAGATAGCAACTAGTTAGCTCATTTCCTGTATGCATTTCCTGCCACAGTGTCAGGACCACGTACTCAAGGCCCTCCAACCAGCAGCAGGCACCAGGGGACTGGAGCATCAGCCAGGCATGAGTCCCGCAGCCCACACGGTGACCCCACTGGCCCAGCCCTGCTCCACAGAGCAACCCCAGTTGCTCCACAGAGGAGAGATGAGAAAGGATGCTGGAGACCCTCCCAAGCCTTAGGCATGAAGCTGGACACTGCAGGCGGGTGTCACACGTGCACTCCTGGGTGGGCCCAGGAAACGTGACCTTTCCCCCAATTTCTAACAAAGAGTGGGCTAAACTTCTGACCCTTTGGGGTCATTTAAGAGGTAGGCACAGGGGATCCCTAGGCTGTAATTCTCATCCTTTCAGTAGCTACTGCTTTCAGCAGGCATCAGTCTCTCCTATTGGGGCAGTTAGCTGCGGCCTGTTGGGTAGAAGTATATTTCGGCACCCATTTTGGAGAATATGTCTCACTCCAACAGGGGTAGGGACAGTGTGGCATGACACTAAATGTATGAGCTACCCATCCCATCCCTAAGTCCACTGTTCTTCTGGTAGTTCATGAATACATTTTGGTGCCAGTAGTTTCTTGGACTCAAGATCTTTTCTTGGAAACAGGGCCATTGGCTTAGAGGACTAAGTGTTAAGCCCATGTGTCCACCAAGAATTGAGTGGGTTTCCCCTCCACTCTCAGAGTTACCCTGGGTTGGGGGAGGTGGTCAGAACCCCATCTCCCCTAGTTATTGTCTTCACCCAGGGTTAATGCCTTTGTCACTTGACAGCTTTTTTCCCAAGACCTGGGAATTCTTCCTCCTGGCTTCCTTTAGGGCACTCTTGGGCCCAGTGGCCTCTCTCCTTGTAGTGTACGTACTGGTCCTTTTCTGTCTCTCTTCTCTGCTTCTCCTAACTACTGTAGCCAGGATTCTCTGTAGTTTCCTTCTCTGTGACATTTTTCTTTCTTTTTCTCTGTTCCCTATCCTCCTTTGTCTTCCTGTAATGGTAAACTTTCTCAGCAACCTTCACTAAATCCCTCTACAGACTTTCTCAGCAACCTGTACTAAATCCCTCAATGGCTTATTTTTTCCTTTCTGTGCTCTTTCTCCTCCTCTGTCTCCCTGTAATGGCAAACTGCACTACATCTCTCAATGGCTTATCCTGTCTTTCTAGCCTCTGAAGTTTTTTCTTGATATCTCTACTAGCCTGGTCTATAAAAGCCATTGTTCCAGTAGTTTCATATTCCTTATCCCTGGGGGTCATAGGGTGTATATTGGAAGAATGCCTTTTGATCAGCTATACAAAGACCCTGGTTCCTCTTTAACCTCACATACCTTGGTCAAATGTGTAGGTTGCCATGTGGCCCTGCTGATGGTTGACATTCAGGTACCCTTTACCTTTTGCTGTATTAAAGTCTCAGTCTGATCTAGTCAGGGAAAGCCCACTGTTTATGACAGCCTGGTCAATTGATGGTGCCCCTGTATCTGAGGGGTATTTGTTTTTGTTTCCTGTATCATAAATAAATGTCTCAATGAGATTAATTGGCCCCTTGGAACATATGCCCTTAGTGAGAGAGCCACCTCGGTTTCAGGGGAGGTGGCTCTCAGGTCCCCTCCTGCAGCTCCCTTGTCCCTTATTGACTGAGGATTCCAGAACTGGCAGGGGCCATGGGAGCAAGGGTAGGGAGATACAGAAATGGTCTTGGAGCAATAGGTCCACTGTTGAAGGGCCTTGGGGGGGGATCAATTTCTTCTTAGGTCCAAATCTCTTCTCACACTTCCTTTTTCCTGAAGGCCAGAATCTGTGAGGTGGGTCTTGGGAAAAGAAAGGCTTTATCTTATGGCAAGTGGGGGGGGGGGAGAAGATGAATCCTTCTCTAGATTCTTCTAAGTAACTATAAAGACTTTTTCTTCTATTGCTTTGATCACTTACAAGTCAAAGTTTCCTATGGATAGGTCATTTGGAGAAGCAGAGAGTAACTAACTTGCTTTTCAGTTGGTGTAATGTACAAACAACAATGGCATCAGTCTAAGTCCAAGAACACAGAACAAGATGCCAAGAAACACAGAGAAAAACAATTAGCACACAGATGCTCAACCCTGCCTCAGGTGGGCATCCAGGTCCAAGAACACATAGAACAAGATACTAATAAACACAGAGAAAAACAATCATCACACAGACAGCCTGACCCTGCCACAGATTGGCATCCAAGTTGGAGAACAGAGAGAAAAGACAATCAACATACAGTTTGCCCCTTGATGGGTCCAGTTACAGACATCAGGTATTCCTGCCCATTCTACAGGAACCAGATAACAGAGTTGCTCAGTCAGCTCCAGCTGTGCTAAAACAAACTAGGTGCTGCTGCCCATAAGACAGGAGCCAGATAAAACAGATTATAGCAAGACCCAGTTCCCATTGTTACTGTCTTGCCATTTCCAGAAGGAGCAGAGCCTCCTCCAGTCCCTGCAGTCTATATGTCTGCCCCATAGAAGTCGACCTTACCAGACACCATAGGTTCTTTGAGCCTCCCAGATGCTAGCAAGCAAACAGAAAGTTCAGTCAAGCTTACAGACACAGACTTTGACAAACAGTAAGACAGCCAAAAAAAAAAAAAAAAGAAAAAGAAAGAAAACAAAACAAAACAAAAAACCCCACAAAAATAAAGACAAAAGCAAAAAAAAAAAAAAAAAAAAAAAAAAAAAGGTCAGATTCCGAGAGTGAGCCATGTGGAGACAGGAATCAATGAAAAATGCGAGAGGAATTTTATTTAATATTTAGCACAATGGGGTCAGCCTGCACATGGAGACAGAACAACCACATGTAGCAGGCTGTGCAGGCCTTTTATACAGTCAGGGCAGCTGCCATTAGGCACAATGTGATTGACAGAGCAGTGTTACCTTTAAACTAATTGGTGTTAGGGAACCAGGTAGGTGGCCAATGGACTCTGGGCCTTCCCTAGCTGCAGGGAGGTCTGAGCAAAGTAATTTAGCCTTTCCCTTCTGGGAGTGGCAAGTGTTCTATGACCTTTCCAAAGTTCCTGAGTTAACCCTTTCAGGTTCAGGATGGTTTCAACCATTTCTCTAAAATTTGGTGACTTTCACAGCTAGAGTCTTGTTTTGTCTTTGTGTTATTTTCATGTGAGGACCCATGTAAGAAAACTGTGAGTTTACTGATAGCTATGGGTGGGACAGAGTACAAAATGTTATTTTTACAAGGTGGCTTTCTGTAAAGAATTGCATAAATCACGATTAGTGAGCTTACTTGAAAACAAGAACAGGAAGGGAATGCTCTGGAATGCCCTTATCTGTGTGGGAACAGCAAAGGCCAGCTTTTAAGCAGACTATTCTTTGTTGTACTTTTATTTACTTAAACTAAATGTAAACATTACAATGTTTGATTGCTTTAATTAAGAAGAAAAAGAAGACCTATCAGAATTACACTAGACTTCTTACCTGAGACCATGAAAGCTAGAAGATCCTGGGCAGATCTCATGTAGACTCTAAGAGAACACAAATTTCAGCCAAAACTACTATACTTCAGGCTTTCAATATTATAGTTTTTGGGTTCCAGCCTTTAAAGTTCTCAAAAAGTAAAATCAGCTACAGAGTGATACAAACAATGAAGCTGGGAAAAATAGGAAGAGAGTCCAAAATAAGCACTTACTTAGAATATATTCTGCTCCCTGTGTATAATGTTGCTTTGTTATATATATTTTCAGGGCTGATCATTTGGTGTTAGATAACTGAATAGACTTAATGGGAGACTATTCTCCCTCCTTCCCTCCCTCTCTCTCTCCCTCCCTTCCTCCCTGTCTCTCTCTGTGTCTCTGTCTCTGTCTCTCCCACCATCCCTGAATTACCTATAGATTTTTGTGTTGGGTTGAAGCATTATGAGTTTGCCCTCATCTGTATTATAATATCTATTTCTCTTTTTCCTGTTAAGCCCACTTTTTTGTTGTTTTGTTGGTGTTTTATGGGTATAGTTTCTGGCAATCTTTGGAGATACCATCTCACAACAAATTCCCTGATCTTCTGATTCTTAACCATTTTCCAAACTGATTATTGGACTTGATATACTCAAAAACACAATATGAAAATTTGTGTTTTTGAAATTAGAACCTTAAACTAATTAAGTTCTCCTGCTGTTCCTTTTGTAGGGTCAAATATCCAAGCCCACTTCTAAGTTTGAAAAACTAACTAAAACCCATCAATATCTCTGAGTTCTAAAGCCCCACAATCCCTAAACTTGAAATCCTATCAACTCCTGGGTTTAGCTAAAAATCCCACCTGTCCCCACATTGGAACTCTTCTCTCTGAACCCCTGAAAACTAAGCCTTCCAAGGAATCCTTTATAAAGCCTGCCCTGGGGTTCAGTTTCCTGCTGCTTCTTGACTGAGAAGAGGAAGTCTCCTTGTGTTTCTCCCAATAAATCTCTTGGGTGAGGTTTGTTGTATTGTGTCACTTCAAGGAATTTGATTTCAGAGTACCCTCAGAGATGTAATACATTTACTGGGGAAACCTTTCCTCTCAGAGATACTATACTTTTACTGGGGAAACCTTTCCTCTCAGAGCTGCAACATTTCCACTGATGAAATATTACTCCTGAAATGCCTCCATTAGTCTTTCCCCTTAGAGCTTCAACATTTACACTGGTACTTTCTGGCTTTATATATATATATATATATATATATATATATATATATATATATATATTTTATTTTCTATATTCTTTGTTTACATTCCAAAGGCTTTCCCCTTTCCCTGTTTCCCCCTCACCATATGTCCCATAAGTCCTCTTCCCCCCACCCCGACTAGTCCCCAATCACCCCCCCCCATTTCTCTGTTCTGGTACTCTCCTACAAAACTGGATCCAGTCTTTTCAGGACCAGGGTCCTCTAACTTTCTGGCTTTTTGATGAAAATTTAGGGCACCTTTTGAATTTTCTTTTATCTGGAAATAAACAGAATTTTGGATGTAATCATCTAAGTATACAAGAGGTTTACCACAAGCATATGTCAGAGTCAGTTAGTAGCCTAATCAGCTCCTTTTAAAGGCTTCTCTATAACATAACCCCGAGTCCTGGGGAAAACTCTATAGAGACATTATTCTTTGTCTTTAGCTTCAGGCCTAGTCATTTTTTTCAACTAATGTTTGGTAACAATCTTCCTCTTCTAAAAATCTAGTAAAGTGAAAGATAATTAGCACACTATGTAAATATCCTCCATTTTATTATCATACCCAACTTATTCATTCCTTCTAACCATTATTTATGGGTTCTCTGTTCTCCAGGGGAATGAGGTAACCTGTTTATATTCCTCTCTGGTAATCTGATTTTTGACTAGCAACTGTGCATTTTCTTTTGCTCAATTTCCTTAATTAGAGACCTAATTATTGATCTCTAATTATTATATCAAAAAAGAATTTAAATTTTCTTCTAAAACCTTTAAACATAGGTTTCAGTGTATCCTAAACTTGGACTACCATTGCAATAACTACAGCACACTCCAATACTTTATTTTAATTACTTAAGCATGTGAGACAGGTTCTCATTACACTTTCTTTAATAACAAAAACTATTCTTCTAGTCAAGGCTTAGACTCACAAGGTACAGAGTACAGAATGTATTCTGAGAATCTCTGTTAGAACTGATTTTTTGGCCTATAATTATATTAGAAGGAAAAGAAAAATTTATTAAATCCCACTGTCTGTGTTCATATTAAAAGATAATGCTTATAGTGAATTGACCTATTCCATATCTAAGGGCTTCAAGGGATAAAGAAAGAATAGAGACAAAGACACAGATATAAATAAAAATTAAGGGCTATTGGGACCTGCTAGCAAGCAAAACCTCAGGATATTTATTATATAGCTCAGGTCGAGGTGTAAACTATTAGGAGGTCCTTATTGGTGGGCAACCTGTCTTTAAGCATCCAGGTAGAAAAGGTGAAAATTATAGTTGCAAGTTTGTATACACACTGATCAATCCTTGGTAAACACTTGACCAGAAGACTTTGCAATCTTAACCTGGACCATGCAGAGAATGGCTTTGCCAAATATTCATGGGCCTGAGGTCCCAGTCCTTGTCCTGTCTTGGTGACTGTCAACAATATACACTCAGGGCTACTAACTACAATGTATCCTTCAATGAGTCCAGCTTAGTAAGGATCTCTTGACACTCTTTCTAATAAGAAAAAAAAATAGAATAGCTTCAAGTATAGATGGACATAACTCCTTGAGAAGGAATGAATACATGCCTAGAACAAAGTGTATGAACTGTGGGTAGCCAATGTCAATTAATCAATGCCAAAGTGTAGAAATAGAATATGAGTGGAAATTTTAGCAACAACTAAAAATTGATTTTAGGACATAAAAAAGTCTCAAAAACTTTACAATTAATATTATTGAGAGCAGAGTAATAATAAAGGCAGAAAGTCCCTCATTAGTGGCAAGTTTAATTTTTTCCCTGTGAAAATTTGCAACACATGGAGTAATAAAAGCACTTGCATCACAAAATATAGCAAAATATAGGTTGATTTAAATTATGAGTAAATCTTTTTCTCAAGGATTGGTCTATTCTCCACCATAACCTTAACTACAAAATGATTCTATATGATCTATTCCAGGAAATTGCAACTATGCTCTTGTTTCAGGAGGTTAGTATAACCACCTTACCCATGCCTTTGTTTCAGGAAATTACTGTAACCAACTTGCTATGCTTACGTTCTGTTTCTGGGATCTCCCTGTAGCAGGAGTGAGCCTAGGCAGGTTGTGCTCTTCCATCCAGCCATCTAGGAACTCTTTGGATTTGTGAACAGAACATGCACACACACACACACACACACACACACACACACACACACACACACTCACAGGCATATGCATGCACACATGCATGCACACACATATCAGTTAATTTTAAAATGTCTTGGCTACCTCAAAGACTGGACATTTATAAAAATTTTTTTATTATCTGGTGCCCAATTAGGGAAGTGGCCAGTGTCCACTTTGCCAGTTTTTTATATGACTCATTGCCTCTCTATTCTACAGCTCCAAATCTCTTCTGTCTCATACTACGTCATAGCTATCCTCTGTCAACTTCCCTCTGCATCCTAGACTGCTCAACATGAAGGGTTCCACATGTCTTCCTATTTCCAGAGACTGGCCACTGGCCTCTTTATTATTTGATTAAAAAACAACTGGGGAAAAGAACCTTTAGCATTTGGACATGTAGATTCTCGATAGAATCAAAGCATTAGAACCAATCTCTAATACCTCACCTTTTCTGTTCAAATTTAAAAAAACACACATAAATATAGTACAACCACAACATATATGTAAATCACAGAATATGATATGTAATTAACACCTGGCCCATCATATATTTTTCAATTAGATAAAGTATTCCATCAACATTAATTACTTAAAGAACAATACAAAGAATCAACAAAACCAGGAGCTGGTTCTTTGAGAAAATCATCAAGATTTAGAAACTCTTAGGCAGACTAACCAGAGAGCACAGAAACAGTATTCAAATTAACAAAATCAGAAATGAAAAGGGACATATAACAATAGAAACTTAGGAAATTCAAAAAATCATCAGATCCTAATACAAAAGACGTTACTCAACACAACACAACTGGAAAATCTGGAGGAAATGGACAATTTCCTAAACAGCTACCAAATACCTAAATTAAATCAGGAATAAATAGAGCCTCTAACAGTCCCATAACCCCTAAAGAAATACAAGTGTTCACTGAAAGTCTTCCAACCAAAAAAAAAAAAATGCAAAAATACTCAATAAAATTCTTGCCAACCAAATCCAAGAACACATCAAAACCATCATTCATCATGATGAAATAGGCTTCATACCATGGATGCAGGGATGGTACAATATATGGAAATACATCAATATAATCCACTATATAAACAAACTCAAAGAAAAAAAACACATGGTCATTTCATTAGATGCTGAAACAGCATTTGACAAAATTCAGCATCCTTTCATGCTAAAAGTCTTGGAAAGATCTGGAATCCAAGACACATATTTAAACATAGTAGAAGCAATATACAGCAAACTAGTAGCCAACATCAAACTAAAAGGAGAGAAACTTGAAGCAATCCCACTAAAATCAGGGACTAGAAAAGGTACGCTCTCTCTCCATATCTATTCAATATAGTACTTGAAGTTCTAGCTAGAGCAACTAGACAACAAAAGAAGGTCAAAGGGATACAAATAGGAAAGGAGGAAGTCAAGTTATCACTATTTGCAGATGATATGATACTTAAACGACCCAAAAAATCTCCACTAGAGAACTCCTACAGTTGTAAACAACTTCAGCAAAGTGGCCAGATATAAAATCAACTCAAGCAAATCAGTAGCATTCCTATATTCAAAGGATAAACAGGCTGAGAAAGAAATTGGGAAGATGACTCCCTTTAAAATAGTCACAAACAAAATAAAATATCTTGGGGTGACTCTAACCAAACAAATGAAAAATCTGTATGACAAGAACTTCAAGTCTTTGAAGAAAGAAATCAAAGAAGATGTCAGAAAATGGAAAGATCTTCCACGCTTGTTGATTGGCAGGATTAATATAGTAAAAATGACCATCTTGCCAAAAGCAATATACAAATTCAGTGCAATTCACATCAAAATCCCAACTCAATTCTTCATAGAGTCAGAAAGAGCAATTCACAAATTCATCTGGAATAACAGAAAACCCAGGATAGCAAAAACTATTCTCAACAGTAAAAAAAACTTATGGAGGGCCAGGGGGATCAGTATCCCAGACCTAAGGTAGGACTACAGAACACTAGTGTTAAAAACTGCATGGTATTTATAGAATGACAGACAGGTAGATCAATGGAATGGAATTGAAGACACAAAAATGAACCCACATACCTATGGCCACTTTATCTTTGATAGAAGAGCCAAAACCATCCAGTGGACAAAAAGATAGCCTTTTCAACAAATGGTTTTGGTTCGACTGGTAGCTAGCATGCAGAAGAATGCAAATCGATCCATTTTTATCTCCTTGTACAAAACTCAAGTCCACATGGATCAAGGACATCTATATAAAACCAGACAAACTGAAACTAATAGAAAAGAAATTGGGGAAGAGCATATGGGCACAGGGGAAAATTTCCTGAACAAAACACCCAATTGTCCCATCCTGTGGGACTCAGTTATTCATGGGTACGAGGGGGATCCAGCCTGAAAGATTAGGGAAATGGGCGAGACAAAGGAGCAAGACCAAGCAAATCCATTGTCAAGGTCTGTTTATTGTAACAAGGACAGTGAGTTTTAAGCAGTAAGGAAAAAGTGAATGGGGGAGGGTGAAAAGAGAAAAGAGAAAAGAAAAGAAAGAAAAGGACTGGCGAGATGGCTCAGCAGTTAAGAGCACTGACTGCTCTTCCAAAGGTCAAGAGTTCAAATCCAGCAACCACATGGTGGCTCACAACCATCAGTAATGAGATCTGACTCTCTCTTCTGGAGTGTGTGAGGACAGCTACAGTGTACTTACTTATAATAAATAAATAAATCTTTAAAAAGAAAGAAAGAAAGAGAAAGAGAGAGAGAGAGAGAGAGAGAGAGAGAGAGAAAGAAAGAAAGAAAGAAAGAAAGAAAGAAAGAAAGAAAGAAAGAAAAGAGAAAAAAATGAACAAAGCAAGGCCAAAATCCAATAGGCCAAACACCAAACCTTGCAGCTACATGTCTAGTGTATGGGACTTATCACACATTTCTCTCGATGACAAAAGACTTAAGTAGCTCTTTCAAATTTCCTACTCAATCCTTAACATATCTTTGTAGAACCACTTCTATTGAGTATAAGGAAGTTCTCAACTTATGTCTGAGTTTTTTCTGTTGTTGTGTTTAAGCACTCTATCTGAGGGAAGCATTAGGTAGGAGTGAAGGAATTTTGTCACCTTGTACTTCAAGGTCATCATCCATAATCAATGGAATTCAGAACTGGATTCCAAATAAAAACTGTAGCAGCAACCATAGAAGCATGCTACTTACTGGCTTACTCAGTCTCATGATCAGCTAGCTTATCAATCCATCCCAGACCTATTCCAGGGATGGTACCTATCAATCTCATATTACTCAGTACAGCACTGACTGACCCTCCAGAGATCCTGAGTTCAATTCCCAGCAACCACATGATGGCTTACAATCATCTGTAATAGGATCTGATGCCCTCTTCTGGTATGTCTAATGTCAGATACAGTGTATTGATATACATAAAAATAAGTAAATAAACCTTTAAAAAAACAAAACAAAACACTACACGACTACCTCGATGTGTTTCAGGCTAGTGCTTGCCCTCTTTCAAAAACATGTTTTACATATTTTCCAAAATAACTTTAATTTCAAGTTTTTATTTTGACATACCAAGTTAATGACTATAGTAAGAAAGTATAGTTCCATCTTTAATGAGGAATATCATGTACTCACAGGAGAGTAAAAGTCCATGAGAAAAAGTAATAACATGTTTTTCTAACAACAAATCCTAAGGGGAAGGGCTGCAGGGATGTAAATCCCAGGGATATTATGATATAATAAAATTCTGCCTCACCATTTCTGCTAAGGAAAATCAACTCATCTCAGGTAAACGCCTGAGATTCCTAATCCAATAAAATAAGATTAAAACTTACATTTTCAAAAAAGATCTATATATTTTTAAAATTAATGAATGTTTGTATCCTACTTGGATCAGTATGTCTAAAATCTATTTGAAATACTATTTTATCTTCAATAATGAAGATTGGCTTCTTATTAGTATCTATTATTAGCATCTATCAAACCACATTTTAATAATTTTAATAGATTATTAATAGATCATTTCAATTTGTGTGTACATATATGTGTGAATTCAAGGACTGAGTATTGTTTATCAGCATTTTTGATTACCTTTTTCTAAAACTTTCCTAAGATAAAGATTATGGAAATATACTATTAAAAATAAATTTTAAATTTCAGCTCTCTCTCTCTCTCTCTCTCTCTCTCTCTCTCTATATATATATATATATATATATATATATATATATAGGCAAATTCTCCTATAAAGACTCATGCCTATGTTCTAATTTTCATATTTTTTAAATCACAAACACTTTGAAAATCATAAAATTTCACATAATTTCACATAAACAAAAGGATATATATATATATATATATATATATATATATATATCATTACTCTTCATTTAGCCTTATATTTTTTCAGTGTTTCTAATATGAAATACATAATATCTTCAGCTATGCATATATATGTGTGACTTCATGTTAATTACACCATTTTTTAGCCTTTTCCATTGAATGACTATAAGATTTTTCTATTGGTTTCAAATGATACCCTCTCCAAATATTATACAAGTATGATGGCCAGGAAACGTATCTGGAAACAAAATTATTTAGGAATTATTTGTCGCTTATCATATACTAATTAACAGAACTTTTGCTGAGAAACAGTGGAAATATGAGCTGTTCTTTTGGTTAGGAATAGGGGTCTCACTTTTAAAACTCTGAGTTTTGCATAGAATCTTGATGCTTGGGGAATAATTTTATATATATCTGAATATTAAGTACAGTGAATTTGAAACTTCAATATGTATTCACTTATTCTCACTAACTTAGGAGGTGAATATATATTATTTTTAAGATTATAAGATGACATAATGGTGAATATATTATTCCTGTTAAGGAAAGCAAATTTAGGAAGACTAATGTGTGGGTGATATTTGCAAAGAACCATTTTTAGATCCCAGAGTTTATTGTTATGTGAGAGAGATTATTAAAATGAAATAAATCAATCTTATTTGAAGATTGAAATATAATTATATGTTTATTTGAGGATAAAATAAATTAAAACTAAAATAATTTTCTGCAAAATAAATGTATTTTTAATTTTTAATTTTTAAAGTTGATCCAAGAAACATGTACGGGAGAAATTGCTCCTCTCTGGATGAATTCATTTTGTTGGGAATTACTGATAACCCTGAAATGAAAGTGGCCTTCTTTACCATATTCCTACTTATTTATCTCATTAATCTTCTTGCCAATCTTGGGATGATTGCCTTAATTAGAGTGGACACTCAGCTGCACACACCCATGTACTTCTTCCTCAGCCACCTCTCTTTCTGTGACCTCTGCTATTCTACAGCAATTGGACCCAAGATGCTGGTGGATCTTTTAGGTGAGGATAAATCAATTTCCACAGTTGGATGTGTACTGCAGTTCTTCACCCTCTGTGCCTTTGTAGATTCTGAGTGTCTACTGCTGGCAGTAATGGCCTATGATAGATACCAGGCCATCAGTAACCCATTGCTCTACACAGTGAACATGTCCAGCCAGCTATGCTCCCTCCTGATGGCTGGGGTTTACCTGGTGGGAACAGCAGATGCTTTGATACATACTACCTTGGCCTTCAGTTTGTGTTTCTGTGGGTCCAATGAGATCAACCACTTTTTTTGTGATGTTCCTCCTCTTCTATTAATATCTTGCTCAGATACGGAGGCAAATGAGTTAGTTTCATTCATAGTTTTTGGGTTTATTGAACTAAGCACAATTTCTGGACTTCTTGTCTCTTACTGTTATATCATCTCATCAGTCTTGAAGATCCGCTCTGCTGAAGGAAGGTCCAAAGCTTTTACCACCTGTGCCTCCCATCTGACTGCAGTTGCAATTTTTCAGGGAACTCTGCTCTTTCTGTATTTCCGTCCAAGTTCTTCCTACTCTCTGGATCAAGATAAAATGACATCCTTATTCTACACCCTTGTGAATCCAATGTTGAATCCTCTGATTTACAGCCTGAGGAACAAGGATGTGAAAGAGGCTTTTGAAAAGTTGAAGAAGAAAAGGTGATTTTATATCAATTTCAGATATAACTGTCCATGTTTGCTTTTAAGTCATTCTCCATCACAAAACATTACATCATGTACTAATTAATAATAATATATCAACAAGCCTATCATCTAATATTAGTAAAATATTGCTTATGTCTATGTCTAGCTTTTAACAAACATCATATCAAACAAAGAGAGATCTTTGTAGATATTTAACCAACAATTTCTATTGTGCTGAAATTGTATGGATCCGTACTTTCATTCAATATCAAATTTAATATGATATAGTGTATTATTCATTGATTTTGGGAGATTTGAATTTTTAAAAGAAACCTAAGTAGATTAATTGACATTGATATGTGTGTGTATGTGTGTGTATACATACATATATAACTAATGAATATTCTCATAATTTATATAGATTTCAGAGATGTCTATGTGCATAAATCTATTGACAGAGCACCAGAGCCAACTCTCTAATCCAGTTTTAAGATACCATTTTTTTAAGAGGTAGATACTCTGTCCTTACAGAAGAGAAAAAAAGATGCTTTCAGGGAAGGGGAAATAGTCTGTGTCATGACTCTGACAATAGTTGTCTGCTGTGGGTACACATGTTTGTAAACTCCATTATGTTTGATTAACACAAGTACCTGTCTTGGCAATAAATAAATGGGAAAAGCATGGAATATTTTATGTTCATAATTGTCCCGACCCGCGGGACTCAGTTATTCGTGGGTTCGTGGGGGATCCAGCCTGAAAGAAGAACTAGCAAGACAGAGGAACGAGACGAAGCAAAACCGTTGTCAAGGTCTGTTTATTGTAACAAGGACAGTGAGTTTTTTTTCTTTTTTCTTTTTTTTTTATTGTATATATTCTATATTTACAATTCATTTCCCTTTTTCTGGTTCCCCACCCCCAAAGGTCCCACATGTCCTTTTCCCTCCCCCTGCTCCCGCATCCACCCCCTCCCACTTTACTGTTCTTGTACTCTCCCACAATGATGTTTTGGTCCATTCTAGCACCAGTGTCCACTCCTTTCTTCTTGTGAGACATCACTTGATATGTGATTTGTGTCTTTGGTGTTCTAAGCTTCTAGGCTAATATCCACTTATCAGTGACTGTATACCATGAGTATTCTTTTGAGACTGGGTCACCTCACTTAGTATGACATTCTCCAGCTCCATCCATTTCTCTAAGAATTTCATGAATTCATTGTTTCTAATGGCTGTATAGTACTCCATTGTGTATATATACCACATTTTTTGTATCCATTCTTCTGTTGAGGGACATCTGGGTTCTTTCCAGCTTCTGGCTATTATATATAAAGCTGCTATGAACATAGTGGAGCATGTATCCTTATTGCATGCTGGTGAATCTTCTGGGTATATTCCCAGGAGTGGTATGGCTGGGTCCTCCGGAAGTATCACGCCCAGTTTTCTGAGGAACTGCCATACTGATTTCCAGAGTGGTTGTACCAGCTTGCATTCCCACCAGCAGTGGAGGAGTGTTCCTCTTTCTCCACATCCTCGCCAACACCTGATGTCTTCTGAGTTTTTAATCTTAGCCATTCTGACTGGTGTGAGGTGAAATCTCAGGGTTGTTTTAATTTGCATTTCCCTCCAGCCCAGGACAGTGAGTTTTAAGCAGTAAGGAAAAAGTGAATGGGGGAGGGTGAACCAGATAAATCATCCTTGGAATGCGAGGGTGAGGAAGGTTGGGTAAAGGTCAGTTAGCTAGTTCCTGTACGAGGTTCCATTTAGCCAGTTCCTAGTTTAGCTTGTTCCTTGTTTAGCCAGTTCCTGGAGCAGCGGTGAGGAATGGTGCTGAGTCAATTGCATACATGACTCAGAAGTTCCTGTGAGATGGTTGCACTTCAGCCCCTTAATGTAGATGCCTGTTTCCAACATCTCCCCCTGTTTTGTATAATCGATGGAGAGCCTGTCTTAGGCCACACACGATGTGCATCCATAGCCAGCACCTTTGTATACAAGTGTATGTGGATAGAGTCTCTGTCTTAGGCCACATGAGGTGTGTCCATGTCCAGCTCTTGCAGAGAGGGTTTCTGGGCTATGCCCAGCACTCCTGAGAAAGGGCTCCTGGGCCATGACTTCATGTTACTTCCCGTCATGGAGTCACTCTACAGCCTTATAGGTGTGCACCTGGCATATGGCATTGTGCTATCTCCCGTCATTGGCATCTCCATAGCAAATCAAAACAACCCAGAGATTTCACAGCACTCCAATCAGAATAGCTAAATCAAAAATTCAGGAGACAGCTGGTTCTGGAGAGAATGTGGAGAAAGAGGAACACTCCTCTACTGCTGGTGGGATTGCAAGCTGGTACAACCACTCTGGAAATGAGTCTGGTTGTTCCTCAGAAAACTGTGCATGTTATTACCAGAGGACCCTGCTATACTTCTCCTGGACATATACCCAGAGGAATCCTCGTCATGTAATAAGGACCCATGCTCCACTATGTTAATAGCAGCTGTATTTATAATAGCCAGAAGCTGGAAAGAACCCAGATGTCCCTCAATGGAGGGATGTATAAAGAAAATGTGGTATATTTACACAATGGAAGACTACTCAGCTTTGAAAAACAATGAATTCATGAAATTCTTAGGCAAATGGGTGGAACTGGAAAATATCATCCTAAGTGTGGTAACCCAATCACAACAGAACACACATGGTATGCATTCACTGATAAGTGGATATTAGCCCAGAGGGAAACTAATTGAAAAGAAACTGGGGAAGAGCCTTGAACATATGGGCATAAGGGAAAGTTTTCTGAACAGAACACCAATAGCCTAAGCCCTAAGAATAAGAATTGACAAATGGGACCTTATAAAATTACAAAGTTTCTGTAAGGCAAAGTATACTGTCAACAGGACAAAACGACAGCCAAAAATTTGGGAAAAGATCTCTATCAATCCTACATCCGACAGAGGTCTAATATCCAATATATACAAACAACTCAAGAAGTTAAACTCCAGAGAACCAAATAACCCTATTAACAGATGGGGTACAGAGCTTTACAAAGATATTTTTCCTGAGGAATATCGAATGGCTGAAAAGCACCTTCAAAAATGTTCAACATCCTTAGTCATCAGGGAAATACAAATCAAAACAACCTGAGATTTCACCTCACACCAGTCAGAATGGCTAAGATTAAAAAAAAACCTCGGGAGACAGCAGGTGCTGGAGAGATTGTAGAGAAAAAGGCACACTCCTCTATTGCTGGTGGGATTGCAAGCTGCTATAACCACTCTGGAAATCAGTTTGGTGGTTCCACAGAAAACTGGGCATAACACTCCTGGAAGACCCTGTTATACCACTCCTGGGCATATACCCATATGTTTCTTCAGCATGTAATAAGGACACATACTCTACTATGTTCATATCTGTCCAGACCTGCAGAACAGTCAATGGGGTTCCATGGACCACCTAAATAGAGAATGGGGGACAAGAGAAGCAAGAGATGGACAGCAAGACAGTATTCTGATCAAGCTGTCAAATTTTATTTTTTACAAAAGGCAATATAAAGGAAAGCAAGCATGGTACAGGGAGGGGTAAAGGGAGCAAGACATTGTTTTGGGGAAACAATCTCAAGGGGCAAGCATTGTCTCTGAGGAACAGTTTCTCAGAATTGTCTCTCAGAATCTCAGGGAAAAGCTGGCTATTGCTGCAGGAAATTGGCACAGTAAATTGATCATGAGGAGGTGAGATGGAAAGGAGTTGCTATGGTAACCTAACCACAGGTGAGCTCTGTTTGTTCTAGCCCACTCAGGTAAGCTCTGTATGTACTGATCACCTTGCTACTTGGCTAATCTTGAAAGCTAGTATTTTTTCCTTCTAAAAGCAGGCTTAAAATGGCTGAAAGGAGGATGCTTTGAGGTCTATGTGAGAATGGCTCCTGGCACATAGCAGCCGTATTTATAATAGCCAGAAGCTGGAAAGAACCCAGATGTCTCTCAAAGGAGGAATGGATAGAGAAAATGTGGTATATATACACAATGGAGTTCTATTCAGCCATTAAAAACAATGAATTCATGAAATTCTTAGACCAATGGATGGAACTAGAGAATATCTTCCTTAGTGAGGTAACCCAATCACAAAAGAAGACTCATGGTATGCTCTCACTTATAAGTGGATATTAGCCTAGAAGCTTGGAATACCCAAGACACAATTCACCTTTCAAATGATGCCATAGAAGGAGGAAGAACAAAGTATGGATCCTTGGGTCCTGTGTAGAATGGAGAAAAAATTCCCACAGAAGGAGATCCAAAGACAAAAGTTTGAGCAGAGTCTGAGGGATAGACCATCCAGATCCCCACCCAGGGATGCATCCTATATACAGTTAAAAAACCAAGACATTATTGTGGATGCCCACAAGTGCTGGCTGGCCAGAGCTGGATATAGCTATCACCTGGGAGGCTCTCCTAGTACAGGACAAACACAGAGGGGGACACTCTCAGCCAGCCATTGAAGTAAGCACTGAGTCCTAAGTGGGGGAGCTAGAGAAAGGACCCAAGGAGCTGAAGGGGTTTGCAGTGCCACAGGACTAACAACAGTAAGAGTCACCCAGTACTCCCAGAGCTCCCAGAGACGAAACCATCAACCAAAGAGTACACATGGAGTTACTCATGGCTCCAGACACATAGGCAGCAGAGGATGGACTTGTTAGACACCAAAGGGAGGAGAAGTCTTTGGACCTGGAAAGACTTGATGCAGTAGTGTAGAGGAATAGCAGAACAGGAAAGCAGGGGAGGTTGCTTGGCAAAACAGAGATGGGTTATGGGATTTTCGGGGGGGGGAACCAGGAAAGGGGACAACATCTGAAATGTAAGTAAAGAATATACCTAATTAAAAAACATTAATTACTTAAAGAGTTTATGATTTTATATCTTAATTATATTTTGTTTTTAGCCTGTAATATCATCTGAAAACCATCCTTTTAACTCTATTATATCTTTTAATGTTAAATAGTTTAAAGTTTACTTATGAGACTAAAACTAGTCTTCATCCCTATTAGAAATCCAAGAATGAATATTTCCTGAGTATATAGGAAGCACCAAACAACTAACATAGCTTCTAAAATTTAAACAGTTTTAAAGACATATGACAGACCCTATTCCTTATAACTTTGGAGCATTTGTCATTAGCCTTCTGACACAGAACCATTTGACAAGCCTTGAAATGGAGCAGGAACTATGAAGGACTAGCTTGTTCTGTCTTGGCAAATCTGAACTCTCAACTCTCCTTTATTGCATGTCCTTCCCTGGATAGTATTTTTTTGTGTGTAGATGCATAGGACAATTTCTGTCCTGTGGCTTCTTTGTCATGATAAGCAACCTCTCCTGGACGTAAAGATGATCTATTGTTCTTTAAAGAAGAATGGGGAAGATGTCAGGATCAAACATGTCTGGTTGTCAAATAATCTTTAATAATAAAATAATATTAAATGTTACATTTTGTGAATTTAAAATGTTTTGAAGTCTATGTAAAATAGATTTGAATTGTTAAACCTTCCCTACTCTTAACCATTTATATTTGAGTAAATTGAAAGCACTTCAACTGGAGATCAACATGCAGAAGAATGTGAATTGACCCATTCTTATCTCCTTGTACCAAGATCAACTCCAAGTAGATCAAGGACCTCCACATAAAACCAGACACACTGAAACTAATAGAAAAGAAACTGGGGAAGGCCCTGAAGGATATGGGCACAGTGGGAAAGTTTCTTAACAGAACACCAGTAGCTTATGCTCTAAGATCAAGAATTGACAAATGGGACCTCATAAAATTACAAAGTTTCTGCAAGGCAAAGGACACTGTCAGAAGGACAAAACAACCAACAAATTGGGAAAAGATCTTCACCAACCCCACATCTGACAGAGGGCTAATATCCAATATATACAAAGAACTCAAGAAGTTAGACCCCCCAAACCAAATAACCCTATCAAAAATGGGGTACAGAGCTAAACAAAGAATTTTCACCAGAAGAAATTCAGATGGCTGAGAAGCACCTTAAGAGATGTTCAACATTATTAGTCATCAGGGAAATGCAAATTAAAACAACCCTGAGATTCCACCTCACACCAATCAGAATGGCTAAGATTAAAAACTCAAGGGACAATAGGTGCTGGCGAGGATGTGGAGAAAAAGGAACACTCCTCCACTGTTGGTGGGATTGCAAGATGGTACAACCACTCTGGAAATCAGTCTGGCGTTTCCTCAGAAAATTGGGCATGACACTTCCAGAGGACCCTGTCATACCACTCCTGGGCACATAGCCAGCAGATTCCCCTGCATACAATAAAGACACATGCTCCACTATGTTCATAGCAGCCTTACTAATAATAGCCAGAAGTTGGAAGGAGCCCAGATGTCCCTCACAGGAGGAATGGATACAGAAAATGTGGTATATTTATACAATGGAATACTACTCAGCAATTAAAAATAATGAATTCATGCAATTTGTAGGCAAATGGTTGGATCTGGAAAATATTATTCTAAGTGAGTTAACCCAGTCACAAAAGAATACACATAAAATGCAATCACTGATTAGTGGATATTAATGAGCCCAAAAGCTTTGAATACTCAAGGCACAATTAGCAAATAAAAAGATCCCCAAGAAGAAGGAAGGAAAGGACCCTGGTCCTGAAAAGACTGGATCCAGTTTTGTAAGAGAGTATCAGAGTAGAGAAATGGGGGGGGGGGTGTTGGGGATTGGGCTGAGGGAAGAGGACTTATGGGACATATGGTAAGGGGGAAACTGGGAAAGGGGAAAGCCTTTGGAATGTAAACAAAAAATATAGAAAAAAATATCAAAAAAACCCCAAAAATAAAATAAAATATAATAAAATTAGAATCTTATATAATCATAAATTTACTATCTGGTCCTTAACATTCTAAATGGTTTGTATAGGCAGATATTAGAAGTTTTGGGTCAAAGCCTTGTATTCTTTATTATTATTATTATTATTATTATTATTATTATTTTATTTTTTTTTGAGACAGGGTTTCTCTGTGTAGTCCTGGCTGTCCTGGAACTCACTCTGTAGACCAGGCTGGCCTTGAACTCAGAAATCTGCCTGCATTTGCCTCCCAAGTGCTGGGATTATAGGCGTGTGCCACCATGTCTGGCTTAAAGCCTTGTATTCTTAAATAAGATGTGTAGACACAATGCCTAACTAAGAGTAACAATATTAATTTCAAATTGTAATCAATATAAAGATTATATGAACGAAAACCTCAATTCTATATAAATATATGTTTTGTACCAATGTAAGAAATTGTAGCTTTAATTTTGTGTCAAATACAAAGACTTTTATCAATGTAAAATTATGGCTGTACAATGTTTTATTCAAGAATAAAACTTAGTAATACATGCCATCTGTTTCCTCCCTGTTCAAAATTCTTACCATTTCCAAATTGTCCCTTAAAATGACAACCTATCTATAATTTGTAAAACAACTATAACCAGGCACCCAAACCCAGGGGATTGTGCTGACAATACTCCATGGCTTCTTCCTGCTAAGTAGGAACAAGAAGAAATTCTTTAAAGAGGTGGGGAATGATAGGAAAATTAGAAAAAGTTGGTTAGACTTAAGAAAGCTGGTGTTGGCATCTGTTATGCAGTGTCTGTATGTTTAGAGACTCAGGGCTCGACTGGAGTTTTGATTGAATCTGCCTGAAATGTTGGATGAGGCGAGATCATCTGGACTGAGTTGCAATTCCTGAAGCTGTTTTGGAAGCAAGTCTCTGGACAGCATCAGGAAGCAGGGGTCTAAAACAGCAGGTCATTACAGCATCTCTGAGGGTGAATCTTGTCAAAGCTGTACATTTTTTAATATGTGAATCTCATAACTAAGATTTTAGTATCATTAAAATATTCATATGGATTATGCAGGGTGCACAGTTCAGTTAAAGATGAACTAATGGCGACCCTAGATACAGGTGCACAGGCCTTTTTAAAGAGCATTAGGAGATTTTTATAGAAGAGTTAGGAAATCTAAAATTTCATTGGTGGATGCTAGGAGGTCACAGAGGTCAACTTCTCATTGTTTTGTGTCAAGAGGTCAGTGGTCTACATTCCTATGTTATGAACGTTTAACCACAGGATAACAGGACTACTCAGGACAGATGGCCCATCCTACAATAAGATATTTTGCCATGCATGCCTCAGGTTGTCCTTTAGGAAGGGGTTTTATGATGTAGTTCCTGGATTTTATGGTCTGTTCCTGGAGCTGGAGCGGTATGTTCTAGTTCCTGGCACTTATGGTCTGTTCCTAGAACTGGTGCATTATGGCCTTCTTTACAAAATCATGAATGATCCTTAAATGAAGACAAATAAGGTTTATGTTGTCCTTTCAATGGTATGTACTATTACATTCTCAATACCCATGATATACCCCACAGACACAATGAAGTTGAAGAAGAAGGAAGGCCCAGTTGAGGATACTTCAATCCCTCTTAGAAGGAGAACAAAATAATCATGGGAGCCAGAGAGAGGGAGGCATCTGGGCAGGAGACAGTAAGGCAAGAGGAATAAGGGGTCAGAATCAGGCATGGAGAGACATTGAAGAGAGGTCCAGAGGGCCAGGTGAATGAATAGAAATATTTAGCTGTCTGGGTAGGTGGTAGGAGAATAGGAAGTCCCAGAGACCCAGGATGAGGGAGGCTCCCAGGAGTCAGTACCAGTGACCTTAGCTAAAACCTCCAACAGTGAGAATATGGAATTTGAAGAAACCACCTCCAGTAGCCAGATAGGACTTTTAGTGGAGGGATAGGGACACCAATGCACCTACAAAACTTTTGAACCCAAATTGGTCCTGCTAAAAGGAAATGCAGAGACAAAGATGGAACAGACTCTGAAGGAATGGGAGACCAGGGAGCATTTTGAGACCCATCCTATGGGCAGGCACCAATCCTTCAAGCTGTTAATGATGCTATGTTGTGTTTGTAGAGAGAAGCCTAGCTTAGCAGCCATCTGAGGGGCTCTACCCAGCAACTGACTAAAACAGATGCTGACACCCACATCAAACATTGGAAGGAGGTCAGGGACCCCTATGGAAGAGGGAGGGGAAGGATTGAAGACCCTCAAGGAGATAGCAACTTCACAGGAAGACCAACAGTGTTAACTAACTGGGACACCTGGATGCTCTTAGAGATGGAGCCACCAAACAAAGAACAGGCAGAAGAAGATTCGAGGCCAGGGCACATATGTATCAGAACACTGGACTTGATGGGAAAGGATGTTACTAATCCTGAAGAGAAGACTTGATGAACTGGAGTTGGGGGATGCTGCGCGGAGATGAGTGGTAGAGAGGCTTCCCTCTCTGGATGAAGGAGATGGAGAATAGGGGGAGAAACACTGAGGAGGAACCAGGAGGGGCAGCATTTGGGATGTAAATAAGTAAATACATACATACATACATACATACATACATACATACATACATAAATTAAAGCATACTACCAATGATTCCTAAAAGGCTATTGTTATACTGAAATAATCCACAGGAGAAAGATACAGACCTTCACACATCTTTAAGCTGACTGGAGAGGGAACTGTCCCTAAAGCTGTTGCCTGTCTTTGGAATCCTTCCCCAACTGGGCTGCCTTGTCTGGCCACAAGTGAAGATGTACCTAATTCTGTAGATACTTGATGTGTCAGGATGGGGCTTGGTGGTAGATACCCAGAAGGAGGAGAGGAGAATGGAGGGGGTGGAGGGAACTCTCTGAGGGGGTAGAGATCTGGATGTAAAATGGATAAGTAAATAAATTAATTAATGGAGAAAATAAAAGAGAGTATATTGAATACTCTAGTCTGCTAATCAAGAGCTTCTGCCTGGGTAAGATTCTCTGAGAAAAGACAAAGGAGCTTAATCTGTTTAAAAGTCAAAAAGGTCAAATTCACTGTTCTTCCCATCAACCAAGGGGTACACATGGTTCCAGCCAAAAATGTGGCAGAGGAATGCCTTGTTGGGCATCAGTGGGAGGAGTGGTCCTTGGTCAGGAAAAGGCTCAATAGATGCCCTAACATAGGGAAATCCAGGTTGGGGGAGGTGGGAGTGAGTTGGGTGGAGGAGCATATACATTGAGACAGGATGTGGGAGGAGGGGCTGGGGTTCTTTGGGGAAGGGGGAAATTGAGAAAGGTTTTACCATTGGCAATGTAAATGAAGATGGTATTCAATAATAATAAAAAAAGAAATCTAAAAAAAAATATAAAAAGCTTATTGCACCTTCTGCCAGCTAAAGAGGTTTTACAATGTAACCATTGATCTGATGAAGGTTCACCCAGTTGCATTCCTCAGGAGGAACCAAACTGTTTTTACTTAGCAGGATGCTTTCTCAGCAGGAAAGGATATGTCTTTGGTGTAAAACATTTTGTCAAGAGGAATTAGAAGACATTTGTTTACTCTCAAATGTTGCTTCCAAGGGGAGGAGTTTAGGGGTCAGGGCAACTTGACCTTTTTAAACCTATTCCAACACAATGAAGTAAAAGTAAGTAAAAGTATTCTTGGGACAGCTAAATGCTACATCAGGACACTGTATAGCATGAATGACAGGCAGTGACTATCATGCAGAGGGCAGTCAATTCCTTTGCATTTATTCTTTTAACACTCACTGACTGAAAGAGCTCAATGCTGAGATAGTTTCGTGGAGTCCTGGGTTCAAATTCCAGTACCACTAAAGTTACGTTTTATCTTTTGTAATCAGGGAATCAGGCCAAGAGATAGTATTGCTTTTTTCAGATGAGAAAACAGGATATAGAAATGTGAAATCATGTATACACCATAACAATTGCTAGTTGTGTTGAAACTGCTAAGTAAGTTGTTCAGATTCCAGGTCACAGTAGTACACTGATACAGGCAGGTAGTGAATTTCAAAAAGACAAGGCAGTCTAATGGTCTAGTCTGGTACAACATTGGCATCAAATATTTGAAAGAAAGAGCACTACTGGCAGTTCATTTCTTCTAGAAGAGTAAAGGAACAAGTAGAGAAGTTGGGGAATACTATTTTAAAACAAATGAATGTAATTATCATCGTTAAACTTTAAAATTATTTTATACTATTACATAAAATTTTGAAATATAAGAAAACAAATATTTATTTCATACAATAGAACTGAAACCACTCAGTGCCACAGAGCCTAATATAACTTCCGCGTTCCAACAGTCACTTAAAGTAGTATTGATGATTTTATGCTGTATCATTTGTTTTATTTCTCTGTTCTTTATACCCCCCTTTAAAAATAAAATTGAACACTACAAAATTCACAACATCCATGTCATATGTCAGTTACTGAGAATGACCCAGTAAAAATGATTCATTTGATTTATGTATCAGAGTGTATATGTATCCCCATTGTATAGGTGGGGACTCTCTTTCACCAGTACTCCGAATGTAGATGATACATAAATAAAAGACACTTGATCATTTTATCTGAAGGCTCTTCAATTACTTGATGGCTAAAGATAACTTTTCTACAATTCTCTTCAGAGCACTTTTTACTTCCTGATTTCTTAAGCTGTAGATTAGTGGGTTTAACATGGGAATTACTACCACATAAAACACAGAAGCAAATTTGTCTGTGTTCAGAGAATGGCTTGACTTGGGCTGAAGGTACATGAAACTTACTGTTCCATAAAATATGGTGATTGAAGTCAGGTGGGATGCACAAGTGGAAAAGGCTTTCCTTCTTCCTTCAGCAGAATGAATCCTCAGGATGGCAAAGACAATGAAGACATAAGAAATGAGCACAATCACCAGAGAGCAAAGGGTGTTGAAGCCAGCAATGATTAGCAACATCAGCTCTTTGACACGAGTGTCAGAACAGGCCAGAGCAACTAAGGGAACATCATCACAGTAGAAGTGGTTGACTACATTGGAGCCACAGAAAGACAAGCGGAAGGTTGCCACGGCTTGTGCAAGCCCCACAGTGAATCCATAGAAGTATGTGCTGGCAATGACCTGAAGACAGAGCTTCCTAGGCATGAGGACTGCATAGAGGAGGGGGTTCCAGATGGCCACATACCTGTCATAGGCCATGATTGACAGCAAGTACAGCTCACAAACAACAAATGTGACAAAGCAACACAGCTGAGTGGCACATGCATAGAAAGTTATACTTTTAACTTCACGTAGAAAATTTAACAGAGTGTTTGGAGTGACAGAAGAGGTAAAACAAAAGTCAATAAAAGCCAGGTGGGTCAGGAAAAAGTACATGGGGGTATGAAGCTGAGGGCTCACTTGAATTAACACAATCAATCCAATGTTACCCACAACACTAGTTAAGTAGATGACTAGAAACACACCGAAGAGACTGACCTGAAGCTCTGAGTCATCTGTGAGCCCCACAAGGATGAACTCAGACACTGCAGAGTGATTGCTGTTAACCATTGTAGATACATGTACTAAAAGTCTTCAGGGCATACAATGCCGACCTAAATTCAGAGGTCGATTCTGACTCATTGATCTTGCATCAGAAATTCATAAGAAGTGCTTCACGTGGTTTCAGCATTCAGAATGACACATGTCACAGGTAGATTTATCAAAATTTGCGACCCTGTGGGATTTGTAAAAATATAGTTTTGTTTTCATTTTGCTAGTTGAATAATCAAACCCATATTAGCAGACAGTTTCCTGAGTCCAGTCATCTCAGGAACAAGCTCTACTTTCCTGACAGTATCAAGTGGAATTTATGTTCTCAGGACTGGGAATCCAACTCCTATCCTGTTTCTTCAGATGTTTCATGTTTTTCTATTAATCATTAAATGTTGCAAAGAGGGAAGAGGCTCTTATCCTGTTATCTAAACAAAGCCATACAAGTCACAAATGTATCACTTGTCTTGACTTTATACACTATATGCAGTTTGTGCATTCCTTAGTCCTTTATTATTACAAAATTCTAGGCCAGAGTCCCATTGGGGATATGGCTACAAAAGCAGAATCAAGATCCCTGAAACCAGATGACCCAGATAAGCCCAGTCGGCAATGTCAACTTCTTTGCTTAACTTCTTGGGTCAAAATGCGACTGGTTAATGCAATAGCCCATCCCAGTCTCCCTTGCTTGTTGCCATTCAATGAAAATGCTGCAGTTTCCCCATTCAGGAGCACAGTTCAGACCACAAACTGGCTGCCTCCCTCCCTGCACATGCAGAAAATAAAGCTTTCATTTTTAAACTTTTGTCTCTGATGTGAATTTTCTGGACTTCCACCCTGCACCCAACAGCGATACCTATAGGAAGAGGGAGAGGCTGAGGGGCAAGTTTTCATTTTTTATAGATTAGTTTCAGTAATTGTACTATACTTATCTCAATATATACCAATCAAACCACAGTATTTAGAGTGTTATGAACTATACAGTCTTGGTATTATTGAACAGATAGATACAATGTTTCCATTTCCCTAAATCCCATTATTACTTCAGTTACTTGTTTTTCATTCCCATCACTTATTTCTTTTATGTATTCCACAGCAAGCCCAGTCCAACACAGCAGAGGAACTTGTATCTCGAAGCAACTGTGTAGAGCCTGCACCACTTAGCATGGCTTTTGTATTTGACTGCATTTTGTTTGTTCTATTCCTCCATCTAAAATATTTTCCCTCAATTGCATCATTTAAATAATTTCTTAACTAAAAATATAATGGCAGTTTGTAATTGAAGCAATTACGCTCTGGTTGATCTTTTGGGATGCAATTTACTTAATCAGCAATAATACATACTTGAATGACAACCACTATAAAGAGAAAGGATACTGAGTACTATTTAATTATGTGGGGAATAAAAACAAAAGAACAAAGCAAAACAATAATGTTTACCTAGAGTTTAATGTTTATAAAGAGTTTGAATATGGGTTGTTACACTTCCAAAATTTGACAGTTAACTTTGCATATAATATTTCTAAACACAGTAGATGGGCCTCTGAGAATCTTTAATCAATTTTTATTTAATTACTTCAACAGTAATGCTTCATTTTATTTACTTACATTTGGAAACAGAGATTTATTATGTTGCCCAGACTGGGTCCTTATTCAGCTTCCTAAGAGCTGGCATTAGAGGCACTTATAACCATGCCTTGCTTAAAGGTAGTTTTCTTCTCCCAAATCATAAATATACTTCCACAATTTCTTCATTAAGCTGAATTTATTTTTATTTTATTTAAATGGATGTTTTGTCTGCATGCATGTTTATGCACCAAATGCATGAGGTACCCATAGAAGCTGAAAAGGGCTTTGGATCTCCTAGAACTGGGGTTACAGCAGTTGTGAACCACCTTAAGGAAATCAAGTTTTTTGCAACAGCAACAACTCCTCTTAACCGTTTATCTATAGCTATAAATCCTGTTTTGACTTCTGAAATATTATAGTTAATTATGTTATCACTAATCACTACTAGTCCATATACTGCACATTGGTTTTAGTAATTAAATTTAGGACAACATAGACCTTTTTTTAAATTAGAAATTGTAGAACATTTTTAATATAAGCTATCAGGATCTGAAGACTCTGGTTTCCATTTGAAGATTGTATTCTAAACAATTACAGTAGGTTGGTTGAGCTAACAATGGATTAAAAGTACCATCATAACATTATTTTATTTTTATTTTTGTAACTATTAACGTTATCTGAAGCGATTCATCCTCCTACTTTTAGCCAATGTCTTGGTAACAAATGACACAAATGGTGTATTAAAAGAGTGCTAATATGGTTGGAGATGTTGATACAATATTAGTCAACCATACATATAAGAATGGGTTAAATTTCCAGCAAAAATAAATAGCAGTGTGGTGGTACACACATTTAATCCTGGCATTCTGGAGGTAGAGAAAGAAATTCAGAAATGTAAGGTTGTTTCCAATTATATAGTTTGTCTGAAACCATCCTTAGAAATCTGAGATCTTGTTTCAAAATAGAAAAAACATCTGTATTTCCAATTCCTGTTTTGCTTGTCTGCTTTTTGTCAGTTGTAGAGTCATACTATACTGTTAGTCAATGGCATCACACAGATCTAAGCCTGTTTTCCCAGGAAGAATGATCTTAGATCAGCTAGTTTGCAGGTAACACGTTAGGAGACAAAAATGAGTGAGAGAAAGTGTTGGAGCCTGGTCCAATAGAAGGTATGCATGACTCATAAGTAAACAAACAAACAAACAAATCCCAAATCTCCACATCTTTCTATATTTTAACTACTTTTAAATTATTTTTGTGTCAATATAAAATATCTTCAATGAGCAACATGAAAAAACTGCTAGTTGTGTATGAGCACAGAGAAGGTATACAAACTCCTAAGCAAATCCAAAAACCTAGGAAGCTCCAGATGTGTTCTAATAAGCGGAGCCAATTTCTGAATTGTTTATGTGACATCATTATTTAATGAATGATACATATACCTATAGTGAGGAGCAGAATCATCAAATCTGTTTCATATTTAAGGACATAATCTGTCTTTATGAGAACTATACTCATTCCTGGTAAGGATTGATGCTTTTATCTGATCTATGAGCATCCACACCTGGAGACCAATGAGATGCATTATTTTTGCCAATTTCTTCATACTTTTGCTTAACAAAGAGGGATGATTTTCATAGTAATAGAGATTAGAAAAACAGCCAGTCAACCACACAGAAGGTGACACTAAAACTGTGCTACCTACTCCTAGCTAGAATAAAAGGTAGTTGTATCAGAAATCAGAATGATATCTCTCTTCCTCACATTAATAATTCATTGGAGGAGCCCATGCTTTCTGCCTTTTCATCTCCAAATCCTTCCAGGCATCTAGTTCAAAAAGAAGAGAAATTCTCTGGGGACACAAAAATTGCCTTATTGCAAGCCATGACTGTCACATAGATACATTTTATTTCTTTTGCTAGTGAATCCAATAACAAAGATTACTTTGCTGGTCAGAAAACTGACCCAATCATACGTGTGTGTTTCTACCACATAATGTGGACTGGAATTTTCCAACTATATATAAGAGGATATTCTATAGTATGTCACAATATTTGCAAACTCACAGATATACATTACTTGACATTTTCTGCAAAGATAACACTAACAACAGGAAAGATGTCCGATGATATGATATGATATGGATCTAGAATATTCCACCAGGAAAATAAAATTTAACAGATTTGGAGACATGTAGCATGTGAATGAGGCAAGTAGCTTTGGAGTGGTTGAGCAGATAGATGGATAACAACCGTTCCACCCATGAAGGATGTTATGTCATTATCTTTTCCTTGTTCTCAAGATTGATGCTTCTGTGCACTGTGATTAAAACAAACTCCTGTAAGGAACAACTGATTCTCTATACTTTAATCCTGTAGTCTAATGCCTTATATAAGCTTCCTCTCCTCTGTGTTATTCCATTTTCTTATTTACTGTTCTATTATTTTATGTCTCCAAAAACATTCACTATTTCAACTTTACATGTTATTTGTTATTGCTATTGCCATGAAGGCAAAACAAAAAATATATTTTTTTTCTAAAGCGAAAGTAGAAGATGGAGTGGAATTGATGACTTAGGGATAAGAGCATTGACTGGTTTTTCAGTGGAGCTTGGTTAGATTCTCAACATCCATAGGTTGACCCCAGCATTTGTAATTCCAGTCCCAGGTTACCCAAAATGTTCTTCAGGACTGCACACATCTATGTGATTCTTAGAAACATGGGTGGGCAAAACAACTCTATATACTTGGGATTCTTAAAGAATTGAGAGAAGTGGAGAAAACTACTGAGACTAAATAAATTTCAAATGAGATACATAATTTTTTGTTACCTTATTATTTCTGTGTTCCTAGGCAAAAGCTGAACTATACATGATCTGAAAGACAGAGTATCCTTATAGATCATGAAATACAGTTTTTTACAGAAAAAAATGTGTATCAGAGTCATTATGTGCTTTGGAGAGTATATACATATGCTTTGGAATGTGCCTGAACTTGATTGGAGTCAGGAAGGGGAGCTTTGACTGAAAAGCTGGGAGAATTTCTAAGATAATTAAATTAAATACAGGGAGAAGGACATTAGAGGAAACCTTGGGAACATTAACTTTCAACATTTTACTTTTTTTTTGTTTTGTGTGTGTGGGGGTGGGTGGGTGTGTGTGTGTATGTATATACATGAATACATTTGTACTTTATCTTTTAATATGATCATCAGTAATTTTTTCTTTTTTTCTTGGATATTTTATTTATTTATATTTCAAATGATTTCCTCTTTCCAGGTCTCCCCTTCTGAACCCTCCTGTCCCTTCCCCCTTTCTTCTGCCTCTATGAGGATGCTCCCCCACTCCCCTACTCCAATCCTTCTACCCTGGCATTCTCGTACACTGGGGCATTGAATACCCTCAGGCCCGAGGGTCTCTCCTCCCACTGATGTCCAACAAGTCCATCTTCTGCCACATATGTGGCCAGCACCAGGGGTAGCTACATGTGTATCTTTTCATTGGTGGTCCAATACCCAGGAGCTCCGAGGGGTCTGGCCTGTTGCCACTGTTGCTCCCTCCATGGGACTGCAAACCCCCTCAGCTCCTTCAGTTCGTTCTCCATCTCCTCCATGGGGGCCCCTTTGATCAGTCCATTGGTTGGCTTCAAGCTTCCTCCTGTGTATTTGTCAGGCTCTGTCAGGACCTCTCAGGAGACAGTCATATCAGGCTTCTATCAACAAGCACTTCCTGGCATCCCTAATAATGTCCAGGATCTGGTATTCACTGCCTTCCAAAAATTTATGACATGTTGAATATTTTTTTAAAATATGTTATTAATTCTTTGGAGGACATCAGTAAGCTATTCAATTATAATCGATATTTCACACACTAATTTACTCTGTGGAAATTAATAAATTCATTGTAAAATCAAGTTATATAATAAAATTGAAAGATTGATTGCTATGAACATATTTTGGGGAATAGCACCAAGTACAGACTGTCTTTGCTGATCTCTTTGTTTTTATGATGAAACTTTTCATTATCTGTCACAGTACTGCTCTAAAAGTACAGGAGTAAATAAAATAAATTTCTTTCTACTGTATTAAAGACATATTAAGCATTCAGTAGAGTTTTAATTTTACCATTTCTTTTATTTTTACATTTTTTTATTTTCTATATTCTTTGTTTACATTTCAAAGGCTTTCCCCTTTCCCTGTTGCCCCCTCACCATATGTCCCATATGTCCTCTTCCACCCCACCCCACCCCCTGCCTATTCCCCAATCACCACCCCACCATTTCTCTGCTCTATTCTGGTAGTCTCCTACAAAACTGGATCCAGTCCTTTCAAGACCAGGGTCCTCTCCTTCCTTCTTCTTGGGAATCTTTTCACTTGCTAATTGTTCCTTGAATATTTAGAGCTTCTGGGCTCATTAATATCCACTTATCAGTGATTGCATTTCATGTGTATTCTTTTGTGATTGGGTTAACTCACTTAGGATGATATTTTCCAGATCCAACCATTTTTCTAAAAGTTCAAACAAACAATTCCATTGGCAATACAGCTTCAAAACTTGCAGTAGTTTAAAATTTCAACTTCATAAAATATATTGATTATTTCTTATTTTAATTGTTATGATAGAGGTGACAAAATTTTCATATAACTTCTCTTTCTCAGATATGAAATAGTTCTTCATTGTGCTGGCTATTAAATAAATGATTTATCTCTTTACTTGATAGTTTTACATTATTTAAATCAAATATTTTGACACCCATTTAATGAGGGCATAGATGCAGAATGAGTTTGCAAGTTATTTTATAAAGAGTCATGTGCTTTACCCACTGTCTTATAAATAAACAGAAATAAATCCAGGGTGTTATATTACTTTTGCAGGCTGAATAAAGCAAAATATATCACAAAACAGCCGTGTGACAAGTTGAGTGTTTTTCTAGTTATTATGACCTACAAAGGTAAAAGATCAAATTTGTCTTTCTCTTTTTGAATGCCAGATTTCTAACAGAGTCAGACAGTAAACTATTGACAGTATTTAAAGGTAGAGACATGGTCTGCCCTGTTTTCCCAGTTCTTTCCTGCATCATTAATTCCATGGGTCATTCCTTTGATGCACACTTAAGTTCAACATCTAAAATAATTTGGAAAGAATCATTAGATAAAATTTCCATCATCTTAATGTTTATAATTTAAAAATATTTTGATTCAAAATATAAGCTCTAGTGTTAAAGCAGTGGCTCAGCAGTTAAGGGCACCAACTATGGTTCCAAAATATAAACTCTAGTGTACTACACTATGGGAAGAGTTAAAGCATAGAGAAAGAGTACTAGAAATGGTGTAAATATAGTATATGCATATATGAAACCCTCAAAAATTTGCAATTAAACACACTCAAGGACTTTGTCTCTATCCATCACAATATTTGAAAATATTTGTGAGATAATATTACATATATGTATATATAACTACATATAATATATATACACATATACATATATGTGTATATAAATATACCATATATACATATATGGTGTATGTATACACCATATATACATATATATGTGTATTTATGTATGTGGGTATATATGTGTGTGTATATCTATCTATCTATCTATCTGTATATATATCTGTATATATATACAGATATATATATGGAGAGAGAGAGATACAATACTGAGGATCTAAGCCCAAGGGAAAAATGTTTATCTCGATTTTCTCCCAGTGGATATAATTGCTTTCATTGCAGACAAAATTAGACACAAGACTATATTTTTTAATGGCTTCAGTTCTTTCACATACAATTTGGATCACTTACTAATATTTATAGGCATCTTATCTATACTTTTCTTCAATGCGTTTTTCACCTCTGTATTCCTTAAGCTATAAATTAATGGGTTTAGCATGGGGATCACCACAACATAGAAAACAGCAGCAAATTTGTCTGTATTTAGGGAATGGCTAGATTCAGGTTGCAAGTACATAAAAATGATTGTTCCATAGTATATGGCAATAGAAGACAAGTGAGAAGCACAGGTGGAGAAGACTTTCTGCCTCCCTTCCCCTGAATGCTTCTTCAGAATTGCAGACACGATGAATAGGTAGGAGATGAGGACAATGAGGAGAGAGCAGCACACATTGAATCCAGCCATGCTCAGCAGCATCAGTTCCTTGACTTGAGTGTTGGAGCAAGCAAGAGCCATGAGAGGAATGTCTTCACAGAAGAACTGGTTCACTAGGTTGGAGTCACAAAAAGACAAAACGAATGTGGTCACTGTCTGAATGAGTGCTGTGACAAATGCATAAATGTACGTGGTAATGGCTATTTGAATGCAGAGTCTCCTTGGCATGAGAATTACATAGAGCAAAGGGTTACAGATGGCCACATACCTATCATAGGCCATTACAGAGAGAAGGAAGACTTCACACACAGAAAATGTGGTGAAGAAACACACTTGAGCTGCACATCCATAAAATGATATGCTTTTAATCTCACGCAAAAAATTTACCAGCGCATTTGGTGTGACACAGGAGGTATAGCAAAAATCAACAAAAGCCAGATGGCTGAGGAAAAAGTACATAGGGGACTGAAGCTGTGGACTGATTTGTATTAACACAACCAATCCTAGGTTACTCATGACACTAAACAAGTAGATGATCAGAAGGATTATAAAGAGAATGACCTGAAGTTCAGGATCGTCTGTAAGCCCCAAGAGGATGAACTCTGTCACTGCTGAATGGTTGCCTTTGGCCATTCAGTACATGTAAAGAGCTTTCTGATCAGCCCCTTCAGAGGAAACCTGAGCGATCTGTAAGAAACAATCCAAGTTTATATCAAAAGACAATAACGAAATATATTCTCTTCCCTCAGAACCCTGGTTTGTATTCTCTGTGTAGGGTTTTACTTGCATGGTAATTATGAAATGATCTAAGAAGAAACTCAGAGGTGGCGAGTTCTTCATGAAGTAAAGCATAAGGGCAAATTTTCACTTACCTGAAATAATAATGCTGCATTAATGTTTACAAATTAAACTGGAAAAGGCAAACTTATTAGGAAATTACAGTTACACAGAGTTTGGACATAATTACTCAAACAATTAAATGAAATATTTTGTGCAAAAAATACTTACTATTAAGAAATAATATTGTATAAAGAAGACCTTCAGACAACATATTAAACACATATATCTCTAGGCCTTGCAGTTAGGAACATTTATTGAATTTCTCCTTTTATGTATCTAAGTATTCTGAATTTTCTTTTCCTATATGTGGTATTTATGAATTTTATAAATGAGAAAAATAACAATTAGAATTTTAAAATCATATGCCCAATCTCCATAAATACACACATACACAAACACATATACACAAATATGTATGAATAGTTTTCCCATTATAGATAAATAATATACAGTAATATTTTTAGTAATATAAGATTCATTAATATTAGTTTATCTTATACCTTCAAACACTCAGCATCAGAGGGAAAAATAAGTCAAAATTTTTAGAGTCTCATTCTTCTAGACTGATTTCTGGATACTGGAAAGATGATAGAATAAAATTCATTCTTAACCACATCGTGGAAGTGCTGTTTTCATTTATATTAGTCTCAGCATCATCTCAGTCTTTTCACCAGTCTTCTAGATTGACAGTGCATATAGAATGTAGATATTATTGATATAGAATCTGCAATCATTAGAAGGAAAAAATATGTGACCCTTTTACCAGAAATCAAAACCAATAATACTACCTAAGATATCTCTGTCTATAGCTGAGAGAAGAAAGCACTGGTTTCTAGAAAGGTCTATAAGCTTACAGGTTTGGAGATTTTGGATAACAGAGAAAATGATGACCTGGGATGCTACCTGATAAATTTCTAAAAGGCTCAGCTTCCTTTCCAAAACACAGAGACTGATGACTTATTTTATCGGGATATGCTAAAGGTTTGTACCCATTGCTTAGGAAGCTAAAGAACTCCTGATACTTCATATAATCCAAGAGCTGAATAGTGAACCTTTGATTGTTTAATACCCTAGCAGTTTTTTAGGCCAACACACATATACAAACACATACACACTCACACATATTATAGATTTAAAGCATATGTGTGCTAGCCAATCATGTGTCTCCAACTAGGATAAAGATTGAATATAAACTTGTAAAAGTATCACTAAGTTAGAAGCCTCTTTTTTGTCTTTTCAATTTCTTAATATTTTGTTTATTTTTCTTTGGTAGTTAGAAGTTATAGTGGAATTATAGTATTTCTTCTTTCCATTTCTTCTCTCCAAATCTTTATTTATACTTCTTTTCTCTCTCTCTTTCTCTCTTTTTTTCTCTCTTTCTCTCTCTCTCTCTCTCTCTCTCTCTCTCTCTCTCTCTCAAACATCACAGAAATAAGAAATATACATATAAATTTCCAAAGTGTGAAAGTAGTAAGATATTTAAAGATTCATCCCATTTGGGTAACTACAAAAAGAGTATGTTGTAAACCCAACAGGACAGTTGCACATACGAAATTATGATAACTCTGATATCATAGGCAATCATCTTGCAAATGCAAACCAGAACAAATCCCAACAAAGAAAGAGTTGGGCATGAAATCCCACCTACAGATGAAGATGCATTGTTAATTGATATCTGTTGAAAGAGGAATAGCCAGTAGTCCCTTTAAAGTTAACCATACTCCAGTGGAAGGCTTGTATAAAAATCTCTCTCTCTCTCTCTCTCTCTCTCTCTCTCTCTCTCTCTCTCTCTCTCTCACACTTTTATGGGCTTTCACTAATTGTTATTTCATGTCGATATGAATGTACATATATATTCCTAAGTATAATCTGCTTAGTATGCATAATTTTACCTGTTTTTATTTTTTAAAGACTAACCTAATTGCAATACTCTCTTTGCCAGTGAGAGACAACTATGATCTAGATTTTATATATTTTATATAACATCTATCAGTCATTATATTGATTAGTTCTCTCTCTCTCTCTCTCTCTCTCTCTCTATATATATATATATATATATATATATACAAGTTTCTATAAATAAAACGTTTTTTCTGAAAAACATGAAGCAAATACCACTTTATGTGCTTAATTATCAATCATCAATAGTTTTAATGATATTGTTGCTGTGGAAACAAATTTATAGATAGTGCTGTTTTTATATAAATAAAGTAAATTATTGCTTTGGAATCTTGGGATGTCTCATAGCAAGTTTCTTCCCTCTTCTCAATCTGATCATTAATGTGCTCCTGCAGTTCATTCACATCTATGGAAATCATTAAATACTTGTCATATCTTCAGTATTTTGCTCTTTTTCTTTAACTAGTCAACATGAGACCATCAAATCACATGCAATCTACAGATAGTTTTTCTTACACTGTGATATTCTATGTCTGTTTATTGTCAACAATCTTCAATGCACCTGGCAAAAATGTTCATATAACACACACACACACACACACATGCACATGCATAAGCACATGCACACACATATACATGTACATACAATAAATGGGCTATCATTTGAAATGTAGATAAAATATATGTGAAAAGATAATAGAATAATGAGAGATAAGATGATAAATAGAATGATAGATGAATAGATAGATAACAGATTCATTCTTGGAAACACTAAGAATCCAGATACTTTCCAGATAATTATTACTGTCTTATCTTACTCCAGTCAATAAGACCAGAACACTTATACAGGAAATAAAATTAATATTAATACTTATAGTAATTTTGTAAGAAATGGAAAAATAAAGATCAAGTAGTTTGGGTCAATCAGAGAACATTGCATAATACCAATCTGAAGGAAAAGTGTGGAGATTAGTTCTTTGACTATGTAGAAGTAAACAAGTTGATAGTGTTCACAGTGTTAATTCTCAGCGATATCTGTAGATACATTTGACTTTGAATTTCACCCCTCAGATTCTCTTCTGTTTGCTAAAAAAAAAAAGCAAAAAACAAAAAACTGTTTTTGTTGGGTCTTCCAGATTTAACAGATTACCAATACACAAACTTGAGACTTTGACAGTAGATATTTTTAAAAAGGTCACTATTCCTCAATTCTGTTAGAGGTCCTGACTTCCAAATGATAGCACAAATTAGAAAATCTGCCTTCTCTGTCAATTCAGTATTATCACACATTTAATGTAAATGCTGGCAATTGAAAGAAATATTAGACTGTTTATTGGACAGTGCAGTTCTCTCAGTCTTAAAGCTGTATCTAACTCCTTTTCACTAGAACAATCACAGAAGTCTCACATCATATTTTAGATGCATTGAGGAATGTTCATTAATTTCTCAGTCTAGTCACTTTCCTGATTTCAAACCCTACAAATTCTTGTGAATTAAATATTATGATAAAGTGCTAAATATCACTAACGTACCTCATATTAGTAAGAATTAGACTAAAAGAGGAAAAATTTTAACAGTTCAATAGAAAATAAAATATGTAAATAACATGTGCAATTTAATAATTCTGGCAAATCCATATGTATCAGCCTTTGAAATTATTCTTGACCTAGTGATATGGAACATCTGAATTAAATTTTAAAAGTTATGACAACTGATTTTAGTGATTACTTATATCTTATTGTTCCATTGACTCTTTTGTACCTGTTAAATAATTCAAATGAATACCTGATGCAGTTCTGATCTAAAACAGCAAATATGTAAACAGATCAATGAGGAAAGGCTCCAAATTCAGTTCTTCCAGTTGTGTTGATCCCTCTGAACACAGAGTCTGTATCTCACAGCTTGTCTACAAGTCTTGAGAATCTGTAGAAAATATAGGTACATATAAAGGTTCATTAAAACTCTGAAGGGAATTGAAGTTGCAGTACCTATGATTTGTGGGGAAAAGGGTACTTTTTTTCAATAGACAATTATTTGTCTTCTGAGAATATAGTTTCTGACTAGGCATTAGTCCCTTGGAGAGACTGAAGTCTTAGGTACATGGTACTGTGTCTTTGTGTTACTTAAGTTGCCCATTGTGAACCGGGTATTTTCTGACTCATGGAGGTTCAGAGTTGTACAGAGAGAAGCACACTACTACTCAGTGACACTGGTCTTGACTCTATCCTGAAGGCATGATATGACTCAAATTTTCAATTCCTATGGCATAAGTATTTCTTATAGGAAAACAAAAGACAAAATACTTTAGCCTAAAATGAAGATATTTTCACACATTATGTATGTGCTGCTAAGTGAGACTAGCAGTATTAGTGTTAGAGATGAGGTTACTGTTCAATATTGTAAAAATTAGATCTCTCTCTCTCTCTTTCTAGATAAATGTTGAACAGGCTTGTTGTAGCACATTATAAAAGATAAAAAGATACACATTGCATCAGCTCAGAGGATCTAGCTGTGACTTCACTGCTCATGTAGTAACTAAGTACATGCTCCTGGGACTATTCAATGCAAAAGAAAATGGAGCTCATGTTGACAACTGTTAGTAACTGATTCATCATCTTCAGGATTCTTACATCTCCTGCCAGCATTCATGAAACTGTACCACACTCATTTTTTATTTGAAATATAGTAAAAAATTTCATCACTTTAAAATTATTTTTCATTTTTGGTGACAGAAGGAGACTATGGATAGGGACATGGTGCTTTCTTTCCCAAAGCTATATAACATTTTGTCATGTTATCTATACCTTACCTCAATAAGACATGATAATTCTTGCTACTGGTTACATGACCTCTATTATTTCAACTATTATGAGTACATTTAATTAGCATATGATGTTTTTCTCTAGGGATTATATCCTCAAACTATATTTTTATATATAGAGTGAGAAATATATAACATGTGCTAAGAGTCATGGTAAAACATATTTTAAAGGGTTACTTTGTAAAGACCAATCAAGACACATATGACAATAAAAAGTCATATTCAGTCCTTTACATGAATGCAATAAAAATATAGTAGTACTGTCATTAGTAAGCACAAATTTTTAAATTAATAATGACAAGATAGTTTTAGAGTTTCATATGTTTTTTTTTTTCAAGAAATTAGAAAAAAACAAGAAAAAAATTAGGGTACTGCTTTTCAGTTGGAATATTGCTAGTGTAAAGTAAGAATACTGAATTGGTTGGGAGAAATAGTTGAGTATTTCTCTGAGTTCTACCAGTGACCTTATAAACATTAACAGTTATGAAGATTATATAAGTGATCTCATCAGGGACATGGGAAAAGGGCTCTTTAAAGCCAGAAAAGGAGTTAAATACAGAATATGGTGGAAAGGGGACAAAGGAAATGTAAGTGTTGCAGGATATTTGATTCCATTGTGAACCCCAAGACTGTGTTATTTACTGAAAAAAAAAAACAAACCCTGCTTCTTATTGTATTGTGACTCACATTTAGCATATACTTTTAATCCCTCTAGCTGGAATATAGACATGCCCTTAGTTTACACCTTTAATCCCAAACAATTAAGGTAAATTTAGTTTGTAGAAGGAAACAACCATGTTTGAAAGTGATGTTTCTTTCAATGGTAGACAAATTGATGAGTCAGAGAAACATTTGACAGAACAGGATAGGCCAAACTCTCAGGAGAAGAGAGAGGAATGGGAAGCTACTTAAGAAAGCAGTGCACTGACATAGGAAGAAAAGAAGGGGAAGTTTTATCAGACCTGTTTTACAGATTGCTTGCAGGGATAACAAGCTAGAAATAGTTGAAGATAGATTCAACAAGACGAGAAGGAGCCAGGAGATCAAGACAGATTGATAGGGTTAGTTTGAGGTCAAGCAGGGTAATGTGGGAGAAGCTGAGAGAAGCCACATTGAATCAGTCAGCTTGGAGAGAAATTTGAGCCAGAACAACTGAGTTGTACCAGTTAGGCAGAGATCAGAAACAGCTAGGAACTTATTCTGCAGTAAGTCTCAGAGGCTGAAAACATTTAAGGCCTAGATAAGATTAGATAGAGGCTAGAAGCTTTCATTACTAGGCCTAAGTTAGCAAACAGAGATGATACACCTCAGAGATGACAATTACAACACGCATATAAAAGTTTAGGACATGAAAAAAAGGAGTTGTTTTTAGGAATGATGATAGAGTTAAATATAGAAGAAGGAGGTAGACAGGTAAAACAAGAGCTTGTCTGAAAAGAAATCTCATAAATTAACTCTTTAGTTAAAAAGAACCTATCAACTAGACTGAAAATGTTTCCTTCAAGAGCCAAAGATCACTTAACAAAGACATGAGAATCTCTTTTAGTTATTTGTTAGGACTGTCTGAGAGACTCCCCAAACATACAAACTTTTACGGTTGCCCTTGGTTGCTCCTGAGAAGCTAAAAGTAAGCCTCCGTTGCTGGTGACACTATGCATGTCAGAAGTAAAACCCAAGGACCCTGGAGTTGAAACTGACCAGAATGTCCTCCCACCAAGGACAAGTTTCATTGTTCCAGAAGAGCACTAGGAAAAGTCTCAAAGGAGGGAGATAACCAATAGCCCCATTCAACTAAGATGCTTATGAATCATACCAGTGACTAAGGTGGCGCAACATCCCTGAGTGTGCAATTGTGGAGCACAGTCTCAGTGAATACAGGTACAAAACTCTCCTGCACTTGAACCTCAGGGAACATTGTGGAAGAGGAAAAGAAGGCAAAGAAAGGTTGTAAGAGTCAGAGGATGAGGGGCTTTGCTATGAGAACGTGTCTACAAATAACATCAGGAAATATAACCATGGACTCTCACAAACATTACTTCCTAAATGTGAGCTGGATAAGGACTAATGCAATGAACATTCCATTCTAAATGGAGAAAAGCCTGTGAGGCATCAACCTTGCAGAAAGAACAATGGACAGGAGAAGTGGTCTTTCCTAAAGATGGGCAAACTATTATTGTTCAGAGTACACAGTCATTTCTGAAAACATACTGACAAGTAACATTGTACAGACTAAGCAGGTGATATTGGCAAACATTTCTATACATTCATACATGCACTAACAATGAGTGAAAAAAGAAGATATGGACTTGAAGAAGTGCTTGGAAGGATAATGTGCAATGGTTTCTTTCAATAGAGCAAAGGGTAGGGAGAAATGTTGCAATTATATTAAAATCTCAAAAGTATAATTAAAAACAAAAAGGAAAAGATTGACAATTTAAATATTTTTTTCTTCTGGCCAATGAGAGTTTGCTATAGAGTTTTATTACCCAAAGATTTTTTTCATTGTTGTTGTATATTTCCCATTTCAAAATGAAAGAACCGGTTTCAAATTATTACATCTAGTTTTATATATGAAATCATATCTTTCATTGAAAATTTCTCTATATAGGAAAGATGCTTTTCTATAAATACATGTAATGTACTAATAAGTAGACATTTTGTTAGTACATATGATATATTACATATAATATATCAATAAGTAGACTTTTATTAGAAAAAAGTTAGAACACACATAGTCTATCAAGTAATTTTTTAATTTCATGACAAAAACATTTGGTTTCTACTGATAATTAACTTCTTCAAGGCATCCTTCACTTCCTTGTTCCTTAGGCTGTAGATCAAGGGGTTCAACATGGGGATGATCACTGTGTAGAAGACAGAAGCCATTTTGTCTGTATCTAAAGAGTGGTTAGAACTGGGCTGCAAGTACATAAAGATGAGGGTTCCATAGAAAATGGTTACTGCCAGCATGTGGGAACCACATGTGGAGAAAGCTTTGCGTCTCCCCTCAGCGGAACGCATCCTTAGGATGGCAGAAATAATAAATGTGTAGGAAATAAAAACAATGAGAAGAGAGGAAATGAACATAATGCCAGCACAGACGAAGATCCATAACTGTTTGGAGTGAGTGTCTGAGCAGGTTAACCTGAGCAGAGGCATGTCATCACAGTAGAAGTGGTTGATGATATTGGAGTGACAATAGCAGAGGCGAAAGGTGAGAATGGCATGAAACAGTGCTACCAGGAAGCTGTAGCTATAGGGGGCAGCTACAAGCTGAAAGCAGATTCCTGGAGACATTAGGACCATATAGAGTAGAGGGTTACAAATGGCCACATACCTGTCATAGGCCATGGAAGCCAGGAGCAAACACTCAGCTGTCATGAAGGCTAGGAAACAGCCTAACTGAGCAGCACATGCATTGAAGGATATCATATTTTGTTTGTACAAGAAATTCCCAAGCATCTTGGGTGTAATGACAGAAGAGTAGCAGAAATCAACAAAAGCCAGGTTGCTGAGGAAGAAGTACATGGGTGTGTTGAGTCTTGTATCTGTTCTAATGACCAGGATCAGTCCCAGGTTGCCAAGTGTTGTGAAAAGATAGATGGATAAGAATATCACAAAGAGGGGCATCTTCAGCTCCTCGCGATCTGTGAGACCCACAAGAATGAACTCTGTCACCTGGGTGCAGTTTATCTGAGCCATGAGTCTTCATGAAATCTGGGCAAAAATCAATAGAAAAGATTGTAACCAGCATTTTGACAAGATCACTTTATCTTAATGTAGTGAAACACATTATATTGTTAACATAAAAATTATAGTTGGATTTTGAACTGATTAGCTCTTTGGGAGTCAGAGCACTAGTTGATTATGAGGAGGTTATTTTCTGTGAAATCTTTCTCTCCTTCCAAACTGATAGCAGGATAGGAACCCATTCACTGGTTCAGTCTTTTTCTGATGTTTCCATTGATTATTTGCCCCTCAACATTAGTTTTTTGATTATTGAAAACAAATTTTTATCAGAAAATATTTACATGCATATAATAAAAAGGATACTTATGTAACATAAACTACATTTTGTTTCCATGAAAAGATGCAGAATTCTTTTCTTTTATTCTTATTTTACTACATACATAGAGAAATTATGATAGCTAACTACATGTTGGGATTCAGAAAGATTCTATGCTTTCTAAGAGGTCCTGACCCCATAACAAAGGAAACTTTCATTCTGTGTCCATGTCCAGAAGCAGAATTGGCAAGCCCAGTCTGGGCCTGTAGTCACTGCCTGTAGTCAGTCACGTTTGCCCTTTCTATGAAACAGGCTCTTCTATGTGTTGGGGTTATCAGTCCTAAGGTCACCATGTCTGAGTATTCTGTGTTCTTTGGAATTTGTCTAATTTAGCTCTCTGCTGACCTTGGCCTATTCCCCACTGTGTAAATAATTCATAGGATACTATATTCCTTAATAAACTTGCTTAGAGTAAGTCATCAACTGATGCAAGACTTTCTGGTCCCAGCTATTTATTGTATTATGCCTCAATCCTCGGCCTTCACACTGGATACCTTACTATTTAGGACCCTTATTCTGTGGGCTTCAGTCACTTACATGTTTATAATTATCTTAGTAATTCATGTGGGTAACATGATGACAGACACTATAATGTGCTTATAACATATTCATTTATGTTTGGTTTTTGACAATAATCTGTTGTAAAATACCCAATAAACAAATGAAAAAGAAGATTCTCAAAATATTTCATTATCTGATGTAAGTTTTGAATTCAAAGCTGGGCTTCTAAGAAGGTTCAAAGCATCTCATGTTCATCATGGCCTCATCTCTCCCTCAACTGAACTCATCCTTAAGAGGACAGAAACAATGGACACGCAGAAGAAAAGGATAGTCAGAAGGAAGGATCTAACAATCTAATAATTTAAGTGGTGAAGCAGCAGGAATCAGGCATTCAAATTCACCTTCATTTGTATAAAGAAAGGCAAAGAGCTATCTCTCATAACACAAAACAATAGTGAGAGAGAGAGAAAGAGAGAGAGAAAGAGAGAGAGAGAGAGAGAGAGAGAGAGAGAGAGAAGGAGAGGAGACAATGTTGAGGTTTCCTCTTTTACTATCTATTGTAATTCTTTTTTGTTTTTGTTTTTTTTTGTTTGTTTGTTTGTTTTTTTCAAGACAGGTTTTCTCTATACAGCCCTGGCTGTCCTGGAACTCACTCTATAGACTAGACTGGCCTCAAACTCAGAAATCCTCCAGCCTCTGCCTCCCAAATGTTGGGATTAAAGGCACGCACCACTGCCCTGCAGTAAACACTTGGTGACACCGGGGAAATGTCTATTGTAATTCTAAGTGTGTGGGGTGGGGGGTAAGACTTGCTGTCTGCATATTGCCTCTCTGACTTTGCCTCAAAGTTAATTCCGATTGGTGAATAAAGCCACTAACAGCTAATAGGTGGACAGAAGAGACATAGCTGGGGTTTAGTTTTCTCCAGTTTGGGATCAGAGCAGAAGATGAAGAAGAATATGCAGGAGAGGAGGAACGAGAAAAGGCCATGGGTTAGCAGTGTTAAAAGTCAAGAGAACATAGCTCTGAGGGCTGGCCAACTGAGGCAAATAACAAACCAAATGAAACATAATAAATAGTAAATAATAACGGGTTGTCTATAGGAAAGAAGATTCTACCAGTGTGAAAGGTAGGCAGCTGCCCAGCTATTGTATAATATTAAGTATAAAATGTTTCAGTCTGGACTATTATGACCTTCAATTTTAAAATATTTATTTTATCACTAATATCAAAAACTGTCCATTGAACTTACTTGGAGAACATGAGGTTCAATTTCTTCAGCAAATAATGTTTGGGTGGCAACAAACTATGGTCTCTTATTAGTGTCTTTATCCCAAAGGATCTACTTAGAGGAATGACATATGAAAGATTATCAAGAAAAATTATAGTCTATACCCCATAGACATCACAAGGCAGGTGAGAGATAATTAATATGATTCTTTGGTTTATAGAAAACACAGATCTTAAACTCTATTTTATCACATCATTTCTCTAATATTCTGATTTTAGAATTGTCATTTTTCTCTGAATTCCACTGTCATACTGTTAGCTGCTTAGTAACACTGACTATACTTATCATTGCAAAAATATAAAGAAATTATAATTTTTGAAATTTGCATATGATTTGGAAATCCTTATTTCAGAGGATTATGAAATATAAAGCTCTATTCTTATTAGACAGAGCAGAACCTTGATCATGGTTGGACCTGTGGGTTCCATAATAGTCATAAAACCTATTGCTTTTGAAAGTATGAAGGGGAGCTGGAGAGATGGCTCAGTGGTTAAGAGTCTGACTGCTCTTCCAAAGGTCCTTAGTTCAAATCCCAGGAACAACATGATGGCTCACAACCATCTGTAATGAGATACAATGTCCTCTTCTGTGGTGTCTGAAGACAGCTCCAGTGTACTTACATATACTAATTAAAAAAAAAATCTTTAAGAAAAAAAGAGTGAAGGACTACATTATATGATGTAATCTTTATAAATCTTTATAAACATAATGCATCAATATCAAATAGATTAAAGGTGGAAATGACACAATATAATTCTTCCTACCTGATTTAATCATTCTTCTCTACTGAAAATCAAATTTAGTGGTGGTAAACAGTAAGCCAATTCAAAATTGGATACTATAATTTTTAGAGGGTTTTGTAGAGAGCCTTATTGAGGTGCCATGCCACCTGGCAGGAACTTGACATTAACCAATGTGAAGTTCCTCTCTCAGCCTTTGAGCAGGAACTCCTGTGTTAGCCATAATCCCCTCCACTTAGGGTGGAGTGCTCAGACCGTGGTGAAGCCCATTGTTCTTCAAGGACCTGCAGTTTCCTGAGAAACACTAACCACATGCAGAACACCTGAACTGGTTCTGCTGAGAAGCTTACAGCCTTTGGGGGAAGGGTTTTCCCCTACCTATATATTTGGAGTTCTCCATTAAACCTTGAGACCTTGAACAACAATGTTGTCTTGGTCTCTATCTCTTCTTGTCACCTTACCATACATCCCCAGCTTCCCTTCCAGGTAACTGATTCGATGGAAATGCGGGCATTTACAGGGTTTTCTTTGTTAATGACAGAAAATTAAAGTAAATCAAGCATGGATGAAACACATAATTATTATTCTGCAACAATATAACTGGACTCTAGCTAGCTCTTAACCTGATTTGTCCAAGATATTACACATTAGACAAAATTCCATTTTTGTAGACCATTCCTCTACTAGTCTTTCTCTAGTAGGTCTAAACTGAAGGAAACTGTCATGAATTGCACAAGTGATTTTAACCCTATTTTTATTATTTAATCTGTAAGTTTATGGTATTTTTATTGTAGTCTAAATTGAATAAAACCATCTCTAAGAATAGGAGAGAGCTTTCAATACAAAAGCCTTCATTGAATTTGAGGAAAGGAACTAAAAAACCCATTTCTTTACCTATTCAGATAAAACACTTTTGAGGTGTCAGTATTTTAGGAAGGCAAATAATAACTGCAGATAGCTAAGAACCTCAGTTATATCTTATCATTCAATAGGCAGGGTACAAAGAAATGCTGGTTAGTTTTCTCAAAGAACTTAAAATTTCTAAGTGGTAAAGCTAGTTTAACCCTTGTCATGAGGAAAATAATTTTTCTCCCGGTTTTGATATGAAGTCAGAAGTCTAAGTTAAAAGGCCATGTTTTACTCCAAACTATGAACTTCCCTCAGTAATAAACATATGAAATGTGACTTTATATTCAAATAAAGTAATTTAGCCAATGAGATAGTACCCAATTTCCCAATTAAGTGAAGATGTGCTATCTATGAAATAGTTTGCTTTAAATCCAGTAGTTTTCATTTTGAAAATACTCATAAACTGGGAAGTAAAGGCCTTTACCTAGTGAAGTGAGAAATACAAGATTAATTAATTGGTTGCCTCCAAGAAACACAGGTTGTCTTAAAAAAAAACAAGCAAGCAAGCAAACAAACAAACAGCAAAAGCAAAAACATTGGGAAACCATCAGAGGAAATACCATTCCCTTAAAATTACATGCAAGATGTGCTGCAGTCATTTATTTTAAAGATTGAAGAAATAAAACATATCAAAGAAAGGACAGGCATTAAAATTTAAAATCCCTGATATGATATTATAAGACAACGAACCTCCAAAGATGCTACTGAGTTCATTTTCTGCTGGCCATCTATTTCTGGGCATGTGGACTACCCTTAAGAGTGATTTGTTTGCCCAGTGAGACTCACTTGGACTGAACTATTTTTTAATTTGCAAGTGATGATCTTTTGGAGATAGCTTCTATGTTTGGGATTGGAACTTGTGTCCACTATTTCTTTTGTTACTAGGACCCCATCTGGTGCAGACCCTTCGCATGCTACTTCAATCTCTGTGAGTAGATAGGTGTGCCAGCTCTTTTGTGTTTAGAAAGGCTTATTTACTTGGTATTCTCATCCTCTCTGACTCTTGGCTTCTTCCTGTTTATTTTTCTTTGGGGTTCTCTAAGACCAGATTGGAGGGATTTATTAGAGACATTATGTGTATTTTTAATTGAATATACTTTTTGTAATTCTTTTTCATTCCACTACAGGTTTTATGTATATGTTATGGCTTCTTGCTTTGTGTTTTTAATGGGACATCTGAGCATGTGAATGTGTGAGTCTCTACATCTCTATCTGTTTCTTGTGGTTTTTCTTGGCCTCTTTTCCTTATGTTCATTTGTTTTATCCTGTTTCAATTTGTTTTTATTTATATTTTATTATATTTTGTTATTATCTCTTTGTTACCTATTTTCATTTTAATGAGAGACAGAGATGGGTTTGTCCCAGATAGAACCAGAAGTGGGGAAGAATTGGAAGGAGTCAAGGGTGTGGAAACTGCAATTGAAGTATATGAAAAATTATTTATTTCCAGTAAAAGGAAAAATAGCAAAAGAGAAAGGATATAGAAATGGTTTGTTTTATAATGAAAAGATATCTTTTGAACTCAAATTAAGTATATGACATTAAATTCATTTTACAAATATTGATGAGAAAAGACTAAGAAAAAAGTCTATGTCTGTTTATTAAAATCATTTTCTTAGTTCTCTAAATATAGAAGTCTGGTTTCTATTGACCATGACTCTCTTCAGGGCATCTTTTACATCCTTATTCCTGAGGCTGTAGATCAAAGGGTTCAACATGGGGATGATCACTGTGTAGAAGACAGAGGCCATCTTATCTGTATCAAGAGAGTGGTCAGAACTTGGCTGTAAGTACATAAAGATAAGAGTTCCATAGAATATGCTCACAGCCATCATGTGAGAGCTGCAGGTGGAAAAGGCTTTACGTCTTCCTTCAGCTGAGCGCATCCTCAGAATGGCAGAAATAATGAACATGTAGGATACAGAAACAATCAGAACAGAAGAAATGAATGTGATTCCAGCACAGGCCAAAATAGACAGCTGCTTATAGTGAGTATCTGAGCAAGTTAGCCTGAGAAGAGGCATGTCATCACAGTAGAAGTGATTGATGATATTGGAATGGCAATAGGATAGGCGGAAGGTTAAAAGAGTGTGAGTCAATGCCATGAGGAAACTGTAGCTATAGGGCACAACTACAAGCTGAATGCAGATTCCAGGGGACATTGTGACCATATAGAGTAGAGGGTTACAAATGGCTGCATATCTATCATATGCCATGGAAGCCAAGAGCAAGCATTCTGATACCATAAATGTGAGAAAGCAGCCTAATTGGGCAGCACATGCATTGAAAGATATTAAATTCTGGCTATACAAGAAATTCCCAAGCATCTTGGGTGTAATGACAGACGAGTAGCAGAAATCAACAAAAGCCAGGTTGCTGAGGAAGAAATACATGGGTGTGTTGAGTCTTGCATCTGTTCTAATGACCAAGATCAGTCCCAGGTTGCCTATTGCTGTGAAAATATAGATGAATAAGAATACCACAAAAAGGGGCATCTTTAACTCCTCGCGATCTGTGAGGCCCAAAAGAATAAAGTCTGTCACCTGGGTGCAATTTATTTGAGCCATGAATCTTCAGGACATCTGTAGGAGGAATAAAGTAAAATTCAAATGATGTATTTATACTTTAAATGATTCAAGGTCTTCTAAGTAATTTATTGTCTACTAAAATATTTGGTCCTAATTTTTCCAATATCATTGAGATTTTTATGGTACTGTGGTAGATAACACAAAGCTTCAGGAGCAATTAATTCTTGCTGTGGGCAGAGCTTCACTTTCTTTTAGTGGTGTTAACACAGATAAATTCTTCTCCCTTCAGTGACTAACATCCCACCCAAGCTCACAATAAGCTCTAATTTTTCTGAATTGGCCATACACAATATGAAGATATGGAGATATGAATGGAAAAAATTCAACCCATTCACAAGAGGTGCCAGTGGGGAGGGGAGGGGCATAGTAAGATGGGGGTCAAGAGAAAATGAGCACAATTCATTCTATATGGTGGTGCATGTATTTAATTCTCGCATATGGAAGAAGAGAGAGATAGGAGGATCTCTAAGTTGGAGGCTCTACTGTTGTAAAGAGCAAGTTCCAGGACAGCCAGAGCAACAGAAAAGAATCCAGTCTAGAAAAGAAAAAAAGAAAGAAAGAAAGAAAAGAAAAGAAAAGAAAAGAAAAGAAAAGAGAAAAGAAAAGAAAAGAAAAGAAAAGAAAAGAAAAATCTGAATCCATTAGGCAAAAAAAGACAAACAGAAAAGTTATTTAAATAAAATGAATAACTCTATTCATTTTAACATGAATTCTCTATTTTTTTCTAAATCAATCATTTATTTAAAATTGAGGATTGAAAAAATCCACATTAGGCTATTTCTGGTTTAAAAATTTTGCTCACTACATTCTTATAAATATTTCTTGATTTGTTATAATGTCTTTAGATGTGATTTGTGAAATATATTTACAAAGTATACGACCTCTACTGCTGTTGCAACACTGTTAGAGTTTCATCTTGTCTTTGTAGTTGAACATACATACAAGTTCATATACCCATTAGTAAAGGTAGAAAGAAGAGCTATATGAGAAGAGAATGGGAAAAAAGAAAAAGCAACGAATGTTGATGAATATGGTCAAAGTATGTGCAAAACTGGAATAGATTGTCATTTGGAAACACATGACTTATATAATGAACATACTCTAATACAATAATTTACAACTGCTTTATTGTTCCAATAGAATTATAAATAAAGTTAGGTATTTTCCCTTATTTATAGAAGTAATTTATTTTATAAATACACTCTAGTTATAATACTACTTTAAAGATATCTTCATAATGCAAAACTCAAAGTAAATAACTTTGTGGAAGGCACAGCAAATGTGTTCATTTGTTTCATTTTGTTTTACTATCTTAATATAAATACTCTATTTTATGGGAATTTTAAAAATGAAATGTCTAAAATAAAATACAGTCAGTGAAATAACATTCTACAATTGTTTTGAGTATTGTCATACTCAAGACTCACACTTATGTTCTAAACCGAATATAATGTGTTTCTCTTTTTCTGTAAATCCTAATCATTTATAGGCAATATCTGTGTAGAAAATACCAATATCTCTGTTACTTGTTCTTGTTCTTTTGTTTTAATTGTTTCTTATGAGAGAAAGTCTTGCTGTTTAATCCATGTTAGTCCCAACTCTGAAATTTTAGAACAAGACCTCCCAAGTGCTGGGATCATACATGTGGGTCATCTAATGTCATCTCTAAAGCACAGGACTAGGAGATGGCAAAAGAAAATGGCTATTCTTGTAATTTAGTAGTATTGTCTGGAATAGCATTTATATTTGTTTCCCAAGAGATTTGTACATTTTTATGTATCAATTTACAAGTAATGTCCTTTTGTGTGTTTATAAAATGTCTTATTTTTAAAATAAGATTTGAGCTATGCTGTGAACTTACTATTTTCCTGTTGCACTTGAAGTTGAGAAATCTTTGTTTTCCTTATCCACATTGCCTTAATTTCATAGTTGAAGTTTTGCATATCTAAATAATATCACATTTCTTTTATCTCCTGCTACTTTGTCATTTTTATCACTCACACTTCCTTTCTCTATTAACTCTATTATTGAAAAAAAATATGTTTCTTGTCAAAACCTACAAATTATTTTAGTCTTTCTAAAATTACTCCATAAAAGTAAATACATTAGAAAAGTAAGAATATTTTAGTAGTTCTTACCTGTACATTTACAGCATACTATTTTTCTTTGCAAAGTCCATTTAGGGTCATATTAGTGGCATTTATCTCATATACTCAGTGTTAATTTGAAATAAAATTATAGGTACCTCAAGGATAAAATTCAATTTGCACAGGGATAATTTGGTTCAATGTGAGCTTTGTTTCCCTAAATTTGTAGCTTGCAAGTAGGTTATATATTTCATGAATTTATACCCAAATGTTTTGTACTATAATGTTACCATACATAAAACCCAAGTAAACTGGGGGAAACACTCTTATCAGTATCTAACAAAAAGAGCCGCAGTTGTATTGCAAAATACTGTTTTGTGCTGTACTTTATTTCATCTTGTAATAATTCACACAGATACTCTTTCAACCTACCCAGGTAGGATGTTCTTCTGTGTCTCCTCATAATGGGTGCACAGAGTAGTTGGCTGCATGGTTTTGTTTGTGTCTCTGTCCCAGAGGCTCTTACTCCAGGGAAAAAGAGAATGAGGTTGTCAGAAAAAATATGAGTTTATGCTCCAGAGGGAGATATATTCAAAGAAGTTATTGTCTCTGAAGAATATATCTTTAGTTTTGCCTTCAGCATAGTGTTTTTTTACAAAGGTTCTGATAACTTTTAATAATGTCACTGTAATTAAACACTGTCACTATTTCTGTGTTGAATTATTAGTATCTTTTAATCTGACTTTGGAAATTAGGTGGGTATTTTAAACTAGTTTCTTTGTTCAACAAATAGCTCTTTATGTAAAAACAAACAAAGACCCTCATCTAATTTTCAGATGCAATTATCATCAACAACTCTTTATGTATAAAACATTTTGTAAATCTCTGTGCAAATACTTTGCCTTAACAGATAAAGTCCGAAGATTTTTTAACATAAAATTTAAAAGTGTGGGTGATGAGTGCAAACAAAGCACTCCATCCTCAATATAATTAAGCATATATTTTTGTGAACAAGATTGCTAAGTATAGAAATTACAATCTTTTGTCATTTTTACTTTGTTTTTGATTAGCATCTAATACTGATAGATACTATATATTGTGTTTTAATATACAAATGCACTGACTAATTACAGCCTCCTATTATAACCCTGGTATGTCTCCCTTCTTTACATTAGGTAATAAGTTTTCTACTTTCAGTATAAAAATTTTTTTGAGCTGCACAGAAAGGCTTCTATTTACTGTGTAAAAATATAAAAATATTCCCAATAATTGGTTGACAAATGCTGCATAAATAAATATGGGATGATGCTTCTTAGATTGACTTTTACTCAGTAGAGCTAGAAACAGAAAGAAGAGAGTTGAATATTTACCAACTTTGTATATTTCTATTTTAAATTTCTATGAAGGGCTTGTTGTGTTAACATCTAGATTATAGCCACAGGAGCAGAGACAACAAAGCCAATCTTCTGGCTACCTGAATAGGAAAGAGAAAGCACCAGTGTGAATTCCTTAGTCATCAAGGATCTTGCCCAAAGTCCTTAGACTCCAGTATGTTTCCTAATGCTCAGGAGGTTGGGCTGGAGTGATAACCCAGCCAGTAAATCCTAGGCTCACAACCAAAATTATAAAAATTATTTTTTAACTTTTTCATTTGAGGAAGACTACAAAATCATCTTGTTTTAGTGTCTGGCTTATTTCACAAAATACAATACATATCCATGCTCATGACAATACAGTTCAAATTAGCTAACAAATAGAGACAATCTAGCTGTCCATGAAAGCATGGTAACAGAGATATCACACACACACACACACACACACACACACACACACACACACAGTGGATTTCAACAATGAAGAATGAAATTCTGTTAGGACAATAAAATGACCTTGAAAGACATTGCTGTTGTTTATGATTCTCCTTTACTTTTTGCTTTATAGTGTGATAGGAAGTAAATATTAAATTGTTAATCACCAATAAAAGTTGTTTTCTTTTTATTTGGGAACCTATACATTTTATCTATTGAATATTATATATATTTCACCTTATGGCCTTAATTTATATAAAATAGTGGCTAAGAATGTGGAGACTAAGCAAAAGGATATGTGGAATATGAAAATAAAGAAAGAAAAGCTCTCAGCTATGTGGGCTACAGTAGGTTAACTAGAGTAGCAGGGACTGCAGGAAAGAGGAGCACCAAGTAGAATCGCAAAAGCACTCTTTGTTAAAAAATGTCATAACAGACCCATTGACTGACCACTGCTCCTCTGGCTTCCATCAGACAATCAGGTGAGATTCTGTATCCCCAATTCTCCTCTCTGTCCCCTGGGGCTTCCTCAGCTCTCTTGAGCTAGCTGTGGGCTGCCTCCAAACCCCAGATCTCCATTGTCTGGCCACCACTCTACTGGCCTCTATCAGGCATGCCTAACAAGGAACATCCAGGCCTGCTACACCAAGAAAAATCAGTTCAGGGCTGCCCACAGAAGACTTGCTACATGGGGCAAATCCAGATTAGGCCTACTTTCCTGATACCTTGTAAAGCATGAACATCAACGGACAACCAGATGACTAAAGGACAGCATAAAAAGAGAAACAACAAGAATCAGAGCAATATGGCACATTTGGCACAAAGGGATCCTACCACAACAAAGCCCTTAATATGAAAACACAACTGAAGCACAAGAAAGTGATCTTAAATTCAAACTTCTAAAGATGATATATGCCTTTGAGGAGAAAATGAATAAATCTCTCAAACAAATACAAGAAAACAGAATAAGACAAGTAGAGAGTTTAATGAGAAAGCCAATAAAGCTCTTAAAGAAATACAGGAAAATACAATTAAATAGGTGAAGGAAATGAATAAACTATCCAACACATGAAGATGGAAATGAAAGGAATAAGGAAAACCCAATCTGAGGATATTCTAGAGATGGTAATGCCCAAAGAGAATAGAAAAAAGTGATTGCATGCATCACCAACAGAATACAAGAGATGGAAGAGAAAAATCCCAGGAGTAGAAGATACAACTCATTAGTCAAAGAAAATGCTAAAATCTAAAAAAAATAAAATCCTTACACAAAACATCCTAAGAGTAATAGGAATAGAAGAAGGTCAAGTCTCAGCTCCATGGACCAGAAAATATTTTCAACAAAATCATATTAGAAAATTTCCCCAACCTAAAGAAATAGATGCCTATAGACATAAAAGAAGCTTATAGAACACAAATAAGATTTGATCAGAAAAGAAAATCCTCTGCCATAAAATAATCAAAACACAAAATCTACATAACAAAAATTAATATTAATCTGAAAGGGGAAAAGTTCAAGTAAGGCACAAAGGCAAACCTATCAGAATTATAACTGTTCTTAACAGATTCCAAATTAGAAGGGTTTGGATAGATGTTTTATATGCTCTAAATTGACCTCAGGGTTAATTGCTCAATTTTTTTCTTAGCAGCTTTATTTGTAATAACCAGAAACTAGAAACAACATAGATGCCACTCAACTGAAGCATGGATAAAGAAAATGTGGTACACCTATATAATGGAATACTGTTTAGCTCTTGAAAACAAAGGCATCATAAAATGTGCAGGCAAATGGATAGAATTTGAAAATTGTATCTTGAGTGAGACACCAGTACTTACATGGTATGTACAGGTATGATACTGGTACATGGTATGTACTCACTTATAACTGGATAATAGGCATAAACTGCAGAATAACCATGCTACAATCCACAGACCGAAAGAAACTGGAATCTTACTCAGAAGAGGATACAAAATGGTCATCAGAGGTAAAGGGTTGGAGAGGGAGTGAAGAGGGATATAGGAATGGTAATTACTTATGAGAAAGAGGGCATGACAGAGAGGAGGAACTGAGAATGGTAATTGTTAGGGGAAATCTCTGGAACTAGCTGGAGGCTTGGGAACAGGTAAGATACTGCAGTCCTAACAGTGGGAGATATATAGAGACTGAAGTAGATACTTTCTGTAGCAGATAGTGGAAGAAGGGGGACAAAACCTTCAACCCAAAATTTGTTCTGTGTTCAAGATACACAGGGATAAAGATAGAGCAGAGCCTGAGAAAGTGGCCAACTCATATCTAGCCCAACATGAAAGAACCATCCCATAGGAACGAGCCAGACTCTGACACTATTAATGATACTTTGTTGTACTTTCAGAGAGGGACTAGCATTACTATCTCCTCAGACACTTTATCCAGTAGTTATAGAAGCAGATGCAGATACCCATAGTCAAACATCAGGCAGATTGCAGGAGTCTTGTGGATAAGTGGTGGAATAGAATTAAGCTAGCTGGAGTTGGTCAAGGTCACCACAAGAAAAATATATAGAGTCAACTAACCTGGGCCCGTGGAACTCACAGAGATTGGACCATCAACCAAAGAGCAACCTAGTCACTCCCACCATTTGTAGCAAATGTGTACCTGGGTTGTCATATGGGTTTCCCAACAATGGGAGCAAAGAATATTTTTAACTCTGTTGTCTGCCTTTCAATCCCCTTCCTGGACTGTCTGATTGGGCTTCAGTGGGATAGGAGGTGCTTAATCCTGTTGAGGCTAGATCTCCCAGGGTGGGATTGTACCCAAGGGAGAGTGAGTGGACTTCTGCTTCTCTGAGGAGAAAGGAGAGTAATTTGGGGTGGGATTTGTAAGGGCATCCCTTGGAGGATAGAAGGAGGGCTGAGAAAGGGATATAATTTGAATTTAAAAATTATAGAAAATAGAGAAAATGTCATAATGGTATCTAGTATGTTATATGCTGATTAAAAAACAAAATGGTTTAGAATTTTAAATTCAAAATTGTGGTAGCTCCTGCGTGTACCTATCAGTAGTAGTAACTCATTATTCAGGTCATGGTACACCATACATTTCCTCACAGTTAATTCTCATTAAAAAAAAAAGACATTGTTTCTGTGATAAAAATGTAATAGAGTTATATGTAGGGTTCACAACATGGCTTCTCAGACTGATAAAAACAGAGAAATGAATTTGGCTTTATGTAAAATGACAGTAAATTAGTATTATTAATATGTGAGTATATGTTAAACACAGTCCAGTGTTACTCTTAGGAGCCTTCAGAATTCTCAGATACATTTAACTTTCAAGAACATGGAGAGTCCACAGGGCTTTAAGGCTTGCTTGCCACCTGAGGCATCTGCTACCACTATTTTTTCTTTATGAAATTATGAAATGAAACACAGAAATAAAATCCAATCTCAAACCTGGAAGTATCATAGTAAAGTGTTGAACTGATTTAAAAAAAAAAAGAACAAAATCACAGCAAAATCATATACTAATTAACACAAAATAAAACAGAACTAGACAAACTTCTGCCTGGAGGTTGTGAGTTCATGATTCATCTCCTTAAACTGGAGTCTAAAAATATCTTGGGTCAGTAATAATTTGATAGAAAACATTTTACTAAATGCTTCTTTTGCTAGTTACATCTATTTCCATTATCTGCACACTGTTTACTGTTTAAAAACATCTGAGAGAAAGACGAATTATTGATACCACAAAACCATAATTTACAGAGGAGGAGGTATGATAGGCAATGGTGTTCCTTAGTGTTCCTTATTTCAACACTATAGTGAAACTCTAGACACAGGCCTTGTAAGGATTATAATGATGTGCCAAGGATCACTGAAAGAAAGATATTTGTATAATCCTGATCAATAACAAGTAGGAAGAAAATTTAGGCATTACATAACTATCTGGGTTATTGCTCCTGGCCAGGTTATCAGAATCATACCTTACACCATCCCAGGAACAGGATTCCTTGGACAAACTTGTGTTCTAACAGCTGATAGAACCTTTGGAATTTCAATCTCTTTTCATTTTGTGCACTTGATACTATTGAACTTGCCAGAAACCCTCATTCTCTATATTCCTGTACCCTGCTAACCCCAAATGTTCCCTTATATACTTGTTCATCAATTTTTACACCATAGTAGAAGCACCATAATGATTGAAACTGTGTTAAGAGCTAAATAGATCCTAAGCTTTCCTCAAGGCTCTCATGTATGGAGAAGGAACATAGTCTTCTAAAACAAAGAATAAGCTTGGCAGGGCCAGTAATGGTCTGGGGCCAGAGACTTGTGGGAAATTTAGCTTCAGGTCTAGTAAACACAAATCCTTCTATCCTAAGTGGCTATGATTATTAGTCCAAAGGCCACTGTGGCTTGATTTTCTGTACCCTTTATTTTGTAGTGTAACAGGATAGTAGAAAATTATCCTGACCCTCCACTGATATGAGCTAGGAAACATGGAAATCCCTGACCACAGGGACTCAACAATAAAGATATTTCAGAATAAATTGTCAATTAATTCTCCTAGCTTCAATGTATTTTTCCACTAACTCACTGTACATGCTCTAAATACCCTAACTAGACCACGCCTCTGCCCAACCCTCTTCTGCCTCTTTTGTTTCTGAGGCAGCTGTTATTCTGTATCTCCCTTTCCAATAAATCTCTTGTCTGAGGTTTGTTACATGGTGTGCCTTTGTGGTATTTCTTGGCTCTTGACTGACAAGGTGTCCATGATCCTGGAAATAAACAAACCAAAAACAAAACAATCAAACAAAAACCCACCGAGATATCCTATGGCCCCCTGTGCAACATTTTTGATTACCTTCCTACTGACTTTATCCCATTATATGACACTTTTTTCTGTCCTGTTTTTAAAGGCAAATAGCATACAGCAGGTTGTACTTAACACATTTTCTTACCATAAGCCATCAGCTTGAGAAGTAGCCCTTGAGTCCAGTTTTATCTCTTGTTTATCTTCTCATGTGGGACCCTGCAACTGAAGAGTAACCTGCTAGCCGATGTTACTTTTGTTTATGATTTCATAAGAGCCTAAAACAATACTCTGTACACATTAAATATTGAAGTATTTTTGAAATAGTTTAGTAAGAAGTAACTTATTGACTGTTGCTTTTTTTCAGCAGTAAAGGACTTTGCCTTTGAAAATATTTATTTTTATATTATGTGTATGGATTTTTGCCTGCATATAGGTTTGTGTGTCTGTGCAATATCCACCTATTCCAGAAGAAGGCATCTGACCCTCTGGAACTAGAGTTATTCATGGTTTGAAGCCCTATTTAGGTGGTAGGAAATGAACCCAGGAACTCTGAAGAGCAGAAAGTGCTCTTAACCCCTGAGCTATCTTTCTAGCTCCTGAAGTAGTTTTTATTATATAGCTGACAGAACTAAATTCATGACCCGTGTTAACTCACCAGATTCATATTAGATATACAGGCTGAAATATCATTCCTTGAAATTTTCTGTAGATCTTCATGGTTTATTTTGCACCAAAGAGGAAAGTTTGTTAATAGCTTTGTTGTAATTATGCAATATCATCAAAAATAATGTATTAAATTTAAAATATTTATCAAGTATTATTCTTTTAGCTTTTAAACTTTATGACTTTATTTCCTATAAAATTTCTGTAAAATTATTTTCATATTTTTGATTTTCTTTATTTTTCAAAATTATGTGGGTTTTACGCAGGCCTTGAATTTGAGATATGATACTTAAGGTACTTGTCCAGTTGCTGTGTATGTGTAGCTGATATGATTTCTTATTTGGTAAATACAGTCATTTATTTTGAAATGTAAAATTCATATTTTGTTTCTTGTTATACCAAATGATGAGATTATAAGAATTAAGTTTTTCACAAAGAACAGTATTTCAATATATAGAGTAGATTTGACTCCTGTACTAAGTAATCAATCAGGTTAAATCTGGTCTTACAGCAATGCCATTGATTGGTAGAGTTGTAAAGTATGCCCATGTGTATTAGCTACTTTTTAGTTGTTGTAATAAAATAGTATGATAAGAAGACATTTAGGGAAGGAAGATTTTATTTGGGATCCTGGATCCAGAGGGGTAATACACCGTCATGGCAGGAAGACATATGGCAGTAGGATGGAGGTAAGAATACAAGATGTTTTCAAACAGAATAACAAAACAGATTGAGCAACCAGGAAACAGCACAAGGCATAAAAATCGAAGGCCTGCCCCAGGACCTCACTTTCTCATGAATTAGCCCCAAGCAGTCTCACTCTCTGTGTACCAAGTGTCCAAACGACCAAGTCTAGGAGGCAATCTCATTCAAACCACCTTGCCAGGGTATTGAATCCAGCATCCTGTATAAACAAACAAAAAAATGTTATTCTTGCTCTTCTATAGTAAACTCCAGTCTTCATTCATCTTAAAGGATAATCCATATTACTCCATAAGGTTTTATACTTTTACTGCACAATTTAAGTTTGTAAATTTGCTTATTGAATTCTAATTATCAAACTCTTAGAATAAAACATATGTCTTCTCCCACAAACTGTGTTAAATTGCAGTGGTAATTTGCACTGTTATTAAACTGTTATTCTCCTTTGATTTATTACTGGGGATCAACATACATGATAGGCCCAATTAAATAAAGTAATAATGCTAAGTCATATAGAGACTTTATAACTGTAGAAAATTATAAGGCCATATATTATAGGTATGTTCTTGGTACAATTCCAGATCTGTTTATATTAATAAAGGTAAACACTTGGTAAATCATTGAATAAAAAGATAAATGATGGCCAGAGATAAATATATGCATCAATATAGCTAAGATAACTCTTAGGTTTTAAACTCTGTGGTTTTAAATTTTTGATAGATAAAAATATTTTCTTTCTAGTGATAGAATTTATAATTTGTGGTCTCATTTATTCTAGTCAATAAGTGACCACATATTTGACATGTAAGCAGGTCTTGAAATTATTCTTGTTGTACAAAACTTTTGACACTTTTTATCTTCTTGGTATATAACTCCAATTCTAGTGATTACAAATCTATGCTATTAAAAACATGAGGTCTTAACTTTTAATGAAGTGTCAATCTGGTGTAAAGTACACTATGTATGATTTAATTTTGTGTGGGTGCTTGTGTCTACATGCAGGAGTGATGATATACACACATGTACAGTGCTGTGTGGATGAAGACTTTACACTGTTTTATTTTGGGGTGTTTTAATGTGGTGGGATATTGTCAATAGCCTTATCTGGGAAACAAATACTTTGTATTTACAAGTCTTATTTCGCTTACTACACTTCACATCTAAGGCAGTTCTGGGGAGAAAAACTTGGCTTTCATGAATAATAGATAAATACTCTACCACCTCAGTGATATCCTCACCCTCCAAATTTTATTTTAAAATACATGTTCACAAGATCACATGAGAAATAAAGAGATTCTACAATATGTTTCAATAATATTTTTGATGAATGTCAAATATAATTTTTGTCATTTATAGATTATATCTTTTACTCAGAATTTAGTTTTTTCCACTGAAATTCAAACATACTATCCAAAGTAGGCATCTGCTTATTCTATTTCCATAGTGTCCTGTATCCTGCCACAGTTTCTCTGTATGTTATGGTTATTTGGAGAATATACTGGCCAGTGTTTTCTGTGCTGCTCTTCTGTTGTATGTCATCTCAGTTTTTCTCATCATTGGATTAAAGTTATATGCTCAGATAAAGAAATAAAAGCAGTAAATTGCTCCTTTGTTTATATCATGAAGGAGCACATTGTAGGATTGACTTATCAGTAGTAGTGTTACTGTTTCCTAGTTGAGGTAGGGTTTCTCATTCTTCTCCAAAGTCACAGTGCACTTTTACATTTTTCATTATCTGGAAGGAAATCACTATGCTAAAATAACATGAAAATGTTATAATCTCAGTTCCTTATAATAACTCTAAAACTGTATTTATTAAGTAAAAACAGTCTTAAGGTTACAGTGACTTAAATGAATAACATGGATTTTTCATGAATCTCTTTAAAGCATCCTTCACATCCTTGTTCCTCAGGCTGTAGATCAAGGGGTTCAGCATGGGGATCACTAATGTATAAAACACAGAGGCCATCTTATCAGTATCTAGTGAGTGGTTTGTTTGAGGTTGCAAATACATGAACAACAGTGTCCCATAGAAAACTGTGACAGCCATCATATGTGAAGCACAGGTAGAAAAGGCTTTTTTCCTTCCTTCTGCTGAACGGATCCTTAGGATAGACAACACGATGTTGAAATAAGATACCAGCACTATACTCATGGAAAAGAACAAGTTTGTAGCTGCAGATATAAAGACTACAGTTTCTGGAAGGTAGGTGTCAGAACAGGAAAGTGCTAATAGAGGGACATTGTCACAGTAAAAATGGTTGATTGTTTTGGAGGAGCAATAAGACACAGAGAACACACAGGATGAAACAACAATGGCTGTGCAAAAGCCATAGAAGTATGTGAGGGACACCAACAGAATGCAGACCTGTCGAGACACCACTACCATGTAGAGAAGTGGGTTGCAGATGGCCACGTAGCGGTCATAGGCCATCACAGCGAGCATGAAGATCTCTGCGACAATGAAAACCAGGAATCCTCCCAGCTGTGTAGCACATTCATAGTATAAGGTGGTTTTCTTTCTGACTAAGAAGTTGACCAGCATTTTAGGAGCAATGACAGTGGAGTTGCCAAAGTTGATGATTGCCAGGTGTCTGAGGAAGAAGTACATGGGAGTTTGCAGGCGTGAGTCCACAGTGGTGAGGGTGATGATGCCCAGGTTACCTGCAGCTGTCAGGAGGTAGATGATAAGGAAGACAAAGAAAAGTGGAACCTGAAGTTCTGGAAGGTCTGAAACACCGACAAGAATGAACTCAGTGACATGAGAGAAATTTCTAGGAGCCATGTAAATGTTCTGAATTCATCTGTTTGGAAAGGAAAAGAATGCCATAGAAAGTTAAAGAAGTATTATCTACCATTGCCATTCCATACAGGGGGCAGTCCTCGGTGAGATTGTTTTATTAATTTTTTAAAAAATTATGAATGAGTTAAAATTCAGTTGTAAAACTCAAGGTTTTCTGCCTAAATTTGTGCTGAAGTAATGTGAGGGATAATGAATTAAAGAGATGCTGCTGCATTAGATGAAGTTTGTGAACTACTTTAATTCATGTGGAAGGTCAGACATGCTCTTAACATTTGAAACCATGAGATAATTTTATGTCTTGCTGAGTAAGAAAGGGCATGAGAATTTCGTATAATCTTTAATTATCTGAAATATAGTTACACTGAGACTTGTTTAGCCACACATATATGTGTATAGCTGGTACCCTTCCCATTTCCTGTAGGCTGTGATATAAAGTCATTAGATGGGAATTTAACTTAGATATGTTTTTCACCATACCTGTTAGTTTTTCATTAATTTCCTGCTTTATTTACTGAAACAGAATTGCATGAAGCTATAGAATGTTGAATTTCTTTCCACCTTTAAAAGATTATATCAAAATGTTAACATTTTTGTAACATTTTGTCATTATTCATAGGACTTCCTAGCTTTTGACTACACCTTTCATTCTTGTCCAACAGGCTTCTTATCCCTTTTGTTATATTTTAATGAATCATAATCCACACCAGCCAGTGACAACAAGGTCAACTAACACCAGAAATAACCAGATGGCAAAAGGTAAACGAAGGAATGTCACTAACAGAAATCAAGGCAACATGACAGCATCTGAACCCAGTTCGCCAACAACAGGAAGCCCTGGATACCCCAAAACACCAGAAAAACAAGACTTGGATATAAAATCACTGGTCAGGATGCTGGTAGCTGAACACATAGAAAAATCTCGTAAAGAAATAGAAGAGAAAATGGATCAAAAGTTAGAAGCCTTTACAAGGCAAATACAAAAATCACTTCAAGAAATGCAGGAGAAGGTGGATCAAAAAGAAGAAGACAATAAGGAGGAAAGACAAAAATCACTTAAAGAAATACAGAAGAACGTGGGCCAACAAGTAGAAGCTATGAAAGAGGAAACACAAAAATCTATTAAAGAAATACATGAAAACACAATCAAGCAAGTGAAAGATCTGAGCACATCCATCCAGGTACTAAAAACAGAAGTAGAAACAGCTAAGAAATCACAGAGGGAGACAACATTGGAGATAAAAAACCTTGGGAAGAAATCAGGAGTCATATATGCAAATATCAACAATAGAATACAAGAGATAGAAGACAGAATATCAGAAGCCGAAGATACCATAGGAACCATTGATTCAACAGTCAAAGAAAATACTAAATGCAAAAAGGCTGTAACCCAAAACATCCAGGAAATCCAGGACACAATGAGAAGACCAAACCTAAGGATTATAGGTATAGACGAGAATGAAGATGTACAAGTTAAAGGGCCAGCAAATATCTTCTACAAAATTATGGAAGAAAACTTCCCCAACCTAAAGAGAGAGATGCCCATGAATATACAAGAAGCATACAGAACCCCAAACAGACCGGATCAGAACAGAAATACATCCCGTCACATAATAATCAAAACTCCAAATGTACTAAACAAAGAAAGAATATTAAAGGCAGCAAGAGAAAAAGGCCAAGTAACTTATAAAGGAAGACCTATCAGAATAACACCAGACTTCTTACCTGAGACCATGAAAGCTAGAAGATCCTGGGCAGATATCATGCAAACTCTAAGAGAACACAAACTTCAGCCAAAACTACTTTACCCAGCAAAGCTCTCAATCGCCATAGATGAAGACATCAAGGTATTCCATGACAAAACCAAATTTGCATGATATCTTCCCACAAATCCAGCCCTACAAAGGATAATAGGGGGAAAACACCAAGACAAGGACGGAAACTACACCTGGGAAGAAGCAAGATAGAAACCTCCTCTCATCAAACCCAAAAGAAAGTAACCTCTCGAATATAAAAAAATAAATAAAATAAATAAATATAATTTCAAAAATGTCTGGAGGAAATAATTACTATTCCTTAATATCTCTTAACATCAATGGACTCAATCCCCAATAAAAAGACATAGATTAACAGACTCGATACGGAAAAAGGACCCTATATTTTGCTGCATACAGGAAACACATCTCAGTGTCAAAGACAAACACTGCCTTAGAGTAAAAGGCTGGAAGACAATTTTACAAGCAAATGGTCTCAGGAAACAAGCTGGAGTAGCCATTCTAATATCAGATAAAATTGACTTCCAACCTAAAATCATCAAAAGAGACTCAGAAGGTCACTTCTTGCTGGCCAAAGGGAAAATCCACCAAGAAGAGCTCTCAATACTGAACATCTATGCTCCAAATGCAAGGGCACCCTCATTCGTAAAAGAAACCTTACTAAAGCTTAAAGCACACATTACACCTAACACAATAATTGTGGGTGACTTCAACACTCCACTCTCCTCAATGGACCGATCAGGAAAGCAGAAACTAAACAGGGACACAGTAAAACTAATTGAAACTCTGGACCAATTGGATTTAACAGATATATATAGAACATTTCATCCTAAAGCTAAAGAATATACCTTTTTCTCAGCTCCACATGGTACCTTCTCCAAAATAGACCATATAATTGGTCACAAGACAGATGTCAACAAATACAAGAAGATCGAGCTAATCCCATGCCTCCTATCAGATCACCATGGAGTAAGAGTGGTCTTCAATAACAACAAAAACAAGAGAAAGCCCACATACACATGGAAACTGAACAATACTCTACTCAATGACACCTTGGTCAAGGAAGAAATAAAAAAGAAATCAAAGACTTTTTAGAATTCAATGAAAATGAAGGTACAACCTACCCAAATCTATGGGACACAATGAAAGCAATGCTAAGTGGAAAACTCATAGCTCTAAGTGCATCCAAAAAGAAACTGGAGAGAGCATACACTAGCAGCTTAATGGCACACCTTAAAGCCCTGGAAGAAAAACAAGTTAATTCACCCAGGAGGAGTAGAAGACAAGAAATCATCAAACTCAGGGCTGAAATCAATCAAATAGAAACAAAGAGAACCATACAAAGAATCAACAAGACCAGGAGCTGGTTCTTTGAGAAAATCAACAAGATAGATAAACCCTTAGCCAGACTAACCAAAGGACACAGAGACAGTATCCAAATTAACAAAATTAGAAATGAAAAGGGAGACATAACAACAGAAACTGAGGAAATTCAAAAGATCATCAGATCCTACTACAAAGGTCTATACTCAAAACAACTGGAGAATCTGGAGGAAATGGACAATTTCCTAGACAGATATCAAATACCAAAATTAAATCAGCATCAAGTAGATCAGCTAAATAGTCCCATAACCCCTAAAGAAATAGAAGGGGTTATAGAAAGCCTCCCAACCAAAAAAAGTATGGGACCAGATGGTTTTAGTGCAGAATTCTACCAGACCTTCAAAGAAGACTTAACACCAATACTTTTCAAACTATTCCACAAAATAGAGACAGAAGGGACACTGCCCAACTCATTCTTCGAAGCCACAATTATGCTAATACCTAAACCACAAAAAGATCCAACAAAGAAAGAGAACTACAGGCCAATTTCTCTTATGAATATAGATGCAAAAATACTAAATAAAATTCTTGCTAACCGAATCCAAGAGCACATCAAAACGATCATCCACCACAATCAAGTAGGCTTCATCCCAGGGATGCAGGGATGGTTCAATATACGGAAATCCATCAATGTAATCCACTACATAAACAAACTGAAAGAAAAAAACCACATGGTCTTCTCATTAGATGCTGAAAAAGCATTCGACAAAATTCAGCATCCTTTCATGCTAAAAGTCTTGGAAAGAGCAGGAATTCAAGGCCCATACCTAAACATAGTAAAAGCAATCTACAGCAAACCAGTAGCCAACATCAAAATAAATGGAGAGAAACTTGAAGCATTCCCACTAAAATCAGGGACTAGACAAGGCTGCCCTCTCTCTCCATATCTTTTCAATATAGTACTTGAAGTTCTAGCAAGAGCAATTAGACAACATAAGGAAGTCAAAGGGATACGAATTGGAAAGGAAGAAGTGAAACTATCATTATTTGCAGACGATATGATAGTTTACCTAAGCGACCCAAAAAACTCCACCAGAGAACTTCTACAGCTGATAAACAACTTCAGCAAAGTGGCAGGTTATAAAATTAACTCAAGCAAGTCAGTGGCCTTCTTGTACTCAAAGGACAAGCAGGCAGAGAAAGAAATTAGGGAAATAACACCCTTCACAATAGCCACAAACAACATAAAGTATCTTGTAGTAACTCTAACCAAACAAGCGAAAGATCTGTACAACAGGAACTTCAAGTCCTTGAAGAAAGAAATCGAAGAAGACCTCAGAAGATGGAAAAAATATTTCTTGCTCCTGGATTGGCAGGATCAATATAGTAAAAATGGCCATCTTGCCAAAAGCAATATACAGATTCAATGCGATCCCCATCAAAATCCCAACTCAATTCTTCATAGATCTAGAAAGAGCAATTCTCAAATTCATCTGGAGCAACAAAAAACCCAGGATAGCTAAAACTATTCTCAACAATAAAAGGACTTCTGGGGGAATCAATATCCCTGACCTCAAGCAGTACTACAGAGCAATTGTGTTAAAAACTGCATGGTATTGGTATAGCAACAGGCAAGCAGATCAATGGAACAGGATTGAAGACCCAGAAATTAACCCACAGACTTATGGTCACTTGATCTTTGATAAAGGAGCCAAAAACATCCGGTGGAATAAAGATAGCCTTTTCAACAAATGGTGCTGGTTCAACTGGAGGTCAACATGCAGAAGAATGCGTATTGACCCACTCTTATCTCTTTGCACTAAGATCAACTCCAAGTGGATCAAGGACCTCCACATAAAACCAGACACAGTGAAACTATTAGAAAAGAAACTTGGGAAGACCCTGGAGGACTTGGGCACAGGGGAAAAGTTCCTGAACAGAACACCAATAGTTTATGCTCTAAGATCAAGAATCGACAAATGGGACCTCATAAAATTACAAAGTTTCTGCAAAGCAAAGGACACTGTCAGAAGGACAAAGGGCAACCAACAAAGTGGGAAAAGATCTTCACCAACTCCCCATCCGACAGAGGGCTAATATCCAATATATACAAAGAACTCAAGAAGTTAGACCACAAAGAAACAAATAACCCTATCAAAAAATGGGGCACAGAGCTAAACAAAGAATTTTCACCAGAAGAAATTCGGATGGCCGAGAAACACCTTAAAAGATGTTCAACATCATTAGTCATCAGGGAAATGCAAATCAAAACAACCCTGAGATTCCACCTCACACCAGTCAGAATGGCTAAGATTAAAAACTCAAGAGACAACAAGTGCTGGCGAGGATGTGGAGAAAGAGGAACACTCCTCCACTGTTGGTGGGATTGCAAAATGGTAAAACCGCTCTGGAAATCAGTTTGGCGGTTCCTCAGAAAATTGGGCATGTCACTTCCAGAGGACCCTGGCATACCACTCCTGGGCATATACCCAGAGGATTCCCCTGCATGCAATAAGGACACATGCTCCACTATGTTTATAGCAGCCTTGTTTATAATAGCCAGAAATTGGAAGGAGCCCAAATATCCCTCAAAGGAGGAATGGATACAGAAAATGTGGTATATTTATACAATGGAATACTACTCAGCAATTAAAAATAATGAACTCATGCAATTTGTAGGTAAATGGTTAGACCTGGAAAATATCATCCTGAGTGAATTAACCCAATCACAAAAGAATGCACATGAAATGCAATCACTGATAAGTGGATATTAATGAGCCCAGAAGCCCTAAATACTCAAGACACAAATAGCGAGTCAAATGAATCCCAAGAAGAAGAAAGGAGAGGACCCTGGGCCTGTAAAGATTGCTTCCAGTTTAGTAAAGAAACCGAGGGGGGAGGGGGAATGATTGGGGAACAGTTGGGGGGGGAGAGGAACTATGGGAACTATGGTGGGTGGGAACTGGGAAAGGGGAAAGCCTTTGGAATGTAAACATAGAATATAGAAAATAAAAAAAAATTTGAATATATTTGTATATAAAAGTTAACTATTAATTTAATCATTAGCATAAATGCTAATATTTTATTTTTGTAACACTACTGGACATATTTTTGTATAATTCCCATGATAATAATATGCATATTTGTCACAGAATTTCGTGACATTTTCATATGCTGAGTAAGTTACTAAAGTTGTTTAAGGATGACCATTTGTCCTAATGACAGCTGTGGTGTCATTAGCATTCTCAACAGTCCTTCTTCAGCTACAAATTTGCATGCCATGATCAGAGTGTCATGGCATAATTATACTTCCAAAAACACCTGAGAAAATCTAAGTCCTATTCATATGTTCCCTCTTTGTAAAATTGACAAAGAAACATAGATACTTAAGCTGTAACTAGAAACAGAACATTAAAAAGTGACAGTACAAAAAAATATATAGTCAGTTAAATAAAACCCAGGAAATCCTAACATTATATGGCAGCTGATACCTTTGACTCTGACAGCAGACGTGACTCTCTCCCTTGCTTTCTGCTCTGGGACAAACAATATTGAAGCTTCACAGAAATCACTTTTCTTCCCTTACCAATCTATTCTGGCCAAGGAAACACAATTTGTAAAATAAACCAGTGAAGAAGACCACCGCAGCAGGTAGGAGTAAAATACCCTCAGGGTTTCATTGAAACAACCAGGGGGAATAAATTGACATGGACTAATGTGGACTTGCTTCTACCAAAACACTTTTTGAATTCAACTTTAAATAAACACAAGAAAATAATTATGTAAAGCATCAGAGAGAGAAAAATTTCCAGGATTTCGAGTCATAAGGAATATGGGAGAAATGTCCTTCTCTGTAGTAGAAAATGAGTTAACAAACAGATGCATCTCATGTATGGAAGGGAAAGCATAAGAGAAAAGTATGTGACCAGGTTTTTATGAGGAATTGGGAATTAGTAGTATCGTGTGTGATATTACATTGAGAGATATATTACTATATAGATTTCCTACTTGCTTTTCTTATTTATGAGTCATGGAGATATTTTAGGAGAGGAAAATACTTTGATTAACTTAATTGAACCATATTATTCTTTGCTATTGTAAAGATTATGAATTACAGGTATGAAAAGGGTTAGAGATGGGACTTAAAAGGAAACTTTAAAGCATAAAAAAGCACCTTTCATGGTTTTTATGGGCTTTTTGGAGTGGGATAGTACTGGGTGGGCCAGAGTGAAGGAGATGAGTCTAAAAGATAAATTTGACAGCTAGAAGAACAGGAAAATGATGTCCTCAATATAATGCATGCATTGAATCATATTGGGCAAGAAGTGACAGATTGTATACATAATGGAGATTTTTATGAGATACTTGAGAATCATGTAACAGTTTGATTTTTCATAGGATATTATTTAAAATGTAATAATGCAATTTCTATTTTCAACATACTTTCATGCTTGTTAAATATTTATTACATATTTAGTGAATCAAGTATTCATGATGTCTTGTTACAGGTACTTGAGATATTATGAAGTATATACGGGAATAATATTAGGCAGTGTTTCACAAGACATGTCTGGCTTTAATTTAAAACAAAGTTTGCTACTGCTCACCTAATATCTATCACTGACAGCAACCACTTTGCCTTTAGAAAGTCTAGTGTAATACTAAAAGACAATGTTCTAGATAGAATCATTGACACTATTCTCAGTACTCTGGAAGCTAAGTCAGGAGGATGGTGAATTATACACCAGTTTCCATCTCAATTTCAGTCACATAGCAAATGAAAGAAAGTGGAAATGCAGGCATTGTGCTGCAGCTCTGTAACCCCAGGACTCAAGAGATGTGGAAGCAAGAAGAAGGGATTTATAAGATCATCCAGAGCTTTGCTTTTTACATACGGTGGAGGGACGCAGAGAAGTTTAGTTTGCATTTTCTATATTCAGTAAATGAACTAAGTGCAAATTTTAGAAAGAATATTTGCTTACTGGGAATGTTATCTATGAATATGAAAAAGGTCTCATCATAATATACTAGGGTCCTGAGACTCTGGAAGTTAAAGTTCACAGATGCTGCCTTAAATGGAAGACCAGTATTCTGATACTTCAGCAAAATGTTTCCTTTCAACAGACTCTTAACTAGAATGTAGGTAGATTAATTATAGTCTGTGATAAATGACCTTTATGAATGTGCTCCACTGTTTAGTTAATTGCATTTTAAAACATTGTCTGTTTGCATATGTGGCATCAGTTAATTTTTAATGTCTTTATAAGGCAGTATTACCTCGTACTGCTGACTGATCTGTAACTGACTGTTTCTAATGTTCTATTTGCTTCAACCTATTAGTAACTGGGATTATGGCTGTGTACCCCTATGCAGAAATATCATTATATTTAACCTATATTTTTTTCAAAGAAATTTCCATTCTTGAGGAGGGATGTAATTTGTTCTACAGCACTGCGCATCTACTCTTCTTTTATAAATGTAATGATGAAAGAAAAATGTCTCTTTTAGACAATATAAACAACAAAACTATCTAATTATCTCACTGGCAAAAATGCACTGTTTCAGGAATATGTTATTTAATATGTAAGACACAGTGATAATTCAATTTTAAAACATATGAATGAATGTTCACTACCCCAACTTATATTAGTGAAAATTGTTAAAATATCCCAAGCAAATAATAGTTTGAATATTTTACTACTTGATTATTAGCAATTCATAGTTTTCTAAAATTAAAAGGGATGGCTTGTGTTAAGATATAATATTGACTTTTAAACCTTATACAATAAAACAAATTATTTTTAACCCACCTGGAATGGATATTAGATTTTATGTTCTTAGTTAAAATCACTACATGGCTGTGTCCATGAGTTGATTTAGCTCTATAAACCTTTGAGAGTCAAACTGTAAATCTTGGTGATGCTATGATCCATAAATAGTCTTTGGGCAGATGCCACAAGGACTGGTTCCTTAACAATATTGCCCTCTAAGAACCCTCTAGGAATTAATGCAGTCATAAACACCTATTATTTTTATTAAGAAAAAGTCTCACATTGTATCCCCAAGAGGGAGGAGAACTCCCTATCCTCCTACCTTTTGTGTTCACATTGAGCTTACTTTTGTGTAGTCTGAGCCTGTATTACTGAATTGAATTGAGTTCAAGTCCATAGTATCTAAGAGGAGTAGTGATGAAATTACATTTGTCAAAGAACTTCCCTTTCTTGCCAGAATTCCTTACTGCAGACATGAATTACTTAAAAACCTAAAAACTAATGATATAAAGCAATAAAGCAAGAACAGAGTTATATCTTTACAGAATGTGCTAATCATTCCAACATCTGTCTTCATATTTGATTTCTTTTTAATGCAAAAATAGAAACAACACAATCTTTAACTCCAGGAATGCTCTGAAATTGATTTTAAACTATATCATCTATGGGCTACAAAGATATGTCGGTGTATAAGAGTGTTTTCAATGAAAGTATTTCATTGAGTGTATTTCATTGAAGACCCAGTAACTACATTAAAAACCTGGATAAAGTGAAGTGAGGTAACTTGGCAGGGTCACTGGAAAAGCTGTAAGTGGCAGTTGTAAGTCAGTTCCAGGAGGTCCATATAGTCAGCAATCTTTAAAGTGGCCACGTTGGATGACTTTAAGGAGCTGGTAGGCCAAGGTTAGGGCCTGAAGCAGAAGGCTAAATAACAGGCTAGTACCATTCATGAGGGGGATGTTAAGGAAGTAATGACCTTGGAGGAGTGTTTAATTTCTTTTGTTTCTCCAATTTCTAGAGGTTAGACAATTGAGACAATGTCTCTGGATGTGAGTAGTACTTCTTGGGGACTCAGATTTGTTTTTACGGTTGAACTTATCAACAACTCTTGTTTCCCACCTGGTATTCCACGGATCTCAGAAATTGAAGAAGAGGATTTTGCATCATTAATAGAAGTGATTGGTCTGTGATCCTAGCATTGGTATCTGGCAAGACCAACACAGGCAGTCCCCATTTTTGTTTGTCTATTTTATTTTAATTTATTTTTTTATAATCAGCTTTCATCTGGTCAAAGAGGAAGCAAACAAAGAGGTCATAATATTTAGATGAAGTGGTGGATATAGATGTTAGTATTCTGTCTAAGCTACACCCCACAATTACCTGGCAACAGCCAGGTATGCCCCGCCTCATAGACCTATAAAAGGGGCTATTTGCCCCTCCCCTCCTCTCTCATTGCTCTTGCCTCTTGGCACTCTCACCTCTCTGCCCCTCTTGGGCTCTTCTCCCCTTCCCCCTCTCTCCACGTGGTCATGGCCAGCCTCCATTCCTCCACTTCTCTACTCTCTCTCTCTCTCTCTCTCTCTCTCTCTCTCTCTCTCTCTCTGCCTCTCTCTGCCTCCACTACATCATTAACTCCCATCCTCTTCCCTGAATAAACTCTATTCTATACCATGTCTGTGTGTGTGTGGTCCCTCAGGGGGAAGAGGTGCTTGGGCATGGGCCTGCCTAGGCACCCTCTTCCCCCATACTGCCATGCCACACTCTCTAATCCCCTTTCTCTCCTTTTATAAACCCATCAATAGAGATGACAGCAATTTGGATCACCTCCTGGCATCTGGATATGGAGTAGTTTTCTAAACCTATTTAGAAAGACTGTTTCTTACCAGTTTGAGTTTCTCAAGCCTTGAATCTCCAGATGTAATGGCTACCATAGATGGAAAGGAACAACAGTGGGAGGAGAAATCCATATCCAATCCAGTGGGGTCAAACACAGCTGCCAGATTAGAGTCTCATTTTTCTGGGTTTGGGAACAAGGTAGATGATACCAACATCCTCTGGAGCTTAAGAGAGCTGGGCTCTTTGAGGTTGATACATAGAAAAAAGTCATTTTGGGGTCGAGAGTTATAAGGTTTGAGGAGATACAGTTGGACTCAAGGAAATAGTCCTTCATGCACTGGCAGAGCCTCCCAAGTGACAGCTATATCAGGCTCTTGTCACCAAGCACTTTTGGCATCCATAATAGTGTCTGGGTTTTGTAACTGTATATGGGATGAATCCCTAGGTTGGTCAGTCTCTTGATGGTCTTTACCTCAGTCTCTTCTTCACACTTTGTCTCTGTATCTTTTCCTGCGGTAATTTTGCTCCCCTTTCTAAGAAGGGCCAGAGTATGCATAGTTTGGACTGAGGATACGGTCCCCAATGGAGGAGCTAGAGAAAGGACCTAAGAAGATGAAGGGGTTTGGAGAGCCATAGGAGGAACAACAATGTGAACCATCCAGTACCCTCAACCCAGTAGCTCCCAGGGATTAAACCAATAACCAAAGAGTACACATGGAGGGACCCATTGCTCCAGAGCACATGCAGCAGAGAATGGCCTTCTTGGACATCAAATGGAGGAGAAGCCCTTGGTCCTGAGAAGGCTAGGTGCCCCAGAATAGGGGAAAGCCAGGACAGGGAAGTAGGAGTGGATGGATTGGTCAGCAGGGGGAGGGAGGATGGGTTAGTAGATTTTTGGGGGGAAAACCAGGAATGGGGACAATTGAAATGTAAATAAAAATATATCCAATTAAAAAAAGAAAACAAAAAGAAAACACTTTATGCTCAAAAAAAAAAGAAAGAAAAAGAAAAGAAAAAAGGAAAAAGGAAAAAAAAGAAATAGTCCTTCAAGTTTAACAGCTGTGGGAGTCATGAGAATTACCTTGAAGTGGCCTGTCATTTAGGACCAATGAGCAGGAGGAGAAGATTCCAAGATTTCCAATATTGACAGGGAGTGAGCAGGGGGCAGTGTGTGGCCATAGTAGACAGTGGTCAGCAAGGTTCCATAGGAGAGAGGGGAGGTGACAGAATATGGGAGGGAAGAGTGTGTGGGTGAAAGAGCAGGGTTAGAACCAGAAATCCACACATGATCTCAAAAAATGAGAGAAAAAGTGGATGCTTGAAGAGAGACCATAGCCTAAAAAGAGCCAGAGGTAGGAGTTTTACCTAAACTGTTCCTGTGACAGTTTGAGAATAGTGGTATTTAGGGAGTAATTACTCCTTTCTATCTTTTCTGAAGACTAGGGTTGATAGGGAATACAAAAATGCCAAAGGATGTTGAGGACTCTAGACAAAGTTTGAGAAACTTGAGCGGTAAATTCAGGGTCATTTTCTGACTATAGTAAGCCTGGGATTCTCAATTGGCAAATGGTCTCTAGAAGGAAATCAGACACTGCCTGAGCCCTTTTGTTGGTGGTGGAGAATGTCTCTACCCACCTTTAGAAGGTGTCCACTAGGACTAGGAGATACTTAACATATTTGACAGTGGGCAGGTGGGTAAAGTCAAATTGCCAGTGGATTCCAGGAAGGGAATCTCTAGTCTGTAAGTAGGAAAGGGTAGTTATGTGATATCTGGGGTTGGAGTCTGACATCTGACAGATTTTGTAAGTAACAGTGATAGATTTAAGAAAGGGAAGTCCTCAGGAGTAGGCTGTAGATGGTTTTAACAAAATAAGACAGTTCTTGGCTATGAGGGTGAAAGATTTGGTGAAGATAGGACAGAGTTTTGAGTGTTAGTGGGTGAGAGAATATAAGTGACTAGTAGTGTAAGAATGTCCTGTGGTAGGTGAAAGAGTTTAGGCCCCTAAGGGCTGCAGCTCTAGCTGCTTTGTCAGCTTCATTGTTTCTCATGGAGACAATAGAGTCATCTGTCTGGTGAGAGCTGCAGTGACAATTTCTTTCTTTTCTTTTTTTAATTGGGTATATTCTTTATTTACATTTCATTTCCCTTTTCCTGGTTCCCCACACCCCAAAGGTACCACATGCCCTTTTCCCTCCCCCTGTTCCACCATCCACCCCTTCCCACTTCCCTGTTCTCATATTCCCCTACACTGATGCATTGAGTTTTTCCAGAACCAGGGTCCACTCCTTCCTTCTTGTTGAACATCATTTGGTATGTGGATTGTGTCTTTGGTGTTCCAAGATTCTAGGCTAATATCAACTTATCAGTGAGTGCATACCATGGATATTCTTTTGAGACTGGGTTACCTCACTTAGTATGATGTTCTCCAGCTCCATCCATTTCTCTAAGAATTTCATGAATTCATTGTTTCTAATGGCTGAATAGTACTCCATTGTTTATATATACCACATTTTTATGTATCCATTCCTCCATTGAGGAACATCTGGGTTCTTTCCAGCTTCTGGCTATTATAAATAAGGCTGCTATGAACATAGCGGAGCATGTATCCTTATTGCATGCTGGGGAATCTTCTGGGTATATGCCCAGGAGTGGTATGGCAGGGTTCTCCAGAAGTATCGTGTCTAAATGGGAGGCTTTTAGCATGGCCATAATATGGGTTGTATAAGTTACTGATCCTGCTTTAACCCTTCAGGATAACTGTGTGGGACAGAGGATATGGAAAGCATATCCTTTGGAGTCTGTATAGATGTTTAAGGATTGTTCTTGTGCTATTTGAAAGGAAACCTAAGAGCTATTAGTTCAGCCTCCTGCTTAGTTGGGGGTTAGGGAGGGCCTGTGCCTCATCCACCTCTTGGGTTGATTCTATAGCATAGCCAGTTCTCCTGGGTCCTTCATGTAAAAAGGAACTGCCATCTGAATGCCAAGTATGGATGGCCTGAAGCAATGTGTCCTCCTGTATTTGTGAAGAATAAGGTAATAGATCCTCTAATGTTTCTGAACAGGGGTAAGATAGGGAGTCTTTAGTAATTGGTTGAGGAAGAAGACTGGAAATATTAAGAAGTGGGCATGATTTGAAAGTAAGTATAGATTCTTCTATTAGTGCTACCTGAAGGGAAAGAACACGGAAGGGAGTCAGAATTTGTAAGCCTTTGTATATTAGAAGCTGTATAAGGTTATGAGAAAACTGTGATAGGAGTGCCAAAGGTTAGATTTTTGGACTCTCAAATAAGGAATTCAATGGCTGCTAAAGTACATATATAATGTTCCCATCCCTGGATGGTTAGGAACAAAAATCTCTTTTTTGTAAAAGGAATTGTTAGAGACAGAATTATGTATTTTTCTATGTTAATGGCCTTGTAGGTTGGGGAAATTGTTAGGCCCAAATAGGTAACTTGAGGAGTGGACAGTTGGACTTTAGAAGGTGAGACTCTGTAGCCCCAACTAGACAGGAAAGTTAGAATAGCAGAGGTGTCAGCTTGACTAATTTTTGGAGTGGGACGGCAGAGAAGAATATCATCTACATAATGAATAATCTTAGATTTAGGGAGAGACAGAGAGAGTAAGTCAGAAGCCAGGGCCTGGCCAAATAGATGTGTACTGTCCTGGAATCCCTGAGGTAGAATAGTCTAGGTGAGTTGGGTAGAAAAGTGGGTGTATCTGGTTTTATGTGGAGGTCCTTGAAACTATTAGAAAAGAAACTTGGGAAAACCCTGGAGGACATGGGCACAGGGGGAAAGTTCCTGAACAGAACACCAATAGTTTATGCTCTAAGATCAAGAATTGACAAATGGGACCTCATAAGATTACAAAGTTTCTGTAAGGCAAAGGACACTGTCAGAAGGACAAAACGGCAACCAACAAAGTGGAAAATGATATTCACCAACCCCACATCCAACAGAGGGCTAATATCCAATATATACAAAGAACTCAAGAAGTTGAACCCAAAGAACCAAATAACCCTATCAAAAATGGGGTACAGAGCTAAACAAAGAATTTTCACCAGCCGAAATTTGGATGGCCGAGAAACACCTTAAGAGATGTTCAACATCATTAGTCATCAGGGAAATGCAAATCAAAACAACACTGAGATTCCACCTCATACCAGTCAGAATGGCTAAGATTAAAAACTCAAGAGACAACAAGTGCTGGCTAGGATGTGGAGAAAGAGGAACACTCCTCCACTGTTGGTGGGATTGCAAAATGGTAAAACTGCTCTGGAAATCAGTCTTGGCATACCACTCCTGGGCATATACCCAGAGGACTCCCCTGCATACAATAAAGACACATGCTCCACTATGTTTATAGCAGCCTTGTTTATAATAGCCAGAAATTGGAAGGAGCCCAGATATCACTCAAAAGAGGAATGGATACAGAAAATGTGGTATATTTATACAATGGAGTACTACTCAGCAATTAAAAATAATGAACTCATGCAACTTGTAGGTAAATGGTTAGATCTGGAAAATATCATCCTAAGTGAGCTAACCCAATCACAAAAAAATACACATGAAATGCAATCACTGATAAGTGGATATTAATGAGCCCAGAAGCCCTAAATGCTCAAGGCACAATTAGCAAGTCAAATGACTCTCAAGAAGAAAAAAAGGAGAGGACCCTGGGCCTGTAAAGATTGGATCCAGTTTTGTAGACCCAGAACAGAGAAATCGGGGGGGGGGAGGAATGATTGGGGAATATTTGGGGGGGAAAGGAATTATGGGACATATGGTGGGGGGGAACTGGGAAAGGGGAAAGCCTTTGGAATGTAAAAATAGAATATAGAAAATAAAAATTAAATAAAAAAAAGAAAAGTGGGTATAAGAGTCAGCTGAAGTAAAGGAAAAGGGGTTTATGACTGAGCATCTAGGGGGATAGAAAAGAATGCATCTTTGAGATCTAGGACAGAGAAATGAGAAGTTCCCGATGGGATGGTGGAAAGAAGTATGTAAGCAAGCAATAGGTCCCACTACCTTATTTATTTATTTATTTATTTATTTATTTATTTATTCATTTATTTATTTATTACTGCTAGTATAGGACTGCTAAAGGGGGAAGAGTTAGGATGGAGTTTTTTTCCTTAGGAGGACAGAGATGAAAGGTTTTAGACCCCTGAGACTTTGCAGAGAAAGAGAGCTTGGGTGATGTAGCTGGTATGATCTTGTAATTGGATGAAAACAGATAATGGTGTTTAGAAACAGGGTTTCTGGAAACCTCACAATCTGTTGTCTACCTGCAAGGCTGGTGAAGGAAATGACATGTTAGAGTTAGTAGGTTGGTTGGTTTGAAGGAGGTGGAGAGGGACTTTTGGTGAGTTTGTGTTAGGCAAATGAGGGGAGCAAAAGAAATAGAGGCTCTTACTTTAGCTAGAAGATCTCTTCCCAATAAGGTAACAGGACACATTGACACTACTAAAAAAAGAATGTGTGAAGGTAACACCCCTAAAATGTCACTAAGTGGTAGGAGTCTGGTGAGGTTGGTAAGGCTGTCCCCTACCTGAACAATAGGGAAACAAGAAGGAGTTGAGTCCCTAAAACTCCATCAGGACTGATTAAGTACACCCCCCATTGTCCAAGAAAAAGGAATTGTACCACCCCAGGACTCTCTGCTGGAGATGGAAGTGGTCAGGTCAAAGGAGCTTGGGCCCCTTCAGTCCCCTATGTCTAAGCCTAGAAGATCATCTGGAGGGTAACTTGGAGTGATGTCCCTGTGCTGAGTGTTATGAGGGCGATCAAAACCCAATGTCCTTCCTTATGGCATTTTCAGCATTGCCTTTATAGCTTTCAGGGTGTAGTGCATTCCTGTGCTCAGTGACCCTGTTGACCACATTTGAGACAGGAACCTGCTGGCCCATGAGGTTTAGAAGGCCAGGAAATCTGGGTAGTAGTTGGAACTGGTAATGGTCATCTCAGGGCTTACTGATTAATAAGCTCACCCTTTCTGCTCTCCTCCTTAAGTAAGTTATTACTGAGAATCACAAGGACAACCTGAAAAGCCAAAATATAATATTGAATATTACTGAAATTCTGTAATAGAGGTAGAGAAGTTAGAGGTATAAGATCCCAGTCTTTTTCTTTTTTCCTATTTCAGAAAGTTCATTTGGTGAGAAGGGAACATGTATTCTAATCAGACCATTTACCCCAGCAATGCTTCATTTAAAGGAAGGACCAAAGCTGAGGTAGGTCAGGAGGAAATGGGGGGTTGGCCATTGATCTAGAGCAAGTGGTTGGCGGGCTGACAGTAGGTGCCAGTGTAAAACATCTGTGGCAGCCTGTAGCTGGGAATGGAAGGGAAGGGGTATAAACAAGGAGGCTCTGGAGAGGTTTGGTGGTAAGAGGAAGATGGGGAGGCTGGGCAAGTAGGAGACATTGTAGAGGCAGGTTTGAGATGGTAAGGGGGAGGTTCGTTAGCTGGATCAAGAATAGTAGAAGTTTCTTTTGGTTGAGATTTTGTAATTAATAGGAGTTGAGATAGGGAACAGGAGGAGCAAAGATAAGGTTTGGAGTGAAGATAAGAAAGGGCCTGGATATAGAGAACTTCCTTCCATTTTCCAGTTTGTTGGCAATAGTTATAAAGGTCCTTTAAAATGGTAGGATGAAAAGTTCCATTATACAGACACTTGGAGTCATTACCAAATGAGTAGTGGAGTCTGACTTGATTGCAAAGGTGGGTAAATTTGGAGGCTCTTATTCAGGTGCTAGTTTTAGAGGTTTGAAATTTTCCAGGAGGCATTTCAGTGGTGAGCCTGGAAATTTAATTGAAGATACAGCACATAGTGGGTGAGTAGAAGTTAACTAGTTGTTTGTTCTAGTGTTCCAAGGACAAATGCAGTGGCTAGGCCAGATCACCAGGTCATTATGTGGTGAACTAGAGTTAAGGTCAGGCCAGTGCCTGGTGCCAGCGAGGAGGAGAATGGTTCATCAAAACCCAGGATTTCATAGCAGTAAAAAGAGAAGCATCTCAGAAAAGAGGGAGAAAAACCTCTCCCAAGGGAAAGCACTCTAGAATGAAGAGTCAGGGTAGTCATAAGACCATGTATAACAGTGAAGTCACTAGAGAGTGGCCAGTCCTCCCTTGGGACCAGGGACACTGTATAAGCTTACCAAATTGCCGGTGGTGTTTGAATGGAAAGAAGCAATCCCATGAGTAGAAAATGAGCCTGTGTAGCAGGCAAACATGTTGGGATGAGGTTCAGGCCTATGGACTTAACTCATGTGGTGGTGACCAGTTCATGTGGTGGCAGGTTCAGAACTGTGAACCAGCCCACGATCTATGAAGGGAGATTGCAAACACCAAGTCTCATGGTACCAATACTAGAAGTAGGGAACGTGGTCCCAAACAATTATACCATTCAGCTGGTCTCACATGGAATGTTTATGGGGGGGGGGTTAGTCAGAGGTAGCCTCTGGGAGAAGGTGGAGAGAAAGAGTGGGGAGGATACACACAGAATGGGATATGACACAAGAACAACATTGTTGCCTAGAGATAATATGTATCTTTACTGGGTCCCCTAGAGCTGCTTGTAAAGATGTCTGATTGTTGTGAAGTCACCTCAAGCTGTCCATGGCTGTACCTGATTGCTTACAAATCAAATCCTAGCATGAAAAGGGGGAATTGGGCACCATGTTTTAAGCAGTTGGAAATTGTTTGGCTTGAGAAGTAATTTTAATCAACTGAAGTAACTGTCATCTCAGAGCTTATTGATTAATAAACTCACACTTTCTACTTTGTAAATTCTGTCTGGTTGAATTCAGCTGCGTTGGTTAAAATTCTTTTCCAAGCTGACTAATTCAATCTGTCTTCTCTCAGCTTCTCTCTGAATTACTCTGCTTGGCTTTAAACTTCTGGCTCCTTATTCTCTGATTTCGATTGCTTCTCCTGACCTGCACTGAACTGCACAAACTCAACAGTACTGCACTACACTACACTCACTGCACTGACTCTCAACTGACTGAACTTATTTGAACTCCACTGCATTATTTCAATTCAACTGGATTGCACTCACTGAACTGCCCTCCATCAATTAGATGTCACTTTCAAGCATCACTGCCTCTTCCTTCTAAAATTAACCTTTCATTGTTTGAGATTAAAATGTGGACCCAGATTGTGTCTGTATTCCAGCCAGATCATACTGTAATCTTGGGCATTTGTGCACTCTACCTGGATCACATAGATCTAGAAGCTCTTTGGATGAGATCTCTTACCACAGCAGTCATATTGCTGGATTTAAATCTTCTGGTGGAGAAAGGGCCAATTTGTAAAAAAAACGGATCCCCTGATAAACCAACCATGTTCTAGTAGAAGATCACATATGCAGGGCAATCCTTGAAGTGAGAATACAAAAACATAAAGTGTGTTGGAAAGGGAAGATGGATAAATATGAGAAGAGTTAAGGGGAGAGGGCAAATATGATAAAAGTAGGTACAAAATTATCAAAGAACTAATGAAGATATTAAAAAATTAAAAGTCATATACAAAAATGCCTATGGCATTTGAAAAACATTTTCCAAGAAAATGAATATTATATCACCCTAAAATGGTACCAGGTGTTTCATCATAATTAATTTTGTCATACCATAATCCAGGAATAATATAGTTAATTTAATTGTTTTATAAATTATTCTAAATATACCATAGGACTTATTTAGTGCTTTTGGTACTTATACTTTATATTGATTCATTTTAATTAAACATTATTTTTTATTTTACAAGATGAAGTTTAAACAAAAAACTCCCTGCATTTCTACATTTTCCCATATTTATAAATTATAGTTTCCCATGGGACCCTGATTATCATTTGAAGATTTTATTTTGTTAGTACTATTTTTTATTCTTTTGATTTGGAAAGAACAAAGGTTTTTCCATATTGGAAATTTTTAATGGAAACAAAGACTTAAGCTTGCTGTACATTTTTGCTATTTGATAATCTTGTGTAACTCATGGTCAGACACAGTATGAAAGCTATGCACATGAATCTTGAGGTATTAAGTGTGGACTCTGAGTCCATGAGCAAGAGTTCTTTTAAGGGCCTCTTTTACTTCTTTGTTTCTTAGGCTGTAGATCAATGGATTGAGCATAGGAATGACTAGTGTATAAAACACAGAGGCCATTTTATCAATTTCAAAAGTATGGCTGGATTTGGGTTGCAGGTAAATAAAGAGCAGTGTTCCATAGAACACAACTACTACTGTCAGATGAGAACTGCATGTAGAGAAGGCTTTGGACCTCCCCTCCTTGGAATTCATCCTGAGAATTGCCACAAAAATGAACATGTAAGATATGAGCACAATAAGGAGGGAGGAGAGTAAATTGCAGCCTGAGAAAATTAAAATAATCAGTTCTAATTCATGTGTGTCAGAACAGAGCAGAGATATCAGCGGGACACAGTCACAATAAAAGTAACTAATGACATTAGAACCACAAAAGGACAGCGTGAATAACTTAACTGTGAGAAGTAAGGACACAAATATGCTATAGAGATAGGGTGCCAGTACAAGCCCCCATCGTACTTTTCCTGCCATGATGATCACATAGAGAAGAGGTTTGCAGATGGCTACATATCGGTCGTAAGCCATAGCTGAGAGGATAAACAGTTCAGTGATGATGAAAATCTCAAAGAAGGTCAGCTGCACAGCACACCCTGTGTAGGAAATGATATTCTGGTGCATAACAAAATTTACCATCATTTTTGGACCAATAACTGTGGAGTAACCAAGATCTGTGATTGATAAATGTCTCAGGAAAAAATACATAGGAGTATGTAGCTTTGAATCTAAATGAGTCAGAACAACCATGCCCAGATTGCCCATGAGTGTTACCAAATATATGATCAAAAATATTCCAAAGAGTGGTGCTTTGAGTCCTGGGTTGTTGGTGAGTCCCAAGAGAATAAATTCAGTAACCTGGATTCTTGTACTGTAGTTGGATTGCTCCATTTTGGGTCAAAAGTGTCAATCTGTAAAGGAAGGAAGTTTAACATAAGTTATTTCTCAAATGCTGCATGTCAGAGAATTTATAGCATGATATGTAAGATATGTTTTCTTCAACCTAACCAGTTCTGCTCTATTCAAGAGAAATATAGAAGGCAACATTTATATCTTAAAAAAAACAAAAAACAAACAAACAAACAAACAAACAAAAAACCCAAAAGGGTTTAAAAGGGGCAGAATAATAAAGGAGTATTAAGTGGTTTTGATTTTGTTTTCATGTTTTGTTCTATGTTTTGAGACTGTGTCTTGTTCAGAGTGGTCTGGAACTTGTATTCACCCTATCTCTGCATCAGCAGAATCTTCTGTAGTTTTGTCTGGCTTCAAATAAGCTATGTGGCTGAGAAAAACCTACAACTTCTGATCCAGCCACTTGTACCTGTGACAGCTGAGTGCTGGGATTATAGGCATGTACCATCATATTCAGCAATAAGTATTGATTATGATAAAAAGAAATAGTATCTCCTTCATTTGTTGCCAAGTTTTTAAGTATGCAAAAAGTTTCTCATTTTATTTCTCCTTTTGAAATTTGAAAGTTTAAAAGCACACACATCCTCAAACACATATCAACTCACACATACTATAGATTAATAGATATAGATGGTATAGTTATAGAGCTAGAAAACATATTGTTTAGAAAACATATAGGTTGTTTAGATATAGACAGATATAAATGATAGAAGACAACTTTTTTCTAATCAAGTCAGACACATGCTTAAAGAAACAATTGGAAATACTTTTTGGATGGTCACATAGCAGTTAGAATATCACTGGAGATGGATGAATGTACACATCAGATGGTTTACCAAGTGTAAAACCTAATTTTAGAGGCTTATTTCAGAATATTCTAACATCTCAGCTTGATTTTTCTACACTGGTCTGTTCTTCATATTGAATCACTATTTCTAACAATCTCTGAACAGTAATCTGCCTTTTGTGAAAACATGGTCCTGCATATCCTAATGACTTTTAAACACCCGGAGAGAATTATAGAAAGAGACCAGTAGAACAAATATAAATTTCAAGATAAAAAGGAAAAAAACCCTTTTATGTGCTGGATATACTTTAATCTCCTTATAGACCTGAACTCATGTGATCCTCTCAGTACGCTAGAAAGGAGATAGTCTCATCTCTTTCCGATTCATATAGGATTCAAGCAAACTGAGGATTAGAGGCTGCAATAATTTTAAAATGGTCGCCTATATAACTGGCAAAGTTAAGATTCAGATACCTCATCCAACATATGAATATAGTCTCATAAATACAGTATCATGCCACATCTTCAGGAAAGACAACCCAAGTAAACAGGGGGTATAAAACAGAGGTACATCCAGATGGATAATGAGAGAAAATGATTCTTGTTAAAGTGGATGACTGAGGAGCAAGGCTGCATGTTTAAAATGACCATTCTTAATAGTGAACAGATACTATTAGAAACTTCATAAAAGGTCTTCCCTGGGTACTAATACTGTTAATATTTAGGCCTTTGGTAATATTTGAGTTTAAGTATATCTTTAAAACCTATCAAAGTCCTTTGTTGCTTCTTACCTGTGTGGAAACCTTTCTTAGGAGGCTTGCTGCTGTGATCTTAGTTCATAACAGAATGGATTTAAGTTCCTTTCTGACCCCATGGGGCTTACTGTATTGCAGTTCAAATACGAATGGATAAACAAATTGTACATGATTTCCTTTGGGATGGTAGAGTGTCTTATGCATCTATTAATTATTGTTTGAACATAATAGTAGGAAAAGAAAAAATACCTCATACTTTAGGCTAATGGAACATATGGACCATCCCATATCATTAAATGTTGAAAATCACAAATTTATGAACATCTTAGACAGCTACCATGTAGAATTATTAATTTTACTGTTCTTTTATAACCCATAAATAAAAGGAAGAATACATTCATATTTTACAGACAAATTAATATGAGTTGATTAGGAAAAATACCCTATGAGACATTAGAAACACAATGTTTCTAATAAGAAACCCATAGTGAATAGTGGTGAATCATGGCTCATATATTTATAACATTTAATCTATGTCTGACTTCCAGGAAACTGGTTTTGCTATCTCTTCAACTATTTTCACTTACATAACTCTTCCAGAAATTATTTTAGCCATGTAGGTCTTAGAATTATATTTCTTTAAAAATACCTAGGAAAGAAAACTCCAGCCAATGTTTCTTCCCATGTTATTCTACCTGATATAATACCTTCTTTTCACTATGATGGACCTATTAAATTAAGCTTGTGCTAGGGAGATAGCCTTGTTTTTCAGATCACTGAACTTATTTCTGTGGTTTTAGCTGCTGAATTCCACCATATTTTCAGTGAAGAAGTAGCACCAATTCCCCTCAACTTATTATTTTTAAAAATGGAAATGTAGGAAATACTTTACCTTCAGTTAAAGTGTAAATGTTACTCTTAAAATGAAATCAGTCATTGATACAACAATGGAAATAGTAGTAATTTGTCAATACAGGACATAATCTGTAGACTAATATCCTTTAACACAGTGTAAAATTTACAACAAAATTCTAGCAAGTGCTTGGAAACAACTCAGTGAGTGAAAGTCCTTGCTGAGCATGTATGGCAATTGAGATTAATACCTCAATATGTCTCTGAATTAAATGTCCAAAACCAATAAAAATTCTTACCCTGATCTCCTGTAATATCAGTGCTGTTTCAGAAAGGCAGAGAAAAGAGAATGCACAGGCAGTCACAGGCAACCTAGGTTGCCATATGCATCGATGGCCTTAAAAAATTCTTAAATAAACTAAAATGTAATGAAGGACACTCAAGTGTTCTTGTGCTCTATACTTGAGCATTGTGGTAAATATAAGCATGGAATGTTTCACTCATGGTTGCATTTTCATACACACACACACTGTGCTAAAAAATCAATTCAAAATGTCATTCATTATTTTTTCATATTTCTTAGCCATATTTTTAAATTTTTAAATTACCAATAAAGTGATGAAGTTTAAATCCTTTTATTCATAGGGAAATGTTAAATTTAATATTACACATAGTGTCTGGTCATAGGTAGTAATTTGTCAATTGAGAAAGTCATTGTTTTTGTGCTTGGTTTTATTTTACTGTTCAAAAAGAAGTCTTCATAGAGGGCTTATCATAAGCATCTTCCTCTCCTTTTTTAAAAAGGCTAAAGTATTTAATAGAAAAACAATCAAATACTATTAGAAAATAACCATTACCATAGAGGGCTTTACTTTATGGGGGAAGTTGGCTCACTGAGAAGGTGAAAAGTAGGTGCTCCACATGGGAGCAGTAATTAAGCCTCAAGCTTAGCTATCCTGAGGGCCCTGCAGAGTTAGGGGTTTTCTTTCATATTGTGAGTAATTCTTGTAGCTATAAACAACCTATCCCTTAAGTCTGTGACCTTGGCAGTCTACACTCATACTGCAGATGGTTCAGTATTTTGTATTCATCAAAATCTCTAGATGCAGTGGCTTCTGGATTGAGTGTGTGTGTGTGTGTGTGTGTGTGTGTGTGTGTGTGAATTTGTATGAGTGTATATGTGCATAGTGTGGGTGAGTATCTGTTGCTTGTAAATCATATTTGTCTTTTTTTAAAGAAGCAATTTGTCTTTTGTGGCTCTTGACCAAATCTTCCGATTGATGTAAGCATTCCATTTGTACATACAATAATAAATTAAGTATGCAAACATTACATATTAGTTTCTCATTATCCATTATTGAAGAAGAGAATAACTTACTTGATTTTTATGGTATAAATTGCACATCAGATTTTCATAAATTTTTCTTCATATTAGTCAACAATTTCAAAGCAATAATATTTTGTTATAAATGTAATTTTGCAGTTAAGGTTAATTACATAGTGATCTTGAGCAACATGGAATACTCTCATGATCGGATAATCCAGTCCTTCTGATGTGGAGAATGTTTTTATAGCAAATAGGCATCCAGGACTGTGACAGTATTAGCTAATAGGTCAGGTGTTTCTATTTTCTTGTTTCTAAAAAGATATTCTACAATTTACATTTCTATTATTGACTTTTTATCTCCAGAAAAATAATTGTAAAAAGTAACATGCAAGAAAAACTTAAGTAACTCAATTGCAGTAAATCAGTTGAAAACACAACAGTTTAAATTGATATTCAATATGTGGCAATTCGGTGTTTGATTTCTATTCATAAGGCAGTTAATTCATGAACACAATGAGTGTTCTAGTTTTATAATGTTTGGAGAGAAGTGGGTATATTGGTCTATGTTGTGTAGGGAGCATTGATTTATATTTGACTTTCTCAGCAGTCTGGCAAAACAGCTCCATTTACCACTATTATACTGTAAATCACCTTGAAATTACATGTAAAATACACTTAACAAGGGAATTAAAAAGGAAGGTACATATGCAAATGTTCCCAAGAATCAAGAAAAAAAGGTGGGGGTGTTTCTCTTTTGTTATGTACATATAAGTACCTTGAAGTTAAATTAAAGCTCAAACTAGCAATGACAATGGAAACAGACAAAACAGTGAATATGAGTGAACTCAAAACCAGCTCAATATACAAAAAACAACAACAACAACAACAACAACAAAAAAAAAAAACAAAAAAAAACCCAAAACAAACAAACAAACAAACAAACAAAAAACCCTGTTTACTCAGGTGAAAACAGTCCTTCCAAAATAGCCAAAGATCACTCACTAAAAAAAATAGGACCATTCCTAACTATACACCGGCCATGGAAAGCAGGTAAGATATCAAAAACCAACCTAAGTTGGAATGGTAATGTCCCCTTGAGTACTCAATCAATGAACATGTAAATATTTTATGTTTATAGTATGTGTCACTTGATGTTTTAGAGAATAGAATTCAAAGTGTATTCTTTACTAGCAAGGGCTTTATAGATATCAGGCACATTATAAGGTGAATATATATTCTAATATAATACAGTACAGGAGTGGGATAAGCTCCTCAAACTCTAACTATTTGACCTTCATTTTTTTCTGTGTGCTAGTAACACATTCTGGAAATTAAAGTCCACCTAGCCCTTTCCCCTAATTGCTAACATCTTTCTACATCATCACCCTCAATCACTTCGACCATGTTTACTAAATTGCAATCCCCTCACTTCTTATTTCTCAAGTGGCCCTTTTCTTCAATTAAGAAATTGTGCAGATGGAATTTGGCCACTGGGAATTTTATTATGGAGAATACAATATTTTTAAAGCACCAAAGTTTCTTTATTTTATGTGTTTCATGGAAGTTTTTTTTTTCTCATTTCAATCAATGTGCATAATGGCTCAGCATAGAAGAACAGCGTGGTGCTAATTAGTCTTAATGACATATCGATTCTGTCTTTCTTGTCACACCAATTAAAAACATTTTAATTATTCAAGGACTCCTCAACAAATGGGGGTTTGATGAAGTGAGCTTTTTTTTTTTTTTTATAAGTCCATTCTTCAGTTGAGGGAGATTGTGTCCAGTTTCTGGCTATTATGAATAAACCATAGTTGAGCAGGTGCCTTTGTGGGATGATGGAGCATCTTTTTGATTTATGCCCAGGAGCCGTATAGCTGGTCTTGAGGTAGAATTATTCACAATTTTCTGAGAAACCACAAAACTGATTTTGAAAGCAGTTATACAAATTTTCACTCTCACCAATAGTAGAAGGGCATTCTCCTCGCTCCACATCCTCTCTAGCATGTGTTACCAATTTAGTTTTTAATTTTAGATATTTGACCCATCTTCAGTTTAGAAAGTTGCAAATCCCCCTTTATCAGATCGGTTAATGCTGTGATAACAGGTATTGGCAAGAAATCCCAGAAATTGCTCATTGTGATTGTCTTTGTTAAATAATTTCCTTGGAGGCTGAAGCTGATATAAAACTATTTAAGTCCAAGCAGTATGGAGAAAAGCACCTGTCTTCCTTCCTTCCTTCCTTCCTTCCTTCCTTCCTTCCTTCCTTCCTTCCTTCCTTCCTTCCTCCTTCCCTCCCTCCCTCCCTCCCTCCCTCCGTTCCTCCCTCTGTTAATTCTTTCTTTCCTTCTTCCTTCCTTCCTTCCTTCCTTCCTTCCTTCCTTCCTTCCTTCTTCTTCCTTCCTTCCCTTCCTTCCTTTCTCCCTCCCTCCCTCCTTCCCTCCCTCCCTTCTTTCTCTTCCTTCTTTCCTTCCTTCCCTTCTTTCTTTCTTTCTTTCTTTCTTTCTTTCTTTCTTTCTTTCTTTCTTCCTTTCTTTTTTTCTTTCTTTTGAGGAAATTTTATCTCTTATTTTCTCCATGTAGAATTACATTCTGCAAATCATTGACTAGCATATTAATGAAAAATTATTTTTTACTCTTTGTTTGCCATGTTTTGGCTGACCATGAAAGGACAGAAATCAAGAACCTTTACTTTCCATTCCACCCTTCTCCCTCTCCTCCTCCTTTCCCCCCTCTCTTCTCCTGTTCTCATTCTTGTTCTCATTCATGTTCATTTTTAAGTTCTTGTTCTTTTTGTTCTTGCTCTTTGCATTTTCCTTGTCCATGTCTACTGTCTTCTTCTTTTTCCTTCCTTTTCTTTCTCCCCTCTTCTTTCTTTCTTCTCTTTCTCCTCCTTCCTTTTCCTCCTTCTCTATCCTTCTTCTCCTCCTTCCTCTGCCTCTTCTTTCCTTCTCCTTAATGCTTCCTTTCCTCTTCCTCCTTATTTTACTTGGTTTATTTCTAACTACTTAACGTTAAATTCTGCTAACACTGTCTTTGATCCAGCTGACATATGCGACTCAAGAATATTGGTTGTAAACAAAGAATATAGAAAATAAAAAGAAAAAAAAAAGAAAGCAAAAAAAAGAATATTAGTTGTAAGTCCTTAGTAGTTTGACTACCTTAAATACAATTTTTAACTGTACCAATTATATGTACTATTTAACTATATGTGGTAATATACTTTGAATTTTCTTTTGTATTTTTGTGGTGACATTACTCTTTAAACTTTCTTTGGGCACATGTGTAATTTTAAAATATTATTATTTTTATATGTTTGTATGTCCTCTGGTGAGTTTATGTGCACTAGATCTGTTTAACTCCTATGTAGGACAAATGACTGGAACTAGACTCACAAACAGCTGTAAGTCTCCTGGTATAATTTCTGGTAATGGAGCTAAGATCCTATGCATGAGCAGTAAGAGCTCTTAATCCTGCACTATGTCTTCAGCTCACAAAATTATTTTTAATAAAGTCAAGTGAAGAAATAATACTCAGAGTTTAAAAAGAAACCACAGCTGGTGTGAGAGCTAAGACATTTATTCACAGTACTTGGAAGATGGAAGGAAAAGAATTACTACACATTCCATACCAATCTGTATCCATAGTAAGTTCTATGGTGAGCTGAGTTATAGTGTGGGTTGCTGCCTCAATAATAAAAATAATTTAAATAATACAATACAAATTGTGTCATCCTATGTAGCTACCCCTATTATTATTTATGTTAACGCTATGTATGTCTGTATATATTTTTGAATTATATGCCTTTGATCCCAGCACTTGGGTGGCAGAGGCAGGCAGATTTCTGAGTTCGAGGCCAACCTGCTCTATAGAGTGAGTTCCAGGACAGCCAGGGCTACACAGAGAAACCCTGTCTTGAGAAAACAAAAAGTGAACATTAAGTCTCAGAGAAAGCAATCACTTAGACAAATGAACACAGCAGGAACAGACATCTTGAGCTTTATTTCAACAGGTAATAAATACATAAGAAACAGACTCATACATATATACACATATATACATATACATTTACATTCATGTATATATAACTATTTCCCAATATTCCTCATTGGGTCACTATCCTTAGTGCTAGTGTTTGTGTGTGTGTGTGTGTGTGTGGTTGGGTGTGCATGTGTGTGTGTGTGTGTGTGTGTGTGTGTGTGTATGTGTATGTGTATGGTATCTTTAAGTGATGGCATGTGGCTGTATATTCTTTCATCATTTGTATAAAATCAACTTATTATGGAAAAGATTCATTTACTTCTTTTGATTTTTGTTTGCATTGTAACTCTATGAATAGCAGTAAAAGTAATATAAATATAATATATTGTTCAAATTCACATTGAAACATTCTTTATATTTTCTGAATGCACATGGAACAAGCACTTAACAAGAAAAAATTATATTTTATGAAAAGCCAAAGAAAATAATTTACACAAATTATTCAATGTCCTTTTTAGAGCATATTTTACATCTTTGTTTCTCAAACTATAGATCAAGGGATTCAACATGGGGATCACCAGGGTGTAAAATATAGAAGCCACTTTATCAGTTTCAAAGGAGTGGCTGGAATTAGGCTGGACATACATAAATATCAAAGTCCCATAGAAGACGATGACTACTGTCAGGTGGGACCCACAGGTGGAGAAAGCCTTCCGCCTGCCCTCAGCAGAGTTCATCCTCAGAATGGCTATGAGGATGAGCAGGTAAGACACAAGGACAACCAGAAGAGAGGATATCAAATCAAAGGCTGCCAAGATTAGAATTATCATTTCAACATCTTGTGTATCTGAGCATAACAGAGGTAATAAGGGGAGACTGTCACAGTAGAAATGACTGATGACATTGTAGCCACAGAAAGACAAAGTGAAAATCTTAATTGTGACTAGAAGAGAAACAAATGTGCAATAGAGATAAGGAATTGCCACTAGTACCCAACATAACCTTTGCGACATGATGACAGTGTAGAGCAAAGGCTTACAGATGGCCACATAGCGGTCATAGGACATTGCAGACAGAATAAAGAGCTCACTAACAATGAACACAAGAAAGAAAGCAAGTTGTGTGGCACAAAGTTTAAATGATATTGTATTTTGATCCACAACAAAATTTACTAACATTTTGGGTCCCACGGATGTAGAATAACCAAGATCTGTAATAGCCAGATGTTTGAGAAAAAAGTACATAGGTGTTTGTAGCCTGGAGTCCACTGTGGTGAGGATGATCATGCCCAAGTTTCCCATTAATGAGATCAGATAGATAATGAGAAACAGTCCAAACAATGGAGCCTGAAGCTCAGGGCGGTCAGTGATACCCATCAGGACGAATTCAGTTACCATTGTAAGGTTGTGTCTCCCCATCCTGGTTTATTAGAAAACCTGTTCAGAGTACAGATACCAATATCATCAATAGCTATTTTATATGATCAACTGACACATTTTAGTATGTGGTATTAGAATAAGCAATACAAAATTCAAAGTTAAAAAGAAATTATGATCTAATTAAAAACTCATTGTTTTTAAACTATAATATGTTACATATATTTAGAGATGCAAAGGCAGACTGAGTATCTTAATTTTGCATGATTTTATTTGCCAAACATTTGATACTCCCTATTCATTTCTATTAGTAAGCTTCTATTACAATCAATGGATTGAGACCAAGTAAACTTCAATGTATCTTGCTATATATAATATTTTCTCAATCAGCATGATATTATTTATTGTATTAAATATATAGAGATATATCTCTGGATAAATGCTACAAACATATACAAATAGATTATAGTTAGGCAGTAGATTTATGATAGCTGTATGGCAAACATGACAGCTATGAAAATGTAAGGCAAATGTTTGTAAAATTCCTAATCATACTCAGTATTCAGTTGGAGGACATATATCTGACTATAAATTCAGGACATAGAAGGTAACTGAAAGTCACTGTTAATCTGAGATCAGCTTGGGGAATATAGTGTAATCTTGTCTCAAAAACTCTTTACTAACCCAAAAGAAAATTAAACAAGTAAAAATGTGCCCTATCTATCTATCTATCTATCTATCTTTCTATCTATCTTCCTATATTCCTTTTTATAGTTTGATGTGTGATTATAATCCTATAGAAATCCTAGTTTACATACAGGTATCAGCATTGAACTTAACATCACTCTTTTCGTCATGCAAAAACATTGCCATAAATCTTAAAAATTAGTAAAACCAGCCAATTTGTTATAAATAACTGAAAATTCTTATACCTATTGTTTGTACATTTCAATCATCAACTCACTGATATGCTGAATATATGTGTAAATAAAAACAATAAACAATATCATACTGCTAATCAGTTTTATGAGAATGGGAAAGTTTCAGAGAATTTTCTTATGGAAATTTACTGAATTGCTTTCCCTCTCATCCTTTTACAAAACAGGATATCATTATGCACCCCAATAGTACTCACACTTTTAACAAGCCACTTACCTCACCCTTCTGATTTCCTTGTTTTCAGATATATGTTGTCAACACTTGACCTTATGCTGTATTTAGTATATAATATATTCAAATGTAATTTTGGGAAAATGCTACAAGAAATAAATAAAATATAGGCAATATTTTCAAAATTTATGGATATGATGCAAATTATTTGGTTACTATTGGCAATTTCTTCATATTATGATAAAATATGAGATAAGATAGAAAAGCCTATAGTTAATGATACAGGGCTTAGCTGAATGCCATAATGAACAGAAGCTGAACAGATTATGCAATAAAATACATGTTGATAGATGACACTTATATTAAATTAGTAAATGATATTTAATGCTTTAAATGAGAAAGAAAAAATATGGTAAAAATTATAGTGAAATCTATGTCTGGTGAAACATGAACAAAAATTAAAACATAGAAATTAACATATAATAATGTAATATGCACTTAAATTATTTGAAATATTACTTTCCAGTTTGTAAAACAGGTTTCTGTTTTCCTATTATGTCTTCAGTATCACCAATCTATTGTGTAGACATATATGCCAGGAAGCAGTATGAAATGATTATGCCAAAGGAGTGCAATATGAAGCAATATAAGACTAATTATTTGTAATTACTTGAAGTAAAAAAAACTTACATTTGGTAAGAAGATGAATGACTATTTGCACATTTATCTTTTTTAAATTTTTAAGTTAGTATATAAGTTAATTCATTGCATTATGACATATTTATACATAGAATAATCATTCTCTGATTCTTTTTGTCATCCTTCTTAACTATTTTGCTTTCATCTCCATATAAAGCTCATGAGAATCTCATTTTTTTCCTCTAATGTTTTCCCATCATTATGTGAGAACAGAAGAGGATTTTTTTGTTCTTTTTTTTTCTGAAAACAGTAATGACCTTTCTTTGGATTTCAATGGGCAGAATCAGATAGCTTTTTAAATTTTTACTATGAATTGGGTCACTGCCATGTTTTAGCTCTGTACACTTTATCCTATGAAGAAATTGTAAGTTTGTCAGATTTCATTGAAAAATCAAAGAACTTTTGGAAATTCTGTATACCAAAACATTGGATTTGTAAATACTCAAATAATCATTGACAATCATAAAATCCTTATTTTAAATAAAAAGCAACATTTTTGGCATTATCAGAGACTACACACTGCATAAATATTTGTAGGGAACTAAGAAACTTTGGCATTAACATTTTTATAGTTTACTGCTTTTTAATCTTGGTTCTGTCAGCTTAAGATAAACACACACATATATAGCATATTTATATATGTAACAAAGCAATGATATTTTAAGAATATATTTTTGTTTCTCCTTTAAAATATATAAATATAAAAATTTATAGGAGAGAAGTCATATTGTAGTGACACTTGGTGGCAGGAAGCACTGATTATTGAATAATAAATGGTGATAAACTTTCTGTATCCTTGCTATTAAAGTTAAACAATTCATATATCACGGAAACATTGTACCTATGGGTATCATGTCTGTGACACATGATATTCATATTTACCTGTGATGAATCCTCTATTTTTTGTGTCATGTGTTTCTCACATGGAAAAATTAACACAGTTTATATATTCTCTCATCTTTTGATGTTCTCCCTAGGGAGATGTCAAGCAATATTTTGACTAATCCCAGAACATTTCAGAGTATCAATAAATGCCTAGAGGATGTTCATTAAATGAGGAGAACTTGTATTCATTAGTGTATAAAGGTTTACTAAAAAACCATATGCACATGCACATATATATGCATTTATACATTGCAATTTGAAACTTCATCTCCAGATAGCTGTATGGAAGAGTATTCAGCCAAGACTAGAAGCCTGACACTATACATTACTTCATATTTTTATAAAATGAACAAAAAAATTGTTAGCACTTTGTTTATTTTAACAGAACATTTCCACAGTTTAGCAACAAACTTGAGTGTTTACTAAATAAATGAAAAACAAAATAAATAAAAAAGCCAAAATAAGAACAACAAAAAACTTGCCAAATCTTTCAAGAATAATGATTTATTGTGATATTATTTAACTTACTCACATTTAATGCTAAGTTGTAAGTGTCTAAAAGAAAAAGGCAATAGCAGTGACAACCTAGTAAACTTTCAGCAGCTGACTGGGATAGAAAGTCAGAAATTACCAGCTTGAAGAAGCCATTTTTTAAAAAAAAAAAAAAAAAACATTTGTTTACATCTCAAATGATATCCCAATTCCCTGTTACACCTCCATAAGCCCCCTATTCCACAACCTCCCTTACCTCCATCCCCTTTGCCACTATAGGGTGCTCCCCCATCCATCCTCCCTCTCTCAACTGACCCCTCCAGTATTCCTATACTAGGGCATCAAATGTCTAGAGGACCAAGGGCCTCCACTCGCATTGATGTCAGACAAGACCATCCTCTGCTATATATGTATATGGAGCCATGGATCCCTCCTTGTACATTCCTTGGTTGGTGGTCTAGTCCTTGGGAGCACTGGGTGGTCAGCCCAGCTATTGTTCTTCCTACAGAGTTACAACCCTCCTCAGCTCCTCCAGTTCTTCTGCCAGCTCCGCAACGAGGGTCCCTGTCTGATGGCTGACTCCAAGCATCCACATGCACACTGGTCAGTTGCTGGCTAAACCTCCCAGGTTTCTGTCAGCAAGTGCCTCTTGGCAAAGGCCACAGTGTCAGGTTTGGTGTCTGCAGAGAGGATGAATCCCCAGGTGGAGCAATCCTCAGATGGCCCTTCCTTAGATTTATGCTCCATTTTTTTGTTTGTTTATGGTCCCTGTATTCACCTGACTTCACTTAATGAAAATTATTTTATACTGAGATAAAGAAAAATAACACAATAAAACCCTTGGTTAGGTTATGTAAGTAGATAAACACATAGTTACACACACACACATATAAATATGTGCATTACAATAATATTTAAAAAGAATGAATGAATTTGAAAGTTTATCAGGAGATGGGAGGACTTGAGGAGAAAGATGGATGGGTAAATAATACAAATTCAATGCACTCATGAAATTCTCAAAATATAAAAACATATAAAAAAAGAAAACATTAACTTTTAAATGAACAAACTCTCTTTAGTTAAAAAAATTTAGGTTAATAGCTAAAGAAGAAACATGAAAATGTTCAAAGGGGATAAGAACAGATCAATTGGCATTCTTCTACATGCTAATCACCAGCTGAACCAGCACCATTTGTTGAAAATGCTGTCTTTTCCCCATTGGTTGGTTTTAGCTCCTTTGACACATATCAAGTGACCATAGATATGTGGGTTCATTTCTGGGGTGCTGTTTCAACTGGTGGTTATCATGTAGAAGAATGCAAATTGATCCATTCTTTTCTCCTTGTACAAATCTCAAATCCAAGTTGATCAAGGACCTCCGCATAAGACCAGACACACTGAAATTAATAGAAAAGAAAATGGAGGAGAGCCTTGAGCACATGGGCACATGGAAAAATTTTCTGAACAGAACACCAATAGCTTATGTTCTGAGACAAAAAATTGACAAATGCGACCTCATAAAATTGCAAAGCTTCTGTAAGGCAAAGGACACTATCAAAAAGACAAAATGGCAACTAACAGATTGAGAAAAGATCTTTACCAATCCTGCATACAATGGAGGACTAATAATAATAATAATAATAATAATAATAATAATAATAGTAAATATATATATATATATACATCCTACATACAATGGAGGACTAATAATAATAATAATAATAGTAATTATTATAATATATATAATAATAGTAATATTATATAGTATTATAATATATATAATAATAGTAATACATATATATATATAAAGAAGTTAACTCCAGAAAACCAAATAGCCCTATTAAAAAGTGGGGTACAGAGCTAAACATAGAATTTACAACTGAGGAATACTGAATAGCTGAGAAGCACCTTAAGAGATGTTCAACAACCTTAGTCATTTGGGAAATGCAAATCAAAACAACCCTGAGTTTCGACCTCACATCAAGTAGAATAGCTAAGATTAAAAACTCAGTTGACAGCAGATGCTGTCAAAGATGTGGAGAAAAGAACACTGCTCCATTGCTGGTGAGATTGCAAGTTGATACAACCACTCTGGAAATCAGTTTGGCAGTTCCTCAGAAAATTGGACAGAGTACTACCTGAGGCCTCACCTTTTCCACTCCTGGGTATACACCCAGAAAATGCTACAACATATAATAAGGACACATACTCCAGTATGTTCATAGCAGCCTTATTTATAATAGCCTGAAGCTGGAAAGAACTTCAACAAATGAATGGATACAGAATGTCCCTCAACAGAGGAATCGATACAATGAAGTACTACTCAGCTATTAAAAGCAATCAATTCATGACATTCTTAGGAAAATGAATGGAACTAGAAAATATCATCCTGAGTGAGATAACCCAATCACAAAATAACACACATGGTATGCACTCACTGATAAGTGGAAGTTAGCCCAAAAGCTTGGAATACCCAAGGAATAATTCACAGACCACACGAAGCTCAAGAAGAAGGAAGACAAAAGTATGGATACTTGGTCCTTCTTAGAAGGGGGATCAAAATACACATAGTAGGGGATACCGAGACTAATTGTGGAGCAGAGATTCAAAGAAAGGCCATCTAGAGACTGCTTCACCTGGGGTTCCATCCCATATCCAGTTACCATACACAGATACTATTGTGGATGCCAAATGTCCTTGCTGACAGGAGCTTGATATAGCTGTCTCCTGAGAGTCTCTGCCAGTACCTTACAAATACAGAGGTGGGTGCTCTCAGTCAACCATTGGACTGAGCATAGGATCTCCAATGGAGGAGCTAGAGAAAGCACCCAAGGAGATAATGGGGTTTGTAGCCCCATAGGAGGAACAACTATATAAACCAACCAGCACCTGCAGAGCTCCCAAGGATTAAACCATCAACCAAAGAGTACACATTGAGGAACCCATGGCTCTAGCCACATAAGTAACAGAGGATGGACTTATCGGACACCAGTGAGAGGAGAGGCCCTTGGTCCTATAAAGGGGAATGCCAGGACAGGGAAGCAGGAATGGGCAGGTTAATGATCAGGGGGAGGGGGTATTGGATAGGGGGATTTGGAAGGGAAACAAGGAAAGGGGGTAATATTTGAAATGTAAATAAAGAAAATATCTAGGAAAAAGAAAATATAAAAAAGAAAAGAATTTATAGAATGCCTTGGCCATTGTATTCTTAAATTTGAGGCCTCTAAAATAAATGTTCAAATGGGTCTTTAGGAATTTTGTCATATAGATGAAGGATGGTATAGTGGCTGTTCCTGGTTGTTAACTTGAATATATCTGGAATGAACTACAATCAAGAATTGGAAGGTTCATCTATGATCTTAATCTGGAGGCTCACAAGTACAAGTTTCTGACCTGGATCTTGGCATGAAGATGCTGAAGCATAGTGGGTATGAATTCCAGAAGATTAAGACAAGGAGATCTTCGAGTTCAAGTTCATCTGGGATTAAAGGTGCGGTGGCACACACCTTTAATCTGGGCCACACACTCTGCTGGAGACCTACATAAGGACATTGGAAGAAGACTCACTGACTCTTCCTTGCCTGCTTGCCTCATGGGACTGAGCAAAACTGGTTGATCCTTGGACTTCCATCCACAGCTGCTGCTGACCATTGTTGGAGAGTTGGACAACAGGCTGTAAGTCATCGATGAATTCCCTAACTATATAAAGACTAACCATAAGTTTTGTGACAGAGAACCCTGACTAATACAGAAGTTGGTACCAGAAGTGGTTCTAGAGGAACAGAAGTATAAGGATGAATGTATTAAAATTTTGGAGTTGGTTGGTTAATCCACTAGCACCTTCAACTACTGAAACACCTCTAGATTCTCTTCCTCTTGGGAGCTCAGAGAACATTGAAGAACCATGGTTGAAAATATATTTCAAGCTTAAAGAAGCTAATGTCTTTGATTATCTTGATGAATTAGGTGATTTGGTGGTGTACAATACTTTCTACAAGTTGGGAAAAAAATCAGAAAATGATTTTGCTGGCTGGATGCTCTTAGCATCTCAGGAAAAAACAATAAAGAAAAGGAAGGAGTTGTGTGAAAAAATTGAACAGCTCTAGACACAAGTAAACAATCTGAAAGTTGCTTAGTGTGCCCTTGAAGAGAATCATCTCTCTAGCAACCATAGAGCTCAAGTTGCAGAAAATCAAGCTGAAGTCCTCGTTATAAGGTTGGTTGAATGAATTATAGTGAAAATTCAGGTCTCAGCCTAGGAGGATGTCAGCAGCCTTACTTTTTAGGACATTCATACAGATGGTAACTACACTTATTTGTAGGTATTACAGTAAGGTTTATAATTTAGTAAGAATTTTTTCATTTTTATTATAAGATATATTCTTTATTTACATTTCAAATAATCTCCCCTTTCCTGGTTTCCCCCACCCCCCAAAAGTTCCACAAGCCATCTCCCCTCTCCCTGTTCCCCAATCAACCTCCTCCCGCTCCCCTGTCCTGGTATTCCCCTACACTGCTGCATCATGCCTTTCTAGGACCAGGAGCCTCTCCTTCCCTTGATGTCCAATAAGGCCATCCTCTGCTGCCTATGCATCTGGAGCCATTGGTAACACCATGTGTACTATCTGGTTGATGTTTTTGTCCCTGGGAGCTCAGGGAGTACTAGGTGGCTCATATCTTTGTTTTTTCCCATGGCTCTGCAAACCCCTTCAGCTCCTTGGGTCCTTTCTCTAGCTCCCCCATTGGGGACACTGTGCTCAGTTCAATGGCTGGCTGAATGGTCCCCCTCTGTATTTGTCATGCACTATCAGAGCCTCCCAGGTGACAGCTATATCTGGCTCCAATCAGCAAGTACTTATGGGCATCAAGAATAATGTATCTGTATCTCCTTCAGTGGGTATTTTGTTCCCCATTCTAAGAAGGACCAGAGTATCTATCCTTTGTTCTTCCTTAGTCTTGGCATCATTTAATGTGTGATTTGTGTCTTGGGTATTTTAAGCTTCTGGGCTAATATCCACTTATCAGTGGGTGTATACCATGTATGTTCTTTTATGATTGGGTTACTTCACTTAGGATAATATTTTCCAGTTCTACCCATTTGCCTAAGAATTTCATGAATTCATTGTTTTTCAAAGCTGAGTAGTATTCCATTGTGTAAATACACCACAATTTCTGTATCCATTCCTCCATTGAGGGACATCTAGGTTCTTTCCAGCTTCTGGCTATTATAAATAGGGCTGCTATGAACATAGTGGAGCTGGGGAATCCTCTGGGTATATGCCCAGGAGAGGTATAGCAGGGTCTTCAGGTAGTAACATGCCCAGTTTTCTGAGGAACCACCAGACTGATTTCCAGAGTGGTTGTACCAGCTTGCAATCCCACCAGCAGTGGAGGAGTGTTCCTCTTTCTCCACAACCTCTGGAGCACCTGCTATCTCCTGAGTTTTTTATCTTAGCCATTCTGACTGATGTGAGGTGAAATCTCAGGGTTGTTTTGATTTGCATTTCCCTGATGACTAAGGATGTTGAGCTTTCTTTAGGTGTTTCTCAGTCATTCGATAATCTTCAGGTGAAAATTCTTTGCTAAGCTTTGTATCCCATTTTTTTAATAGTGTTATTTGACTCTATGGAGTCTAGCTTCTTGAGCTCTTTGTATATATTGGATATTTGGCCTTTGTTGGATGTAGAGTTGGTAAAGATCTTTTCCCAATTTGCTGCTCACTGTTTTGTCCTATTGACAGTGTCCTTTGCCTTACAAAAACTTTGTAATTTTATGAGGTCCCATTTGTCAATTGGTCTTAGAGCATAACCTATTGGTGTCCTGTTCAGGAAAATTTCCCCTGTGCCCATGTGCTCAAAGGTCTTCTCCAGTTTCTTTTCTATTAGTTTCAGTTTGTCTGGGTTTATGTAGATGCCCTTGATCCAAGTGGATTTTAGCTTTATACAAGGAGATAAGAATGGATCTATTTGCCTTCTTCTGCATGCTAGCTACCAGTTGAACCAAAACCATTTGTTGAAAAGGCTATCTTTTATGTTTATGCACTGGAAGTTTTAGCTCCTTTGTCAAAAATCAAGTGACCATAGGTGTGTGGGTTCATATCTGGGTCTTCAATTCTATTACACTGATCTACTTGCCTGTCACTTCCAATACCATGCAGTTTTTAACACTATCACTCTGTATTTCTGCTTGAGGTCCAGGATACTGATTCTCGCAGAAGTTCTTTTACTACTAAGTATAGTTTTAGCTATCTTGGGATTTTTGTTATTCCAGATAAATTTGAAAATTGCTCTTTCTAACTCTATGAAGAATTGACTTGAGATTTTGATGGGGATTGCATTGAATTGGTATACTGCTTTTGCCAAGATGGCCATTTTCACTATATTAATACTGTCAATCCAGGAGAATGGGAGATCTTTCAATCTTCTGAGGTTTTCTTTGATTTCTTTCTTCAGAGATTTGAAGTTGGCTACTAGTTTGATGTATATTGCTTTTACAATGTTTAGGTATGGGCCTTGAATCTTTCCAAGACTATTACCAAGAAAGGAGGCTGCATCTAATGAAATGACCATGTAGTGTTTTTTCTTTGTAGTGGATTACATTGATGGATTTCTCTATATTGAACTATCCCTGAATTCCTGGGATAAAGCCTACTTTATCGTGGTGAATGATTATTTTGATGTGTTCTTGTATTCGGGTGGCAAGAATTTTATTGAGTATTTTTGCATCAATATTCATAAGGTAAATTTGTCTAAAGTTTTCATTCTTTGTTGGATCTTTGTGTAGCTTTCGTATCAGGTTAATTGTGGCTTTTTAGAACAAATTGGGTAGTGTTCCTTCTGTTTCTATTTTGTAGAATAGTTTGAAGAGTATTGGTGTTAGGTCTTCTTTGAAGATCTGATAAAATTCTGCACTAAAACAATCTGATCCTGTGCTTTTTTAAATTTTAATTAATTAATTAATTAATTAATTTTTGGTTGGGAGACTTTCAATGACTGCTTCTATTTGTTTAGGAGTTATGGGATCATTTAGATGGTCTATCTGATCCTGATTAAACTTTGGTATTTTGTATCTGTCTAGGAAATCAACCATTTCATCTAGATTTTCCAGTTGTGTTGAGTATAGGCTAAGGGATTAATCTATCTTGTTGATTTTCTCAAAGAACCAGCTCCTGGTTTTATTGCTTCTTTGTATAGTTCTTTTTGTTTCTACTTGGTTGATTTCAGCCTTGAGTTTCATAATTTCCTTCCTTCTACTCCTCTTGGGTGTAGTCTTCAGAAATGTTCTAAAGCTTTCAATGTGCTGTTAAGCTGCTAGTGTATGCTCTCTTCAGTTTCTTTTTGGAGCCACTCAGAGTTATGAGTTTTCCTCTTAGCCCTGCTTTCATTTTGTCCCATATATTTGGGTATGTTATGCTTTCATTTTCATTAAGTTCTAAAAAGTCTTTGATTTATTTCCTTATTTCTTCCTTGACCAAGGTATCATTGAATAGAGAATTGTTCAGCTTCCATGTGTATGTGGACTTTCTATTGTTTTTGTTGCTATTGAAGACCACCCTTACTCCATAGTGATCTGACAGGAGGTGTGGTAATAGTTTGATCTTCTTATGTCTGTTGAGGTCTGTTTTGTGACCAATTATATGGTCAATTTTGGAGAAGGTGCCATGAGGTACTGAGAAGAATGTATATTCTTTTGATTTAGGATGAAATGCTCTAGAGATATCTATTAAATTAATATGGTCCAAATCTGTTAGTTTCTCTGCATCTGTTTAGTTTGTGTTTTTCTGATCCTGTGTTTTCCATTGAGGAATGTTGGATGTTGAAGTCACCCACAATTATTGTGTGAGGTGCAATGTGTGCTTTAAGCTTTAGTAGTTTCTTTTATGAATGAGGGTGACCTTGTATTTGGAGCATAGATGTTCAGAATTGAGACTTCTTCTTGGTAGATTTTTCCTTTGATGTGAACAAAGTGTCCTTTTGTGTCTTTTTTTGTTGACATTTGGTTGAAAGTCTATTTTATTGGATATTACAATGAATACTCCAGCCTGTTTCCTGGGACCATTTGGTTGGAAATTGTTTTCCAATCTTTCACTCTGAGGTAGTGTTTGTCTTTGAAACTGACATTCATTTCTTGTATGTAGCAAAGTGTTTGGTCCCGTTCGTTTGTCAAGTCTATTAGTCTATGTCTTTCTATTGGGGAATTGAATCCATTGATGTTAAGAGATATTAAGTTATAGTGATTGTTGCTTTCTGTTATTTTTGATGCAGTTTTTTTATGTTTGAGTGGTTATCTTCTGTAGGGTTTGTTGAAAGAAGATTAATTTCTTGCTTTTTCTAGTATGTAGTTTCCCTCCTTTTGTTGTTTTCCATTCATTATCTTTGAAGGGCTGGACTTGTGGAAAGATACTGTGTAAATTTATTTTTGTCATGGAATACCTTGGATTCTCCATCTATGGGAATTGAGAGATTTCCTGGGTTTAGTAGCCTGGGTTGGCATTTGTGTTCCCTTAGGGTCTGTATTGCATCTGTCCAGGCTCTTTTGGCTTTCATAGTCTCTGGTGAGAAGTCTGGTGTAATTTTGCTAGAATACCTTTATCTGTTACTTGACCTTTTCCCCTTACTGCTTTTCATATTTGTTCCTTGTTTAGTGCATTTGGCATTTTAATTATTATGTGATAGGAGGAATTTCTTTTCTGGTCAAATCTATTTGGGCTTTTGTAAGTTTCTTGTATGTCCATGAGCTTCTCCTTGTTTAGGTTAGAGAAGTTTTCTTCTATAATTTTGTTGAAGACTTTTACTGGATCTTTAAGTTGGAAATCTTCACTCTATACCTATAATCCTTAGGTTTGATCTTCTCATTTTGTCCTGTATTTCCTGGATGTGTTGGGTCAAGAGCTCTTTGCACTTTACATTTTCTTTAACTGTTGTGTCAATGCTTTCTATGGTATCTTCTGCATCTGAGATTCTCTCTTCTATGTCTTGTATTCTGTTGTTGATGCACACATCCATGACTCCTGACTTCTTTTCTAGATTTTCTATGGCCAAAGGTGTTTCCCTTTGTGATTTCTTTGTTGTTTCTACCCCTATTTTTAGATCCTGGATGGTTTTGTATATTTCTTTTACCAATTTCATTGTCTTTTCTTTTAGTTCTTCAAGGGCTTCTCCCTGTTTACTTGTGTTCTCCTGTATTTCTTTAAGGGGGTTATTTATGTCCTTCTTGAAGCCCTCTATCAGCATATTGAGCTGTGATTTTTAAATCCAAATCTTGCTTTTCTGGTGTCTTGGGGTATTCAGGACTTGCTGTTGTGGGTGAATTGGGTTCAGATGGTGCCATGTTGCCTTGATTTCTGTTATTAATGTGCCTATGTTTGACTTTTGCCATCTGGTTATCTCTGGTGCTAGTTGGTCCTGCTGTCTCTGGCTGGTGTTTGTCCCTCCTGTGTGTCTCCACGCCTGTCTTAGCCTCCCTGGGCTCTCCCCTGACACAAGCAAGACTACTTATAAAAAATGCTTATTGGAGATTTAAATTTCATGACAGTGAGGGTAGGAAGCATGACTGCAGGCATAGACATAGTACTAGAGCAGTAGCAGAGAGCTCACATTTTCACCAACAAAAAGGCAGAGAGCACAAAATTTGAATCATATAAGTCTTTGAAACCACAAATCTATCCCCTAGTCACACACCTCTTTTTGATAAGTCCATATTTTGATTCATCCCAAATAGCCCACCAATTAGGACCAGGCCTTTGTGAAACATTCTCATTAAAACCATCACAGATATTAATTGCAAACACGTTGAGTTTGGGGAGCATATCAGACATGAATAGTGTTGATGCTATGATTTACAAACAGCTACCCACAAAGGAAAAAAGATTGATTTCTTGTTTGAATAAACTTAGAAAATGTTCAGACGAGTGATTAGTTTATATCCAAACAAAATGCACAAGTATTCCTATAGAGCACACACAAAATACAGAACATTTGTAACCATATTCACTAAGCAAATGAACAAAAAGCAATACAAACAATAATAATAATATCACTAACCCTAGTGGTGATGGTGGTGTGTATGTGGGAGATTCAATTCTCTCTCTCTCTCTCTCTCTCTCTCTCTCTCTCTCTCTCTCTGAATTACTTTGTAAACTATTATAGTTATTATTCCCTTATGATTCTTCTAATAATCTTGTGAACATTCTGGAAAGACATACAAATTTCTGAATGTAACATCAGACTTGAGGACATCTTTTAAAGAAGAAAATGGGACCGGAAATATTTGGAAATCTATGACATTCAGAAAATAAGTGGAAATATACTGTAACTTTCAGCCATCACCTATAATAACATTAGAAATTAATAATATTATAATTAAATATAAAAGGTCTAAAGGACAGAAAATTAGACAACTTAAACATATACAAGGTTCAGATATGCTCTTGTACATGATATTGATTATTTTTGTAGTATTTAAACTCAAAATATAAAGTTAAAACAAGATTAAGCAGAAAAATATCCAAAAACACAAAATAAAAGTCAACAAAAATCCCTGTAAACCAAACAACCAAGTTTATGCCACAGACAAATAATTAAACATATGCTCCCATGTGTGTAATATTTGTTCAGTGGAACTGCTAGACATATATTGAATCAATAGCAAGAAATATTAGGAAGAAGAAGTAATGGAGAACATTTAATGGAGTTCTTTAAGCACTATTTTGTGTGACTATATTGATGCAGTCTAATGTTCTCTATATTATCATGAGGTTTTCTTGTTTGTCCATAAAAAGGAATATCCTAATATAGAATGTTAATATTGATTTATATTTATCACATTTTTTGAAATCATTCCTCATTAAATATTAAGTACAAAATTTACATCGATACTTAAAGACTCTTAGAACAGCATTTTTCACTTCTTTGTTTCTAAAGCTGTAGATCAAGGGATTAAGCATGGGAATCACTAAAGTATAAAACACAGAGGCTATTTTATCAGTTTCAAATGAGTGGGCAGACTTGGGCTGTAAGTACATGAAGAGTAGAGTCCCATAAAATACTACCACGACTGTCAGATGGGAACCACAAGTTGAGAAGGCCTTTTTCCTTCCTTCTGCAGAATGCATTCTATATATGGCCAGTAGAATAAGAAGATATGATACTAAGACTACAAAGAGGGAGGATATTAAATTAAGTGCTGAAAATAATATGATCAACAATTCTATATCCCTTGCATTTGAACACAGTAAAAGTAACATGGGGACATTGTCACAGTAGAAATGGTTAATGACATTGGAGCCACAGAAAGTCAACGTAAAAATCTTACTAGTTATCATCACTGCTTGAAAGACACTGTAGAGATAGGGAATGCCCACCAGAACATGACACCGCCTCTGAGACATGATCACACTGTAGAGCAGAGGATTGCAGATGGCCACATAACGATCATAGGCCATTGCAGATAACATAAAGAGTTCACTGATGATGAAAGCAATGTAAAATGCCATCTGCACAGCACAAGCATAGTAAGAGATCACATTTTGGCTCACCACAAAATTCACCATCATCTTGGGGTAAATGACAGTGCAATTGCCAAGATCAATAAAAGCCAGATGTCTGATAAAATAATACATAGGTGTGTGAAGGCGAGAGTCCAACTTGGTCAAAATGATCATGCTCATGTTGCCTATCATGGCAACTCCATATATTACTAAGAAGACCCCCAAAAGCAGAAGCTGCAGCTCAAGCCTGTGTGTGATTGCTGTCAGAATGAATTCAGCTGGCACTGTTGAGTTCTCGTGGCTCATTTCAACAAATGGCCCCTTCTGAAAACACACAAAATTTCCATAGGCATAGAATCAATCCATCAAATTCAAAGACAAGATAAAATGTTATATTTCTATGACACATAGAAAAATTATTTTATCAACTAAATGGACACTACATAGCTCCCAGGGACTAAACCACCTACCAAAGAGTATATGGGTCCATTGCTTCCATTATATATGTAGCAGAGGACGGTTGTATCTGGCATCAGTGGGAGAAGAGGCACTTGGTCCTGTGAAGGCTTGTTGCCCCAGAGAAGGGGGATGCTAGAGGGGTAAAGAGGGAGTGGGTAGGTGAGGGAGCACCCTCATAGAGACAAAGGGAAGGAGGGATGGGATGGGGATTTATAGAGGGGAGACCAGGAAGGGGGACAACATTTGAAATATAAATAAATAAAATCATTAACTTAAAAAAAGAAATATGATTTTTAAAGTCAGATTCTAAATGTTAGATGGGATGCTTTACCTTCTAAATACATTCAAATTTATTTAAATTCTTACTTGAGCCAAAGACAAGATAAAATTTGCTTTCTAATGGCTGAGAGAGAAATTATTTTAATATTTTCTCAGCTATTGGCAGCACAATTAATAGATTCTTGTGCAGAAATATTGAATGCATTTTATTTTTATTAGAGGATCATATTATTTCCTAATAAATTTTGATTTACATATGGTAATTCTCATAGAGCTTGGATATTTATTAATACAAAGGTGAGACAACATAAAACTAATGACATTTAAATTTAGTTTTGTGTTTGGACTTTTAAGGTCCTGTGTACAGCTTGTAATGAATGACTTAAGAATGTACAACTATGTCAAACTTGCAAAGCAAGCTATATAATTACTTAGTAATAAATGGTCAGCTCTGAAAACATACATATAACATTATATGTAATAAACAGTACACATTTAATAATTATATATTTATCATATATACATATAATGGTTATATGTATAATTATATATGTGTGTGTGTGTTTGCGTGCGTGCGTGTGTGTGTGTGTGTGTGTGTGTGTGTGTGTGTGTGCAATATAAGTTACTAAAATAGAGGCCATGAATTTGAGGAAAAATAGGGAGGGTTATGTAGTAGTATTTGGTAGAGGCAATGAAATGGATAAATGTTACAGTTGTACTATAGTCTACAAAACAGAAATAAAAGAGTCAATTAAACTCACATTTGCTTTTCATCCTTTCTTTATACTATTTTAAATTAAATCATGGATTAGTTCTGCAAGTATTTGTAGAGTCCAATTACATTGCCAATGAGCTGATGATACTGTTTTTGAAAATTACTTGGAACATTTATAAACATCAAATTACTAAGAAATCTCATGAAACAATGATGTATATCTATGCAGAAATGACTAAAAATATTTACTCTGCAGTATGTGAATGTGAATCTGAAATTTTATTAATGATAAATAGATAGTTTGCCTAAGGGTTTATATATCTTGTTGATTTTCTCAAAGAACCTGCTCTTGGTTTTGATGATTCTTTTATACTGTTTTTTTTTGTTTCTAATTGGTTGATTTCAGACCCCAGTTTGATTATTTCCTGCCATCTCATCCTCTTGGGTGTATTTGATTCTTTATGGTCTAGGACTTTCAGGTGTAGTGTTTAGTTGTTAGTATAGGATCTCTCCAAATTCTTTATGAAGACACTTAGTGCTATAAAATTTCGCTTAACACTGCTCTCATTGTGTTCCATAAGTTTGGGTATGTCATGCTTCATTTTCACTGAATTCTAGAAAGTCTTTTATTTCTTTTCTAAGCAAGTTATCACTGAGTAGAGAGTAGTTCAGTTTCCATGAGAATGTGGACTTTCTGTTGTTGTTGTTGTTATTGAAGTCCAGTCTTAGTCCAGGGTGATTTGATAGAATTCAAGGGATTATTTCAACCCTCCATGTAACAGGCAGTGGTGGCACACACTTTAATCCCAGCACTTGGGAGGCAGAGGCAGGCAGATTTCTGAGTTTGAGGCCACCCTGGTCTACAGATTGAGTTCCAGGACAACCAGGGCTATACAGAGAAACCCTGTCTCAAAAAAGCAAAAACAAACAAACAAACAAACAAACAAAAAGCCCAAACTCTGTTCAACCTCCATGTATCTGTTTAGTTATATCATCAATTTTAGTGAAGGTTCAGTGAGGTGCTGAGAAGAAACTACACTCTTTTGGGGTAGAATATTCTGGAGATTATAACTTGGAATGTAGTGCAATACAGTAGGCATAAAGTGTAATCTGTGGTTGTTGACAATAGTTCTAGGAACCAGGTCTTCATCAGTGTTAGGTTTAACTCTCTGAAAAGAGTATGAGGCCTGGGTGACTGCACATTGCTGTGACACCTCTGTCCTTTTCCTAGCTGAATCTGTCTTTTGCTTTGCCATTTAGTCCAACTCTAATTTAATGGCCTGTCTGTCTTCACTCACAATTAATAATGAAAACCTTATTTCTAATTGCAATTTTATTTTACCCAAACACAGCTATTGTCATTGTAGCATTATGAAACGTGTTGAACTGAGTAAAATAATTAAGAAACAGAGTAGCAATTTCTTTTTACTTTGAAGTTTTTAACTTGTCCCAACAATTGCTCTAGATCATTTCTCAAATCTGTCTCTATTTTCTGTGTCAATGATTATAAACTACTGAAAATATCTAGGTATGTTCGCTTTTTAGTATTCATACTTTACAATGAAATATCTCAGTTTTTTTATATTTTATTTTATTGTGAATCAATGGTAAACAGGCAAAATAACTTCACAAATGATTGACCTTAGAACACACAGATGACAAGGGTTATGAAGAGGTGGTACAGATTTTTAAAACCATATGCATGATTATAACATTTAAGAATTAACAGATGTTCAGTTTTCTTCACAGCTTCCTATCTCTCTAAAATTTTTATATATTTTCATTTGCTTAATATTTACAGTATTTAGTATTATAAAAAATCAGAAGTTAAGCAGTACTGTGAACACTAAATAAAAGGAAGAAAGCCTGAGAACATTGTCCAGGTGACATTCATAACAAAATCAATTTTTACTTTATGCAACTGCACTGAAATACTTTAAAAGACTCCATTTTGAAGTGGTGGTCTATATAGTCACATTTAAATTATATGTTAATTGTAAAAAGTGTAAAACATATACTAATTTTACTTTTACATTTATCTGAAAATCAGATAAAACTGCATATTTCATATTTTCACCTGGAAGTCTGATTTTAATAATTTTAACTGATCAGATTAATGATAGAATTTCTAGTGTTCTATTGATTCTCTTTTCTACTTTCAATATCCAAATCCCACATTGATCCTCAAAGAGTGTGCAGCAGCTGTTAAGTTTATAAAATTTATTTTTCCTCAAAAGGAAATATTTATGTAGATAGTAACAATTATGAAAGTAGGTATTTAATTTCTGCACTATATTTGAGAGCCAAGATTCTTGTGTAAAAGAATCATAGAATACAAGAACCAGCAAAAGAATCATAGAATCTAAGTCAAGGATGATTATAAGGTTCATGATGCCATAGGACCCATGGCAATTTTTACTCACCATCCACAGAGATTCTGATTTCCTTCTCCGAAATTATTCTCTCTTTTGCTCTCAAGAGAAGGAATTTATAGTTTTCTCACAATTTGTGATGTTCCCAGAGGTTTTAGCATGTAATTTGTTTAGTTTTTTAGTTGTAAATTATCTGAGAGAATTAAAAAAGTTACATTGATGTCATACAACTTTCCCCACTGAGAAAACAGAAAGGCAGCTTATAAAAAGTAAAAGCAACAAGAATAATCTAAGGAGTTTCATGAATACCCAAAGGACTTATGATCCCTGATTGACTTGGCAAAAATTGAGGCAAAATTTTGGACAACAGAAAAATGCGGTGCTAGTTTATTTCTGTAAAATAAAGAAGATAGTCATCACTATCACTTTTTCAATGGGTTTTTATCACATACAAGATTTTCAATGCATTTTCCATAATAAAATATTTAGTAATGCTATCTGTGTTGTTGCCTTGGAGGAAGATAATGGTCCCATCACAGTATGATGGAAATGCATTATATGTGAGTTCTTTATCTTCAGCTTCTTTTTACTTTTAGGCATTTTCTTTTCATCAACAACTGAATGAAAAATGCTAATTAGGAGAAAACCATCTTTTACTTTTGTCTGCATGGCATGGCTTTATGTTTTTTTAGAGGCTCACCAGTACAAAAGGATTATTGGTGTTAGTGATGACCTATGTTGCAGACTGTTAACTTTTACTTTTATAATATGATGATTAGAAACTATATAGTGATGATCACTGTGTTGTGTATAGGTGGGATTATCCACTTACTAATACAGAAAATAATTCCAAGGATATCATGCATACTAATTCCAGGACAGCTCTATATGAGCACATTCATAACTGATTATTTCATATCATCAAGTATTTCATGAGCAGGAAGCACAAAGTTGAACTTTGTATATCAGCCTAATGTGTAAAAGCTGACATAACCCCAAGGTATTCTCAGATGAAAGACAGGACCAGTTGCTACAAATTTAATACAATGTTTCATATCTACCTCAGATTTAGTTTTATTAATTATTTTTATACACTCAATATTTTACTCTCCATGGACCAACCCCTGTCCAACCTCTGTTCCACATCCAATACCTCCTCTCCTCCTTCTGTCTCCACATGGATGTCCCTACCCTACATCCCACCTGACCTCTAAACTCCCTTGTTCCTCTAGTCTCTTGAGGGTTAGGTGCATCATCTCTGAATGAACACAGACCTGGCAGTCCTCTATTGTATGTGTGTTAGCAGCCTCATGTCAGCTGGTATATGCTACCTGTTAGGTGGTCCAGTGTTTGAGAGATCCTGAACCTGGGGGTCCAGATTAATTGAGACTGCTAGTCCTCCTACGGGATAGGCCTCAGTTTCATTCAGCCTTTCCTAATTCAACAGTGGGCTCAGCTGCTTCTGTCCATTGGAGCTTAGAATAACTGTCCTTTGAGAGGCTCTACCCAGCAGCTAACTGAAACAGATGCAAAGATACAGAGCAAAATATTGGATGGAGCTCAGGGACTCTAATGGAGGAGTTTGGGTAAGGATTGAGGGACCATAAGGAGATAGGAATTATACAAGAATTCTAACAGACTCAACTAATCTAGATATCTGTGGGCTCAGAGAGAGTAAACCACCACTAAAGAGGATACTCCAGCTGGCCCTAGGCCCTATACACATATGGAGAGAAGACGTGCAACTATTTTTTCATGTCTGATCCCTAATAACTGAAATGGGAACTATCCCTAAAACTTTTGCTTTTGGATAGAATCTGTCTCCTTAATTGGGATCAGTGGTAGAGGATATACCTAGCCCTGAAGAGACTTGATGTGTCTGGGTAGGAGATATCCACCATGGGTCTCTACCCTCTCAAAGGAAAAGGGAAGTTGGGGATGGGGGCAGGACTGGGGGAAGGCACTGGGAGAGAGGTAATGGTTGGCATGCAAAGACAATAAAAACACATCAATGGAAGAAAAATAAAAGTTTATAAACTAGAGTATGGAAGAAAATATTTGAAAATCACATATCTTGAAAGGGAAAAGGTTTCCACACACATATATACATACATACATACATACATACATACACACATACATACATATGTATATATCAAAACATTCTGAGTGAAAAATGGAGTAAAATCTTCACTAGATAATTAATAAAAACTATATAAAACACAGATAATAGTATGAAAAAGTACTTTAAGACCACACAAACCAAATAGAATTTTATTAGAATCACATCAAAATGTCATCTGAACCTGTTATAATTACTGTAGAAAAATAGGAAACATTAAAAAAATCTAACAGTTTCCAAAGAAGGATGAATAGGGGGTTATTAAATAAAACTAAAATGAAAAGAACATGAAGTTTGGAGGAAATGTTAATTAGACTCCCCTGGGAAAGTTTGTGGAAATGAGATGATCTATTTGATCATATTTCATTATATCCATGTAAAAAATTTTAAAGAATAAATTAAAAATAAATTATTAATGTAAATAATCAAAATTATATTTTCAAATATTTTGAGAAGCCAGATTCCTTGAATGTACTGGAAGATGAAGATAGTTATAAAGCCACATGTCGTACTATTTCCAACATTCAGAAGATAACTATCAAAATTAATCAAAAATGCTGAAATTAAGTGATCTTGAAATGTCAGTCATTAATTGTTGGATACACTTAAATACATAGATCCAACATAAGAAAATAATTATAGGCCATTTGCACCAGGGAGCCAGGTGGCTCCACAGCCTTCTGTACACCTGCCAGAAGAGAGTTGGTCTCCCAGGAGTAAGGACTCAGGCTTACAGCCCCACAAGAGGGACAAGTGCCAGTAAGAGACAGCAAGACCAACTAACACCACAGATAATCAGATGGCAAAAGACAAGTGCAAGAACCCTAGCAACATAAACCAAGGCTACATCAGAACTCAGTTCTCCTACCACAGCAAGTCCAGGATACCCCAATACACTAGAAAAGCAAGCATTGAATTTAAAATGACATCTCATAATGCTAAAAGAAGAGTTCCAGAAGGACATAAATATCTCTCTTAAAGAAATACAGGTGAACATGGGTCAACAGGTAGAAGCTATTAAAGAGGAAATACAAAAATCCCTTAAAGAAATATAAGAGGACATAGGTCAATAGGTTGAAGCTATGAAAGAGGAAACACAAAAATCTCTTAATGAGTTACAGGAAAACATAAACAAGTGAAGGAACTGAACAAAACCATCCAGGGTCTAAAAACAGAATTAGAAACAACTAAGAAATCACAAAGGGAGACAATACTGGAGATAGAAAACCTTGGAAAGAAATCAGGAGTAATAGAGGCAAGCATCAACAACAGAATACAAGAGCTAGAAGTACATCATTGTGGGAGAGTATAAGAACAGTAAGGTGGGAGGGGGTGGATGCGGGAGCAGGGGGAGGGAAAAGGACATGTGGGACCTTTGGGGGTGGGGAACCAGAAAAAGGGAAATGAATTGTAAATATAGAATATATACAATTAAAAAAAAAGAATCTACTATTAAAAAAAACAAAAACAAACAAACAAAAACAAACAAACAAACAAACAAAAAAACCCCAAGAATCTCAGATGCTGATTGCTCGGGCAGGAAACTGCCAGGCGTGGGCCAGGAGCCAGAGTCGGGCGGATCAGTGGAACACCTCCACTGCGTGGCTGGGAGCTGTGTGCTCCATGGTTCTTCCAGGCCCCTACACCAAAGGTCTCCATCTTGCGCCCGGGTCACCAGCAGAGAGGGGCAGGTATCTAGACCTAATCGGGGCTTGCCATTGCTCGTGCGGGAAACCGACAGGTGTGGGCCAGGAGCCAGAGTCAGGGCGGATCAGTGGATCATCTCCACAGTGGCTGGGAACTGCTTGCCCCGCGTTTCTCCCAGGCCCCTAAAAAGACCGTCTCCATCCTGTCGCTAGGTCACTAGTAGAGAGGGCCAGAGACACAGACTTAATTTGTTACTACCATCACTCAGGTGGAATTCTTCCAGGCTCTTGCCAGTGGCCAGTGCTTGGGCAGCCCAGCAGGACATCTCCATGGCCACCGAGCCTTGTACCAACTCAGTTGGGAACCGACTACTCTGAGGTCCCCTTACTACTCTCAGCAGCAGTCTCCATCTTGCCACCTGCTCATCAGTAGAGAACCAGCAGGCAGGCCCAGCCTCACGGGAGCTTCAAACACCAGTCAGTGACAAGGTCAACTAACTCCAGAGATAAACAGATGGCAAAAGGCAAACATAGGAAAGTTGCGAACAGAAATCAAGGCAGCATGTCAGCATCCGAACCCAGTTCACCAACAACAAGTAGTCCTGGATCCCCCAACACACCAGGAAAAGAAGATTTGGATCTAAAAATCACTGGTCAAGATGCTGATAGCTGAACACATGGATAAATCCCTTAAAGAAATACAGGAGAAAATGGATCAAAAGGTAGAGGCCCTTACAAGGCAAATGCAAAATATACTTAAAGAAATTCAAGAGAAAATGGATCCAAAAATGGAAGCCAATAAGGAGGAAACACAAAAATCACTTAAAGAAACACAAGAGAATGTGGGCCAACAAGTAGAAGTAATAAAAGGAAACACAAAAATCCCTTAAAGAATTACATGAAAACACAAACAAGCAAACGAAAGATCTGAGCAAAACCATCCAGGATCTAAAAACAGAAGTAGAAACAACTAAGAAATCACAAAGGGAGACAACTTTGGAAATAGAAAACCTTGGGAAGAAATCAGGGGCCATAGATGCAAATATCAACAATAGAATACAAGAGATAGAAGAAAGAATCTCAGATGCCGAAGATGCCATAGGGAACATTGATTCAACAGTCAAAGAAAATGCTAAATGCAAAAAGCTTGTAACCCAAAACATCCAGGAAATCCAGGACACAATGAGAAGACCAAACCTAAGGATTATAGGTATAGATGAGAGTGAAGATTTACAATTTAAAGGGCCAGCAAATATCTTCTACAAAATTATGGAAGAAAACTTCCCCAACCTAAAGAGAGAGATGCCCATGAATATACAAGAAGCCTAGAGAACTCCAAACAGGCTGGACCAGAACAGAAATACCTCCTGTCACATAATAATCAAAACCCCAAATGTACTAAACAAAGAAAGAATATTAAGGGCAGTAAGAGAAAAAGGCCAGGGAACATATAAAGGAAGATCTATTAGAATTACAGCAGACTTCTCACCTGAGACCATGAAAGCTAGAAGATCCTGGGCAGATATCATGCAGACTCTAAGAGAACACAAATTTCAGCCAAAACTACTATACCCAGCAAAACTCTAAATCGCCATAGATGGAGAAACCAAGGTATTACATGACAAAACCAAATTTGAACGATATCTTTCCACAAACCCAGCCCTACAAAGGATAATAGGGGGAAAACACCAACACAAGGAGGGAAATTACACCAAGGAAGAAGCAAGATAGAATCCTCCTCTCATCAAATCCAAAAGAAGATAACCTCTCAAATATAAAATATAATTTCAAAAATGTCGAGAGGTAATAATTACTATTCCTTAATATCTCTTAACATCAATGGACTCAATGCCCCAATAAAAAGACATAGACTAACAGACTGGATATGGAAATAGGACCCTACATTTTGCTGCATACAGGAAACACATTTCAATGTCAAAGACAAACATTACCTTAGAGTAAAAGGCTGGAAGACAATTTTACAAGCAAATGGTATCAGGAAACAAGCCGGGGTAGCCATTCTAATATCAGATAAAATTGACTTTCAACGTAAAATCATCAAAAGAGACCCAGAAGGTCACTTCTTGCTGGTCAAAGGGAAAATCCACCAAGAAGAACTCTCAATACTGAACATCTATGCTCCAAATGCAAGGGCACCATCATTTGTAAAAGAAACTTTATTAAAGCTTAAAGCACACATTGCTCCTAATACAATAATTGTGGGCGACTTCAACACCCCACTCTACTCAATGGAACTATCAGGAAAGCAAAAACTAAATAGGGACACATTGAAACTAATTGAAACTTTGGACCAATTGGACTTAACATATATATATATATATATACATATATATATATATATATATGTTAAGTATATATATATAATTTCATCCTAAAGCAAAAGAATATACGGTTTTCTCAGCACCACATGGTACCTTCTCCAAAATCAATCATATAATTGGTCACAAGACAGATGTCAACAAATACAAGAAGATCGAACTACTCCCATGCCTCCTATCAGATCACTATGGAATGAGTGGTTTTCAATAGCAACAAAAACTACAGAAAGCCTACATACACATGGAAACGGAACAATACTCAACAACACCTTAGTCAAGGAAGAAATAAAGAAAGAAATCAAAAACTTTTCAGAATTTAATGGAAATGAAGGTACAACCTACCCAAATCTATGGGACACAATGAAAGCAGTACTAAGAGTTAAACTCATAGCCCTGAGTGCCTCCAAAAAGAAACTGGAGAAAGCATGCACTAGCAGCTTAACAACACACCTGAAAGCCCTGGAATAAAAAGAAGCTAATTCACCCAGGAGGAGTAAAAGACAGGGAATCATCAAACTAAGGGCCTAAATCAATCAAGTAGAAACGAAGAGAACCATACAGAGAATCAAAAAAACCAAGAGCTGGTTCTTTGAGAAAAATCAACAAGATAGATAAACCCTTACCCTGACTAACCAAAGGGCACAAAGACAGTATCCAAATTAACAAAATTAGAAATGAAAAGGGAGACATAACAACAGAAACTGAGGAAATTCAAAAGATCATCAGATCCTACTACAAAAGCCTATACTCAACACAACTGGAGAATCTGGAGGAAATGGACAATTTCCTAGACAGATACTAAATACCAAAATTAAATCAGGATCAATTAGATCAGCTAAACAGCCCCATAACTCCTAGAGAAATAGAAGGGGTTATAGAAAGTCTCCCAACCAAAAAAGTACGGGACCAGATGGTTTTAGTGCAGAATTCTATCAGACCTTCAAAGAAGATCTAACACCAATACTCCTCAAACTATTCCACAAAATAGAAACAGAAGGAACACTGCCCAAGTCGTTCTACTAAGCCATAATTACACTAATACCAAAACCACACAAAGATCCTATAAAGAAAGAGAACTACAGGCCAATTTCCCTTATGAATATTGATACAAAAATACTAAATAAAATTCTTGCCAACCGAATCCAAGAACACATCAAAATGATCATTCACTATGATCAAGTAGTCTTCATCCCAGGGATGCAGTGATGGTTCAATATATGGAAATCCATCATTGTAATCCACTACATAAACAAACTAAAAGAAAAAAAAAAACACATGATCATTTCATTAGATGCTGAAAAAGCATTTGACAAAATTCAGCATCCTTTCATGCTAAAAGTCCTGGAAAGATCAGGAATTCAAGGCCCATACCTAAACATAGTAAAAGCAATATACAGCAAACCAGTAGCCAACATTAAAATAAATGGAGAGAAACTTGAAGCAATCCCACTAAAATCAGGGACTAGACAAGGCTGCCTTCTCTCTCCATATCTTTTCAATATAGTACTTGAAGTTCTAGCGAGAGGAATTAGACAACATAAGGAAGTCAAAGGGATACAAATTGGAAAGGAAGAAGTCAAACTATCACTATTTGCAGAAAGCATGATGGTATACTGAAGCGACCCAAAAAACTCCACCAGAGAACTCCTACAGCTAATAAACAACTTCAGCAAAGTGGCTGGTTATAAAATCTACTCAAGCACATCGGTAGCCTTCCTGTACTCAAAGGACAAGCAGGTTGAGAAAGAAGTTAGGGATATAACACCCTTCACATTACCCAAAAACAATATAAAGTATCTTGGTGTGAGTCTAACCAATCAAGTGAAAGATCTGTATGACAGGAACTTCAAGTCCTTGAAGAAAGAAATCGAAGAAGACCTCAAAAAATGGAAAAATATTTCATGCTCTTGGATTGGGAGGATCAATATAGTAAAAATGGCCATCTTGCCAAAAGCAATCTACAGATTCAGTACAATCCCCATCAAAATCCCAAATCAATTCTTCATAGATCTAGAAAGAGCAATTCTCAAATTCATCTGTAATAACAAAAATCCCAGGATAGCTAAAACTATTCTCAACAATAAAAGGACTTCTGGGGGAATTAATATCCCTGACCTCAAGCAGTACTACAGAGCAATTGTGTTAAAAACTGCATGGTATTGGTACATCAACAGGCAAGTAGATCAGTGGAATAGAATTGAAGACCCAGAAATGAACCCATAGACTTATGGTCACTTGATCTTTAATAAAGGAGCTACAACCATCCAGTGGAAAAAAGATAGCCTTTTCAACAAATGGTGCTGGTTCAACTGGAGGTCAACATGCAGAAGAATGCGAATTGACCCACTCTTATCTCTTTGCACTAAGATCAACTCCAAGTGGATCAAGGACCTCCATATAAAACCTGACACACTGAAACTAATAGAAAAGAAACTGGGGAAGAACCTGGAGGACATGGGCACAGGGGGAAAGTTCCTGAACAGAACACCAATAGCTTATGCTCTAAGATCAAGAATTGACAAATGAGACCTCATAAAATTACAAAGTTTCTGTAAGGCAAAGGATACTGTCAGAAGGACAAAACAGCCATCAACAAATTGGGAAAATATCTTCACCAACCCTACATCCGACAGGGGGCTAATATCCAATATATACAAAGAATTCAAGAAATTAGACCCCAAAGAACCAAATAACCCTATCAAAAAATGGGGTACAGAGCTAAACAAAGAATTTTCACCAGAAGAAATTCAGATGGCTGAGACACACCTTAAGAGATGTTCAACATCATTAGTCATCAGGGAAATGCAAATTAAAACAACCCTGAGATTCCACCTCACACCAGTCAATGGCTAAGATTAAAAACTCAAGAGACAACAGGTCCTGGCGAGGATGTGGAGAAAGAGGAACACTCCTCCACTGTTGGTGGGACTGCAAGATTGTACAACTGATCTGGAAATCAGTCTGGCGGTTTCTCAGAAAATTGGGCATGACACTTCCAGAGGAATATGGGGCAACAAATTTACAGACATTTGTCCACAGTTTTTAAGACCTGATTCAGGTGAAAAAGAAAAGCATTTTAAAACAGGCTATGTCCGCAACCTCCAAGAGCTGCTTTAAGAAAGGTTGAAAAATGAGAGAGAGAGAGAGAGAGAGAGAGAGAGAGAGAGAAGGAAAATGGATGTAATTCCATAACAAGCATGATTCCCTTTCTGTGTATGTCCTTGGTGTGCACCATGTCTACATGTATGTTCATTTCCTATGTGTATGTGAAATATCCTATTCGTGGCATTGAGTGAATGAGTGTAATTGTTTCATGTTAAAAGAAAAATTGGTAAAAATGTCATCTGTGTGAAGTCTATCTCTTAATTGGTTGTTTTAAGGTATCCCATACTCAGCTAGGAGTCAAACATAGTTGAGAGAAAGCTGCTTTTAAAAAGGACAGCAGCCTTAAGTCTGGGACAAGTGAATTCATGATTGTGTCTCCTAATGAAAAATCTCTACAATTGTGGTTTTTGGTTCAAAATGCTTTTTGTTCTCTTGAAATTGCAGCCAGAAAAACAAAATTGTCTGGTTTAAGTTTATGAGATTCATGTAATCGTCTTATTCTTGTTTATAATTGGTCTTAAATGTATAAGTATATTTTGCATGTCTTGACTATATAGAGTATTGGCTTATAAGTCATTGAACATAATTTAGAATGTATAATGTTATTAAGAAAAAGTTAGTTTAACCAGCGACACATGGCCTAACGCAACTCACACTTTTTCCTCTTTTTATAATTGGTCTTAAAAGATTAAGTTGTTTTGCATGTTTTGACTATGGAGTCTTAGCTTGTGAATTATTGTGCATGATTTAAGTGGTGTAGAGTTGGCAATAACAGGCGAGTTTGGAGCTGATAGCTCGAGGTTATGGCCATCTTGAACAATGGCATGTTTTGACTCATAGAATGCAGGCCTCTAGGATGCTTCTAAATTGGCATAGTGTTTTTTGTGAATCTTAACCTAGGACTTAGACTTATAAGGAATAAGATTTAAAATAATATCTCTTCAATTAGTTCAATACTGTCATATACTTAAACATAAGAACTGACAGAGGAACTTTGCAGTGTGAAAGTAGTGTAGTTGCCATTTATTTGAAAGAAAATAGATAGTTTAAAATTGGGTTTGGCTTGCAAATTTGTAGTTAAGCTCTAATATTGCAAGAGAAAATTAAGTTACAATAAAATTTGCCAGTGTGCCATTGACTGCAGTTTGTAGCCTGGTTAAAGGTTCACGGTTGTTACCATATGTCATAATTAATATAATTTTAAGAATGATAAAAGTTAGAAACAGCTGTGGCCAATATGGGCCTATTGCCACTTTTACACAAGTTTATTGGTACAGTGGTAGAAGCAAAAGTTTAATCTACCAAAATTAAAAAGGAGATTTCAATGGAAATGTATTCAATATCGAATAGGTTCCTTTGACTATCAAAAACCAACGAGTAAAATTTTTTCAAAAACCCTGAAATTACAGGTTCCTTTTGTTTGTTATTCAATGCTCATGTCCTTGCAAGACAGATAGGGTTGCCTCTGGCCTTAGATAATAGGCTGAGATTAGAAGATATTTACATTTGAGGAACCTCATGAATGGGTGTTGGGCAGATTAAAAAAATTATATTTGAGTTAATGCAAAGCTTAGACCTTCCTCAGTGGAAGTTTGTGAGGAACTGCTTTTATCTTGCAGATGCCACCTAGGGAGTGTTTAGCCAAAATGCAAATATCAACAAAATTATGGAAGAAAACTTCCCCAACCTAAAGAGAGAGATGCCCATGAATATACAAGCAGCCTACAGAACTCCAAACAGACTGGACCAGATCAGAAATACCTCCCGTCACATAATAATCAAAAGCCCAAACATACTAAAAAGAGAATATTAAAGGCAGTAAGAGAAAAAGGCCAAGTAACATATAAAGGAAGACCTATCAGATTTCTCACCAGATTTCTCTCCAGAAACAATGAAAGCTAGAAGATCCTGGGCAGATTTCATGCAGAATCTAAGAGAGCACAAATGTCAGCCAAGACTGCTATACCCAGCAAAACTCTCAATCAACATAGATGGAGAAATCTAAATATTTCATGACAGGACGAAATTTACAAAATATCTTTCCACTAACCCAGCTCTACAAAGGATAATAGGAGGAAAACTACAATACAAGGAGGGAAACTGCACCCAAGAAAAAGCAAGATAGTAACCTTCTTCCATCAAACTCAAAAGAAGATAACCACTCAAAAACAAAAATAAAATAAAAAATGACAGGAAGAAATAATCACTATTCCTTAATATCTCTTAACATCAATGGACTCAATTTCCCACTAAAAAGACATAGACTAACAGACTGGATACGGAAATAGGACCCTATATTTTGCTACATACAGGAAACAAACCTCAGAGTCAAGGACAAACAGTACTTAGAGTAAAAGGCTAGAAGACAATTTTGCAAGCAAATGGTCGCAGGAAGCGAGCTGGAATAGCCATTCTAATATCGGATAAAATTGACATTCAACCCAAAGTCATCAAAAGAGACACAGAAGGTCACTTCTTGCTAGTCAAAGGAAGAATCCACCAAGAACTCACAATTCTAAACATCTATGCTCCAAATGCAAGGGCACCCTCATTCATAAAAGAAACTTTACTAAAGCTCAAAGCACACATTGCACCTAACACAATAATTGTCGGGCACCTCAATACTCCTCTATCCTCAATGGATTGATCAGGAAAACAGAAACTAAACAGGGACACAGGGAAACTCATTGAAACTTTGGACCAATTGGATTTAACACACACACACACACACACACACACACACACACACATATATATATATATATATATATATATATATATATATAACATTTAATCCTAAAGCAAAAGACTATACCTTTTTCTTAGCACCTCATGGTACCATCTCAAAAATCAACCATATAATTGGTCACAAGACAGACCTCAACAAATATAAAAAGATTGAGCTAATCCCATGCCTCCTATTGGATCACCATGGAGTAAGAGTTTCCTTCAATAGCAACAAAAACAACAGAAAATCCCCATACACGTGGAGACTGAATAATATTCTACTCAATGATAACTTAGTCAAGGAAGAAATAAAGAAAAGAATCTAAGACTTTTTAGATTTTAATGAGAATGAAGGCCCAACATACCCAAATCTATGGGACACAATGAAAGCAGTGCTAAGAGGAAAACACATAGCACTGAGTGTCTCCAAAAAGAAATAGGAGAGAGCATATACTAACTAGCAACTTAATGGCACACCTGAAAGCTCTAGAACAAAAAGAAGCTATTTCACCCAGGAGGAGTAGAAGACAGGAAATCATCAAACTCAGGGCTGAAATCAATCAAGTTGAAACAAAGAGAACCATACAAAGAATCAACAAAACCGGGAGCTGGTTCTTTGAAAAAATCATCAAGAGCCTGACAGGATAGTCTATGCTAAGCTAGGTCTCTGTCTATTCACCTGACCCCAGCCGTCAGCAGTCCGAGGTGTCCCCAGGCAAGTTGGCGGCCTAGCTGCAAGCACAGTGAACCAGTCCCCAGAGGTCAGCAACAGCAGCCAAGCTGTAGGTGCACAGACCTCCTCCCAGCGATCTGCTCTGGCTCTGGGCTCAGGCAAGAGCCTGATAGGGTACTGGATTCTGGGCTAGGTCTCTGTCCATGCACCTGACCCCAGCTGCCAGTAGTCCATAGTGTCCTGAGGCAAGTTGGCGGCCTCGCTGCAAGCCCTGTGAGCCAGTCCCCAGTGGTCGGCAACAGCCGCCAAGCTATAGGTCGATAGTATACTTAAGTGACCACCCCCCCCCCAAAAAAAAAAAAAAAACTCCACCAGAGAACTGATAAATAACTTCAGCAAAGTGGATGGATATAAAATCAACTCAAGAAAATCAATAGCCTTCCTATACTCAAAGGCTAAGCAGGCTGAGAAAGAATTTAGGGAAATGACACCATTCACAATAGCCACAAACAATATAAAATACCTTGGTGTGACTCTAACCAAACAAGTGAAAGATTTATATGACAAAAACTTCAGGTCTCTGAAGAAGGAAATGGAAGAAGACCTCAGAAAATGGAAAAATCTTCCATGCTCGTGGGTTGGCAGGATTAATATAGTTAAAATGGCAATCTTGCCCAAAGCAATATACAGATTCAATGCAATCCCCATCAAAATTCCAACTCAGTTCTTCATAGAGTTAGAAAGAGCAATTTTCAAATTCATCTGGAAAAAAAAAACCCAGGATAGCTAAAACTATCATCAACAGTAAAAGAACTTCTGGGGAAATCAATATCCCAGACCTCAAGCAATACTACAGAGCAGTAGTGTTAAAAACTGCATGGTATTGGCACAGTGACAGGGAGGTGGAATAGGATCGAAGACCCAGAATTGAACCCACACATCTATGGCCAATTGATCTTCGACAAAGGAGCTGAAAACATCCAGTGGAAGAAAGATAGCCTTTTCAACAAATGGTGCTAGCTCAACTGGAGGTCAACATGCAGAAGAATGAGAATTGATCCACTCTTCTCTCCTTGCACTAAGCTCAACTCCAAGTAGATCAAGGGCCTCCACATAAAACCAGACACACTAAAACTAATAGAAAAGAAACTGGGGAAGACCCTTGAGGACATTGGCTCAGGGGGAAAATTCCTGAACAGAACACCAATTGCTTATGCTCTAAGAGCAAGAATAGACAAATAGGACCTCATAAAATTACAAACTTTCTGTAAGGCAAAAGACACTGTCAAAAGGACAAATGAGCAACCAACAAATTGGGAGAAGATCTTCACCAACCCCACATCCGACAGAGGGCTAATATCATTCTGTTATTCTATGTATTATTATTGTGGAATTGATACCAATAATAGCAAGAGATCTCAATGACCAATCATTCTACATTTTTTATTAGATATTTGCTTTGTTTACTGTTGTATTCCATAGCTACTGCAGCTACTGTGAACTGGTTCCTGCAAGAGAATCTGAGGGGGATGGATGGGGAAGCAGTGAAAAGAGAATTGAGTCAATGCGACATTGCTGGTCAACACTGAAGCTTTAATAATTATTAGCTAATATATAGTTTGGAAAGGCCCTCCTCCCAGACTTCGAGGTGAATCCCAATAACTTGCTGGCTCCAACCTAAGCAGGCCACCTGCTTAATCTAGGGGCCCATAGCTCCACCTTCCTATGTTTCAGAGAATGGCTTTTTCAGACATCAATGAGAGGAGAGGCCATTGGTCCAGTGAAGGCTCAGTGCCCCAGTAGAGTGGAATGCCAGGTCAGGAAAGTGACAGGGGGCAGTTGGTAATCAGGGGGAGGGGACATAGGATGGGGTTTTTGGAGGAGTAAAGAGGAAAGGAGATACCATTTGATTCTCCTTTTTATTTTATTGTTCTCATTCTCTCTCTCTCTCTCTCTCTCTCTCTCTCTCTCTTTTCCTTGTTCATGGTCTCTTTCTATCTTGTGTATGTTGCTGGTCTAGTACTCTTTATCCCCTGTGTTTTCTTGTGTATATTTAACCTCTTTAGTCTGGAGTTTACCTTCTAAAACCATCTGTAGGGCTGATTTCTATATAGGTATTGCTAAAATTTGTATTTCACAGAGAATAAATCTCTTCTTTTTTTCTATCTACAAAGATATGGAAGTTTGCTGTATATACCACTCTGAGCTGACATCTGTGATCTCCTAGAATCTGCAGCACATTAATCCACATGCTTTTGGATTGTAAAATCTCCATTGAGAATTCAGATGTAACTCTAATAAGTCTGCCTTTATATGTTTATATGTTTCTTGGTCTTTTTCTTTGCAACTTTTAATATTCTTTGTTCTGTAGTGTTTTGGTTATTATGTGCTGAGAGGGCTCTAATTTCTGGTTGAATGTACTTGATGTCTGGATGACACTTATGTTTTTTTTTCTATGATTTTATTGAAAATATTTTCTAGGCCTTTGACCAGTGTGACCTGTTTCTTTTCTTTCCTGTATTCCTATTATTCTTCGATATTTTTTCATAGTTTCTCAGATTCCCTGGATGTCTTTTGTCTAATATATTTTTATATTTAACAATTGTTTTTTGACCAAGGCATAGATTTCTCAAATTCTGAGATTCTCTCTTCCATCTTTTGTTGGTGAGGCTTGATTCTGAGGATCCTTATTGAGATTCTAAATTTTCATTTTTATTTTTCCCTCAGTTTGAGCTTTCTGCCTGCAAGAAATGTTAGTGAAATGGTTTCATAACACTTGTGGGAATAACCAATCAATATGTAATTTGACTTCAGTTCCACTCCACAAGGAACCCATACCTGATGCTGCTTGGGTGACCATATACCTGAGAACATATATCCAAAGGACATGTGGGGAAACAAAATAATATTATTCTCCTAAAATAATCTACCAATAAAGTGACTCCTAAGAGCATTCTGTTATCATATATATGTATATCTTCCTTAGCCATCATCAAAGAAATAATAGATAAAAAGAAATACAGAGCCCCAGAGTCACACTTTGTGTGGAGAGTAAGAACTATTCATCACTCATCCCTCACAACCCTCAAAAGGATGCCTGCATAAAATCCCTTGCCTCAGGGCTCAGGTAAGTCTGCTGAAACAGAGGAAGAAAATGTGTAAGAGCAAGAGAGGGTGAAAGATACCAAAAAAGCAAAGTCCTATGTGACAACATAAGTGAAGATTATATGAACTCAGAGACTGAGGCATCATTCACATGACCTGCATCGGTCTGCACCAGCTCATATTACATATGTATATGTATACGTATATATGTATGTATTAGACTCTTTTACTTCAGTCTTGTCAAACTCATTGTGATAGTTTTAGTTTCATTATTATTTCTTAGAAGACTGATCTTTTATATGAGAAAAAAAGTAGGTATGTCTAGATAGAAAAAGAAATGGTGAAGAAATACTAGGACTATATGGAGGGGAAAATATGATCAGAATATTTTACATGAGAATAAATTATAATAAAATAATAAAATAAAAAATTTCACCAAAATAGAAAAAGTTTAGTCACGTTATGAACATGATTACTTCTTAAATGATAAAAAATATTTGCCATTATAAATGTGAGTAAACATTTAGAAATTGATGAAAAATAATTCATGTTTCTATTTTTTGTGTTAAAAATCCTAAATTGAATGATGTGTACATTTAACATTGACAATAATAGGGAAATGATATGGCCATACATCAACTCAGCAGTAGAGAGTGCAAGAAATGTGAAATTTTTTCCACTGAAAATCTCAGGATTCAGGGATTGTGCTCTGATATTTAGAATCAGAAAACAACAAATCTACAGAAATATTTATGATGAATTTCCATGAGAACCTAGGACTACAATCTTCATCTGTAGAAGAATTTATATAGACAAGACAGCCTGAGACAACAAAGCAATCAAGGATTTTGTGATTTCCATAAGCAAGCTGAAGACTGATGGAAAATTAGTAGTATGTATTAGGTATTTCAATGTATGTAAAACTCAGTAGCAGAAACAACAACAACAAAAAAATACGGAAACATCCCATTGCTCGGCATTGGGAAATAATTGTTACAGGGTAAATGCATAAAAAAATTTTCCTTGTTTATTTTTCTTCCTGTTATCTCTTTTTATTCCGCAGTCATATATCTCAGGATAACTGGAAACTGTATTTAGATTAAAATGACTTACAACTCATGACTTGTTTCCTATGTCACTACTGTTTGTAGTACAGTCATGTAGTAGTACTGTGGCTAGTTCCACAGGCAAATATTCCTAATTCCAATGAACAGCTGGTAGGATGACTTAAAATACAGTTGCAGATGATTGTTTTTTTTTTAACATTTAACATGCCATTTGTCTAAATTTGATGATTGGTAAATAGATCAAAATTAAAAACCTATTTTTAGATCACATAAATGTTTCACTATTGATTTCTTCTCAATTTTTCTACCTTTTTGAAGTCATAAAGAAAACATGCATGCAATGTTTTGAGATTTGAGTTGTTTTACCTAAGAGTAGATTGTTTTTCTGATGTTATACTGAATTACATTTATAGTATAAGAAAATATATCTATATACTTAGAATAAGTCTACTTGTATAACATTAAAATTTCTCTATAGCTGTATCAGTTCCTGAGGTATATAATTATACTTTAATCATACTTTTCATAGAAGAGATTATGAGAATACCTTTATGTTGTAGAAGTCTTACAGACTTCACCAATCTTTTATAATATTTTCTTTCTCATTTTAAATTGTTCCATACTTTTTCTCACAGGGGAGCTTGTAGGATGTCCTAGGTAATTAGCACCAAATATCAAGATATTATTTTTAAATTTCTCAGAAGATTTAATTGTAATGATGTGACTTAAATAGATTAAATTTCCTTGGGGAGCTTTACCAAGAAGGAAGAAAGCTATAAACTCTCCCTTCACAAGGAAATCACATTAGTAATATTAGAATGGAAAATCAGATTCTTTATTAAAGGTAAGTGGGTGCATACTTTCTTAGACTTGTATTAATAGATATGGGGAAATTTCTATAATATCTGTCCATAAACAACATAAGGCAAGTAGGAGATGAATTCCTCAAGTGGACAAAAAAAGGTTGTTCTATTGAGAATTAAGGATCCATGGGACAGTATTTTTTTTTTTTACTTAGAAGTCATAAAATAGCCAAATATGTTACATCTAATTTATTGGTGAGAAATCAGGATGATAATCAAAATTTTGAATAACAGAAGAATTTAGGAATAAGTGAATGTTTTACCAAAACCTTACCTATACAAAATGAACATGAATTAGATTTCCAGATAAAATATTGGGTCCTCAGTCATGTTCGATTTCAAGATAAACATCTATAAATTAAACATATGTGCTATGTAATCTCTAATTTATTTTTTACAATAAATACTTGTCATGCAATGTTTGAAGAATAAATATTTTAAACTTTCCTAATGCAATCTTTTTAAAAGTTTACTGGCGTTTATATAATGTTATTAAATGCATTTTTAAGATTTTTTTATTGCCTGGTAAATTTTCTTAGCAGGTTGCTCATTAATGGATTATTTTATGTTGAATAGTCATTACATAATTACAAGCACAGAAACATGTGAAGAGTTGTAGAATTTAAATAGATTTCTACAATGAAATTACCTCTTATCAAAACTTCTACATCAATTTTCAAAACTTGAACATTATTTTCCACAAAAAAATAAATGGTAAGAATTAGAAAATTAATTTATGTTCATGGAAAATAACTACTAAGATACTAACAAGATAGTCAGCAAGCTAGAGAAACTGTGGTGGAAAGCATTAAATTCTGAAGCTAGGTAATACTTCTAAGTCTCCTTCTTTACCTGTTACTTATTCTCTACCATAAAATATTGTAACAATACTTCCCAAGATAGTTTTCAAAGATGACAGACTATTATTTTTGTTTGTGTGTAAAACTGGATCTGAAACAATATCTGGACTAAAAAGAGAAGAAGCAGAAAACCCTAATTTAGAACAGAAAATAGGACTGCCAAGAAGTCTCAGCAGAAAGGACACTGGATACCCAGGGTGACAGCCTGAGTTTTCTCCTTAATGTGAATGGTAGAAAGAAAAACAGAATCCTGCAAGTTGCCTGTGACCTACTTACTCCATGGTATTTATGTGGCCTCCATACACAAATAAACAAATTAAGTATGATCATAAAACTCAGAAAAATGTATTGAAGTGCCCCAGCAGTTATGAACAGCACCTTTTCCACAGATACATCTTAAAAATTAGAAAAGTAAAATGAATAGCAAATGCCAATTTTCAGATTTCTTCTCACTTCAATAAGCTGGCTACATATAGCCTCTGCTTCAAACAAAAGAACTATATCATACAGTAAAATCCTAGTTTTCCTAGTTATTACTTTCCAATACATCACAAATCATCATAGAACACTTTGATACTCAGTCATTATTCTTAATAAAATCATGCATATGAAGTCATACATTCCTGCTGACATCAAACAGAATACAGTAAGAGGGGAACTCAAATTTATTAGGGTTAAATTGAATTCACTATTATTATACCTTTTCTAATTATTTACATTTATTACAAAAATAAAATTGTTATAATGAAATAATTTTAAAATTAATTATACATCATTATATATCACTATACATGATGTATAAAATGATGTATAAATTAATTATACATCATTATATATCATTATCATTATATATCATTAACAAGTCAAATAGTGAAATTTTAAATAAATAATTAACTGCTTATAGAATTCATTTCAACAGTGAGGAAAGAAATAAAAAATATTGAATTAAGCATTTGACCACTTTGGATATTGATTTAAATCATGTGTATTTTCAGGAATAGATTCTGATCATATAAGTTTTATGCTTATTTTGGTTTTTTCCTTTATTGAAAATGAAATGGAGAGTAAGATAAGACAGAAATGTACAATAATCATTTTCACTTTACTGGGCTGAGCTAATGCTTACCTAATGAAGTGATTATAACAAGACAAACAACATTTATTTATCATAGCTAAATCATTGGTATGCAATATTAAATTGATTACATTGATTGTGAGATTACATTTGACAATCTATGACCTGGAGAAAACAAATATTGCACCTGAATTTTCAAGAAGAATGGTAATCTGATATTATAGTCGGTGTGACCCTTACAAAAATGAATTTGCATACTTACATGACTTTATTTTCTGTGTACTTACATAAACTCTTTGCTGAGTCTTAAATTTAATCATTTCTTATTCCTTTATGTGTTTCATATATATTCCCTATTTCAGAAAAGCAAATTATATTTTCTTAAAATATGTAAAAATTGCTTGTGTTGTCTGGTTTTGAATAAAATATTGAAGTGTTCTAACTATGACTAGTATAAAGTTTATATGGCAATGAAAGATATCTAATAAATCCTTATTGTTTGTTTGAGAAAAGTTAATATTGGATCATCCAATGGGGCAATCAAATACAACAATGCCAACTGAGTTCATCCTGATAGGAGTCACACAGACTTCTGAACTGAAACTCCCTCTGCTTGCAGTCTTCCTTGCTATCTATGCAATCACTGTGGTGGGAAACCTGGGCATGATCATTTTGACCAAGCTGGACTCTCGCCTACACACCCCTATGTACTTTTTCATCAGACACCTTGCTTTCATTGATCTTGGAAATTCCACTGCTATCTGCCCCAAAATGCTAATGAATTTTGTTGTGGATCAAAACACCATCACCTATTATGCCTGTGCCACCCAGATGGCATGCTTCATTATGTTCATTGTCAGTGAACTTTCGATCTTGTCCTCCATGGCCTATGACCGCTATGTGGCCATCTGCAACCCTCTGCTCTACAGTGCAATAATGTCTCAGAGGCGCTGTCAAGTGCTTGTTGGCATTCCATACCTCTACAGTACTTTCCAGGCTCTGTTGTTCCCTATTAAGTATTTCACATTAAGCTTCTGTGGTACTAATGTCATAAGCCATTTCTATTGTGATGTTGTCCCCTTACTACCTTTGATCTGTTCACATGTAGAAGAGACAGAGTTGTTGACTATTTTGTTTTCAGCCTTTAATTTAATCTCTTCTCTTCTTGTTGTTCTTTTGTCTTACATGCTGATTTTGTTAACCATATGTAGAATGCATTCTGCAGAAGGTAGGAAAAAAGCTTTCTCTACTTGTGGTTCCCATCTGACAGTGGTGGTTGTGTTCTATGGTTCTCTACTCTTCATGTATGTTCAGCCTAAATCTGCTCATTCATTTGAATATGACAAAATGGCATCTGTGTTTTATACTTTAGTGATCCCCATGCTCAACCCCTTGATTTATAGCTTAAGGAACAAAGAGGTAAAAAATGCTTTTCATAGAGTATTTAAGAATATATAAAGATTGTATTATTCAGTATTAAGTAATAATATGTGACATGTAACTGCTATATGATATTTCCAAAATGGTTGCATTTAACTCCACAAAATTTTATTATAATTTTAATCAAGATATTGTTTCAAATTTTACTCAATTTCCCCTTTATAATAGAAATATCAATTTGATCTTGCATCCTTACTCATATTTCCTGCTTCAGAATAAATGTTTAATTTAGTGATATCTAAGCTGACATTTTACTAAAAATGAATAAATGATAAATTCTATATTTAAAACCTATGTTTTATTCCAATACTTATTTGCAGGAAGCACCTATCTTCATTGTTTTTGTAGTACTAATAAATAAAACAATATGATAAAAGCAGTTTCTCATTCTCTTTTAGAATCCATTTTATAAAGATATAAACTGATAAAAATTTAAGACTCATTGTGACAGTATTTACTATTCATATGTTTTGTGACTTAGTTATTTTAATAGAAATATCTATTAATTTAATATACTGCTGTTACTTTTTAAAAGATGTATATTTATTACTCTTTAGTTATGTTTTTCTGATTGATTTTGACTGTTTCTGTATGGATATATTAGTGTAGAACCCCAGTAGAAACCAGAGGTTTTGGATTTCATAGTTCCTGGAATAGTTATATTCTCATCAATATAGGTGTTAAAACAGCAAGCCACTTCACACTGAAACATCTCTGAAGCTCTGCACACACATTATTATATGTTACAGCATATCTGCCAGTTACCCTTTCTTTTAACAACAGTGCTTTACTGACACTGAATTTTGAATGCATTACCATGGGCTACAGATGCCATTGCACAAAAACATACAAAAAAGGAGATCATGTTGAGGAATTATTATAAATTGTATTTCATATATGATACCTTATATTTATTAAGGTTTTATATGTAACATTTTTCTATTTTAAGACTTAGTTTGATATTATTATAATGATTTTCTTTTTTTATTAGATATATTCTTTATTTACATTTCAAATGTCCCCTTTTCTGGTCGCTTACCAGCAAAAATCGCATAACACAATCCCTCTCCCCTGCTCATTAATACACACATTCCAGCTCCCTTATCCTGGCATTCACCTATACTGGATCATCCAGCCTTCTTTGGACCAAAGGCTTCTCCTCCTTTTGATAGCCAACAAGCCATCCACTGCTGCATATGCACCTGGAGCCTTGGCTCCATCCATGTGTATTCCTTGGTTGGTGGTTTAGTCCCTGAAAACTCTGTGGGTTCTGGGTGGTTCAAATTGTTGTTCCTCTATGGTGCTGCCAAACCCTTCAGTTCCTTGGATCCTTTCTCTAGCTCCTCCAATGGAGAACCTATGCTCAGTTCATTGGTTGGCTGAGAGTATCCCCCACTGTGTGTGTCATATACTGGCAGAGCCTCCCAGGTGACAGCTATATAAAGCTCCTGTCAGCAAGCACTTGTTGGCATCTACAATAGTGTCTTGGTTTTGTTACTGTATATGGGATGGATCCCTAGGAGGGGCAGTCTGTGGATGGTCTTTCCCTCAGTCTCTGCTTCACACTTTGTCTCTGTATCTCCTCCTGTGGGTATTTTGTTACCCCTTCTAAGAAGGACCAGAGAATCCATACTATGTTCTTCATTCTTCTTGAGCTTCACTTGGTCTGTGAAGTGTATCTTGGGTATTCCAAGCTCCTAGGCTAATATCCACTTATCAGTATATGTATACCATGTGTGTTCTTTTGCAATTGGATTACCTCATTCAGGATGACATTTTCTTTTCTTTTCTTTTCTTTTTTTTTAAAAATAAACCCTTGTTTGTTTGTTTGTTTTTACATAATGTATTTTTTTAAATTGGATATATTCTATATTTACAATTCATTTCCCTTTTTCTGGTTCCCCACCCCCCCAAGGTCCCACATGACCTTTTCCCTCCCCCTGCTCTTTCATCCACCCCTTCCCACTTCCCTGTTCTTGTATTCCCCTACACTGATGCTTTGATCCTTTCCAGCACCAGTGTCCACTTCTTTCTTCTTGTCAGACATCATTTGGTACTTGAATTGTGTCTTTGGTGTTCCAAGATTCTAGGCTAATATCCACTTATCAGTGAGTGCATACCATGGGTATTCTTTTGAGACTAGGTTACCTCACTTAGTATGATGTTCTCCAGCTCCATGCATTTCTCTAAGAATTTCATGAATTCATTGTTTCTAATGGCTGAATAGTACTCCATTGTGTATATATACCACATTTTTGTATCCATTCCTCCGTTGAGGAATATCTGTGTACTTTCCAGCTTCTGGCTATTATAAATAAGGCTGCTATGAACATAGTGGAACATGTATCCTTATTGCATGCTGGGGAATCTTCTGGGTATATTACCAGGATTGGTATGACTGGGTCCTCCAGAAGTATCATGTCCATTTTTCTGAGGAACTGCCAGACTTTTGTAGTAGGATCTGATGATTTTTTTGAATTTCCTCAGTTTCTGTTGTTATGTCTCCCTTGTCATTTCTAATTTTGTTGATTTGGATATTGTCTCTGTGCCCTTTGGTAAGTCTGGCTAGGGGTTTATCTATCTTGTTGATTTTCTCAAAGAACCAGCTCCTGGTTTTGTTGATTCTTTGTATGGTTCTCTTTGTTTCAATTTGATTGATTTTAGCCCTGAGTTTGATGATTTCCTGTCTTCTACTCCTCCTGGGTGAAATAGCCTCTTTTTGTTCTAGAGCTTTCAGATGCGCCATTAAGTTGCTAGTATATGCTCTCTCCTGTTTTCTTTTGGAGACTCTTGGGGCTATGAGTTTTCCTCTTAGCACTGCTTTCATTGTGTCCCATAGATTAGTGTATGTTGGGCCTTCATTTTCATTAAATTCTAAAAAATCTTTAATTTCATTCTTTATTTCTTCCTTGACTAAGGTATCATTGAGTAAAATATTGTTCAGCCTCCACGTGTATGAGGATTTTCTGTTGTTTTTGTTGCTATTGAAGAACAATCTTACTCCATGGTGATCTGATAGGGGGCATGGGATTAGTTCCATCTTTTTATATTTGTTGAGGTCTGTCTTGTGACTAATTATATGGTCAATTTTGGAGAAGGTACCATGAGGTGCTGAGAAAAAGGTATAGTCTTTTGCTTTAGGATGAAATGTTCTATATATATCTATTAAATCCAATTGATCCAATGTTTCAATGAGTTTCCCTGTGTCCCTGTTTAGGTTCTGTTTTCCTGATTGGTCCATTGAGGATAATGGAGTGTTGAGGTCCCCCATAATTATTGTGTTAGGTGCAATGTGTGCTTTGAGCTTTAGTAAAGTTTCTTTTATGAATGAGTGTGCCCTTGCATTTGGAGCATATATGTTTAGAATTGTGAGTTCTTCTTCGTGGATTCTTCCTTTGACTAGCAAGAAGTGACCTTCTGTGTCTCTTTTGATGACTTTGGGTTGAAAGTCAATTTTATCTGATATTAGAATGGCTATTCCAGCTTGCTTCCTGTGACCAGTTGCTTGCAAAATTGTCTTCCAGCCTTTTACTCTGAGGATTGTGTTTTATTTGACTCTGAGGTATGTTTCCTGTATGCAGCAAAATGTAGGGTCCTGTTTCTGTATCCAGTCTGTTAGTCTATGTCTTTTTATTTGGGAATTGAGTCCATTGATGTTAAGAGATATTAAGGAATAGTGATTATTTCTTCCTGTCATTTTTTATTTTATTTTTGTTTTTGAGTAGTTATCTTCTTTTGAGTTTGATGGAAGAAGGTTACTATCTTGCTTTTTCTTGGGTGTAGTTTCCCTCCTTCTATTGGAGTCTTCCTCCTATTATCCTTTGTAGAGCTGGGTTAGTGGAAAGATATTGTGTAAATTTGGTCCTGTCATGGAATATTTAGATTTCTCCATCTATGTTGAGTGAGGGTTTTGCTGGGTATAGTAGTCTTGGCTGACATTTGTGTTCTCTTAGGGTCTGCATGAGGTCTGCCCAGGATCTTCTAGCTTTCATGGTCTCTGGAGAGAAGTCTGGTGTGATTCTGATAGGTCTTCCTTTATATGTTACTTGGCCTTTTTCTCTTACTGCCTTTAATATTCTTTCTTTCTTTAGTACAATTGTGGTTTTGATTATTATGTGACGGGATATATTTCTGTTCTGGTCCAGTCTGTTTGGAGTTCTGTAGGCTTCTTGTATATTCCTGGGCATCTCTCTCCTTAGGATGGGGAAGTTTTCTTCCATAATTTTGTTGAAGATATTTGCTGGCCCTTAACGTTGTAGATCTTCATTCTCATCTATCCCTATAATCCTTAGGTTTGGTCTTCTCATTGTGTCCTGGATTTCCTGGATGTTTTGGGTTACAAGCCTTTTGCATTTTGTGTTTTCTTTGACTGTGGAGTCTATGGTTACTATGGTATCTTCAGCATCTGAGATTCTTACCTCTATCTCTTGTATTCTGTTGTTGATATTTGCATCTATCACCCCTGATTTCTTCCCAAGGTTTTCTATCTCCAAAGTTGCCTCCTTTTGTGATTTCTTAGTTGTTTCTACCTCTGTTTTCAGATCTTGGATGGTTTTGCTCAGTTCCTTCATTTGTTTGTTTGTGTTTTCTTGCAATTCTTTAAGAGATTTTTGACTTTCCTCTTTCATGGCTTCTGCTTGTTGGTTCAAGTTCTCCTGCATTTCTAGAAGTGATTTTCTCATTTCCTCTTTATTTGCTTCTGTCTGTTTATCCATATTCTCCTGGAGTTCTTAAAGTGATTTTTGTGTTTGCATTATAAGAGCTTCTACCCTATTGCTGTTCCCCTGCATTTCTTTAAGAGATTTTTTTATGTCTTTTTTGTGTTCCTCTAGCAGCATCATGACCAGTGCTTTTATATCCAACTCTTGTTTTCTGGTATGTTGGGGTATCCAGGACTTGCTGTGGTTGGCGAATCTGGTTCAGATGGTGCCATATTGCCTTGATTTCTGTTAGTAACATTCCTACATTTGCCTTTTGCCATCTGTTTTTCTCTGGAGTTAGTTGGTCTTATTGTTACTGGTTTGAGTTCAAAGCTCCTGTAAGCCTGGCCTTTGGCGCTTCTGTAGTAGAGGGCGTCTGTGCTCCTGACCCCAGCCACCAGTTGTGTGCAGTGACCTGAGGCAAGATGACAGCCTCGCTGACCCCAGCTGCCAGCAGTCCGGGTGTCCTGAGGCAAGATGGCAGCCTAGCTGCAAGCCTGGCCAGCTGGTCTCCAGATGTCAGCAACTGCTGCTGAGCAGTAGGTGCACAGATCTCCTGCAGAGCTCTTCTGGCTCTGGGCTCCAGCAAGCCCCTGATGGGGTTTTCTATGCTAAGCTAAGCTAGGTCTCTGTCCACGCACCTTACCTCCTCCGCCAGCAGTCCATGGTGTTCCGAGGCAAGATGGCAGCCTCGCTCAGGATGACATTTTTGAATTCCATTCATTTGCTTAAGAATTTCATGAATTGATTGTTTTTAATACCAGAGTAGCATTCCATTGTGTAAATGTACCACATTTTTTTGTATCCATTCCTCTGTTGAGGTACATCTGGGTTCTTACAGCTTCTGGCTATTATAAATAAGACTGCTATGAACATTGTGGATCATGTGTCCTTATTAGATGCTGGGGAATCCTCTAGGTATATGCCTAGGTGAGCTATAGTGAAGTCCTCCAGTAGTAGTATGTCCAAATTTCTGAGGAACCTCCAAACTGATTTCCAGATTGGTTATACCAGCTTCCAATCCCACCAGCAGTAGGGGAGTGTTCCTCTTTCCCAACAACCACTCCAGCACCTGCTGTCTCCTGAGTTTTTGATCTTAGCTATTCTGACTAGTGTGAGGTGAAGTCTCAGGGTTGTTTGGATTTGCATTTCCCTGATTACTAAGGATGTTGAACATTTCTTTATGTGCTTCTCAGCCATTTTGGTATTTCTCAGTTGAAAGTTTTTGTTTAACTCTGTACCCCAATTTTAATAGGGTTATTTGGTTCTCTGGAGTCTAACATCTTGAGTTCTTTGCATATATTGGATATTAGCCCTCTTTCAGATGTATGGTTGGTAAAGATGCTTTCCCAACTCACTTGTTGCCATTTTGTCATATTGACACTGTCCTTTGACTTAAAAAACTGTAATTTTATGAGGATACTTTTGTCAATTCTTGATCTTAGGGCATAAGCTATTGGTGTTCTGTTCATGATACTTTCCCCTGTGTCCATGTGCTCAAGGCTCTTCCCCACTTTATTTTTTATTAGTTTCAGTATATCTGGTTTTATGTGGAGGTTCTTGATACACTTGGACATGAGCTTTGTACAAGGAGATAAGAATGGATCAATTTATATTCTTCTGCATGCTAACCACCAGTTGAACTAGCACCATTTGTTTAAAAGGCTATCTTTTTCCACTGGATGGTTTAGCTCCTTTGTCAAAGATCATATGATCATAGGTGTGTGGGTTCATTTCTGGATCTTCAACTCTATTCCATTGATCTACCTATGTGTCACTGTACCAATACCAGGCAGATTTTGTCACTATTGCTCTGTAGTAGTGCTTGAGGTCAGGGATAACAATTCCTCCAGAAGTTCTTTTATTGTTGAGAATAGTTTTAGGTATCCTGGGATTTCTGTTATTCTAGATGTATTTGAGAATTGCTCTTTATAACTCTATGAAGAATTGAGTTGGAATTTTGATGGGGACTGCATTGAATTTGTATATTGCTTTTGGCAAGATGGCCATTTTTACTGTATTAATACTGCCAATGCATGAGCATGTGTGATCTTTCCATCTCCTGAGGTCTTCTTTAATTTCTTTCTTCAAAGATTTGAAGTTCTTAGCATACAGATCTTTCACTTGTTTGGTTAGAGTCACACCAAGATACTTTATATTGTTTGTGACTGTTGTAAAGGGTGTTATTTCCCTAATTTCTTTCTCAGCCTGTTTATCCTTTGAGTATAGGAAGGCTACTGATTTGTCTCAGTTAATGTTATATCTGGCCACTTTGCTGAAATTGTTTATCTGCTATAGAAGTTCTCTGGTGGAGTTTTTGGGGTCACTTAAGTGTAATATCATATCATCTGCTAATAGTGATAGGCTGACTTCTTTCTTTCCAATTTGTATCCCTTTGACCTCCTCTTGTTTTCTAATTGCTCTAGCTAGAATGTCAAGTACTATATTGAATAAATATGGAGAGAGAGGGCAGCTTTGTCTAATCCCTGATTTTAGTGAGATTGCTTCAAGTTTCTCCTCATTTAGTTTGATATTGGCTAATGATTTGCTGTATATTGCTTTTACTATGTTTAGATATAGGCTTTGAATTCCTGTTCTTTCCAGGACTATTAACAAGAAAGGATGCTGAATTTTGTCAAATGCTTTTTCAGCATCTAATGAAAGGACCATGTGATTTTTTCCTTTTATTATTGAATATCGTCTTCATTTACATTGCAAATATTAAAACCTTTCCTGATTCCCCCCTCCTGTAAGACCCGCAACACCTCTTCCCTCTCCCTGCCTCCATGTATATGCCCCTCCTCCCAACATACTTCCACCCCTCCACCCCTTGGTTTCCCCTCTGTTGAGCCTTTACCTGACCAAGGACCATTCCTCCCACTGATGCCCAACAAGGCCTTCCTCTACCACATTTTTGGCTGGAACCATGTGTGTCCCTTTGTTGATAGTTCAGTCCCTGGGAGTCTTGGGGTGTCTGGGTGGCCAAAATCATTTTTCTTCCCATGGGGTTGTAAACCTCTTCAGCTCCTCCTGACCACCCTCCAGCTCCTCCATTGGGGACCCCATGCCCAGTCCAATAGTTGGTTGCTAGCATCTGCCTTTGTATTTGTAAGGGTCTGGCAGGGCCCTTCCGGAGACAACCATGGCATGCTACTTTTGGTATATACTTCTTGTTGTTCATAGTAGTGTCGAGGTTTGTTGACTGTTTATAGGATGAATCCCCAGGTAGGGCAGTCTCTGGGTGGCCTTTACTCCAGTCTCTGCTCCACATATTGTCTCCCTCATTGCTCCTATGAGTATTTTGTTCCCTTTCTTAGAGGAACCAAAGCACACTCATTTAAGTCCTCCTTTGTCTTGAGCTTCCTGTGCTGGGTGAATTGTAACTTGTTTATTTTGATCTTTTGGTCTAACATCCACTTATTAGTAAATGCATACCATGTGTGTTCTTTTGTGATTGGGTTCCCTCACTCAGGATGATACTTTCTATCTCCATCCCTTTGTCTAAGAATCTCATGAATTCATTGTTTTTAATAACTGAACAGTACTCCATTGCGTATAAATACCATGCATTTTTTTCCTTTGAGTTTGTTTATGTAGTAGATTACATTAATGGATTTCCATATACTAAACCATTCCTACATCCCTGGTATGAAGCCTACTTGATCGTGGTGAATGGTCTTTTTGATGTGTTCTTGGATTTGGGTGGCAAGAATTTTACTGAATATTTTCACATCAATATTCATAAGGGAAATTGGACTAAACTCTTTATTTGTTGGGTATTTGTGTGGTTCAGGTATCAGAGAAATTGTGGCTTCATAAAATGAGTTGGTAGTGTTCCTTCTGTTTCTATTTTGTGAAATAGTTTGAAGAGTATTGGTGTTAGGTTTTCTTTGAACATCTAATAGAATTCCTCACTAAATCCATCTGTTCCTGTGCTGTTTTTGGTTGGGAGATTTTTAAAGATTGCTTCTATTTATTTAGCGAGTATGATACTTTTGAGATCACTTACTTGTTCCTGATTTAACTTTGGAATTTGGTATCTGTCTATAAAATTGATAATTTCATCCAGATTTTTCAGTTGTGTTGAGCATAGGGTTTTATAGTAGGATTTGATGATTTTTTGAATTTCCTCAGTTTCTGTTGTTATATCTGCCTTTTCATTTATAATTTTGTTAATTTGGATACTACTCTGTGCCCTCTGGTTAGTCTTTCTAAGGGTTTGTCTATCTTGTTGATTTTATCAAAGCACCAGCTCCTGGTTTTGTTGTTTCTTTGTATAGTTCTTTTTGTTTCTACTTGACTGATTTCAGCCCTAAGTTTGATGATTTCCTGTGGTCTACTTCTCTTGGACATATTAGCTTCTTTTGCTCTAGAGCTTTCATATGTGCAGTTAATCTTTTAGAATATGCTCTCTCCAGTTTCTTTTTGGAGGCACTCAGAGCTATGAGTTTTCCTCCTAGCACTGCTTTCACTGTGTCCCATAAGTTTAGGTATGTTGTGCCTTCATTTTATCGAATTATAAAAAGTGTTTGATTTCTTTCCGGATTTCTTCCTTGACCAAGGTATCATTGAGCAGAGAATTGTTCAGCTTCCATGTGTATATGGGCTTTCTGTTGTTTTTGTTGCTATTGAAGACCACCCTTACTCCATAATGATCTGATAGGAGGTATAGGATTATTTCTATCTTCTCATATCTGTTGAGGTCTGTTTTGTGACCTCAACTCCATAATGATCTGATAGGAGGCATGGGATTATTTCAATCTTCTCATATCTGTTGAGGTCTGTTTGTGACCTCCAATTACATGGTCAATTTTGGAGAAGGTACAATGAGGTGCTGAGAAGAATGTATATTCTTTTGATTTAGGATGAAATGTTCTATAGGTATCTATAAAATCCATTTGTTCCATAACTTCTGTTAGATTCACTGTCTCTCTGTTTAGTTTGCATTTCCCTGATTAGTCCATTGATGAGAATAGGGTGTTGAAGTCACCTACAATTATTGTGTGAGGTGCAATGTGTGCTTTTAGCTTTAGTGACACTTCTTTTATGAATGTGAATGCCCTTCCTTGCATTTGAAGCATAGATGTTCAGAAGTGAGAGTTCTTCTTGGTAGATTTTTTTCTTTGATGAGCATGAAGTGTCCTTCTATGTCTTTTTTGATGATGTTTGGTTGAAAGTTGATTTCGTCTGATATTAGAATGTCTGCTCCAACTTGTTTCCTGGGACAATTTGCTTGGAAAATTGTTACCTCTTTTACTCTGAGGTAGTGTTTGTCTTTGACACTGAGGAATGTTTCCTGTATGAAGCAAAATGCTGCATCTTGTTTATGATTCCAGTCTGTTAGTCTTTGTCTTTTTATTGGGGAACTGAGTGCATTGATGTTAAGAGATATTAAGGTATTGCTGCCTGCAGCTACTGCGAACTGGTTTCCTGGAAAAGGAAGCCAAGGGATGGATGGGGAAGGGCAAAAAGAAGGAGGGCCAGGATTATAGATTACCAATCAAGGCCAAAGTGTAATGGAGGTCAGACAACTTAACAGTTTTGGGGGGTGCCCCTCCTCCCAGAATCCTGCGTGGCTTCTTTGGGTGTTGAATCCACTGCTCAGGAAGCTGGGCAGGTCACCTGCTTATTTCAGAAATTCTTAGATCTGGAGGAACTTCACCTTCATGCTGAGCACTGCACCCTAGGTGGGGCAGGATCCTGAATAGCACAGGAATCCCTGATCAAAGGCTGGAAGAGGAAGTTCACCTTGACCAATGTCAAGTTTCTACTGTGTGGCTAGACACCCCAATATGGCTCTGTACATTTCCTCCCTTTTTATTAATTTGAAAATGAGAAAGTAGAAAACAAGTGGATAAACATATCCATCATAAGACAGTGGGGCTTCACCAGGGAAGGAAAGCATTGACCGTAATTCCTCTTAAATATTGTATGATGTCTTTTGCAGAGGAAGGGTAGTAGGCTACCTTATTATTTTAAGGACAGCCTCTCAATGCCAACAACCCCACATCTGACAGAGGGCTAATATCCAATGTATACAAAGAACACAAGAAGTTAGACCCCAGAAATCCAAATAACCCTATCCAAAAATGGGGTATAGAGCTAAACAAATACTTTTCACCTGAAGAAATTCAGATGGCCGAGAAACACCTTAAAAACTGTTCAACATCATTAGTCATTAGAGAAATGCAAATCAAAACAACCCTGAGATTTCACCTCACATCAGTCAGAATGGCTAAGATTAAAAACTCAGAAGACATCAGGTGTTGGTGAGAATGTGGAGAAAGACGAACACTCCTCCACTGCTGGTGGGTCTGCAAGCTAGTACAACCACTATGGAAATCAGTCTGGCAGTTCCTCAGAAAACTGGACATGATACTTCCAGAGGACCCAGCCATACCACTCCTGGGAATATACCCAGAAGATTCCCCAGCATGCAATAAGGATACATGTTCCACTATGTTCATAGCAGCCTTATTTATAATAGCCAGAAGCTGGAAAGAACCCAGATGTCCCTCAACGGACGAATGGATACAAAAATGTGGTATATATACACAATGGAGTACTATTCAGCCATTAGAAACAGTGAATTCCGAAATTCTTAGAGAAATGCATGGAGCTGGAGAACATCATACTAAGTGAGGTAACCTAGTCTCAAAAGAATACCCATGGTATGCACTCACTGATAAGTGGATATTAGCCTAGAATCTTGGAACACCAAAGACACAATTCACATTCCAAATGATGTCTGACAAGAAGAAAGGAGTGGACACTGGTGCTGGAAAGGATCAAAGCATCAGTGTAGGGGAATACCAGAACAGGGAAGTGGGAAGGGGTGGATGAGGGATCAGGGGGAGGGAAAAGGGCATGTGGAACCTTTGGGGGTGGGGAACCAGAAAAAGGGAAATGAATTGTAAATATAGAATATATCCAATAAAAAAAGAAAAAAAATATATTAGGTAAAAACAAACCAAAAAAAGTAGTGTTTATTTAAAAAGAAAAGAAAAGAAAAGAAAAGAAAAGAAAAGAAAAGAAAAGAAAAGAAAAGAAAAGAAAAGAAACTGTCATCCTGAATGAGGTAACCCAATTGCAAAAGAACACACATGGTATACACTCACTGATAAATGGATATTAGCCTAGGAGCTTGGAATACCCATGATACACTTCACAGACCAAGTGAAGCTCAAGAAGAATGAAGAACATAGTATGGATTCTCTGGTCCTTCTTAGAAGGGGTAACAAAATACCCACAGGAGGAGATACAGAGACAAAGTGTGAAGCAGAGACTGAGGGAAAGAATATCCATAGACTGCCCCTCCTAGGGATCCATCCCATATACAGTAACAAAATCAAGACACTATTGTAGATGCCAACAAGTGCTTGCTGACAGGAGCTTTATATAGCTGTCACCTGGGAGGCTCTGCCAGTATATGACACACACAGTGGGGGATACTCTCAGCCAACCATTGAACTGAGCATAGGTTCTCCATTGGAGGAGCTTGAGAAAGGACCCAAGGAACTGTAGTGTTTGGCAGCACCATAGAGGAACAACAATTTGAACCACCCAGAACCCACAGAGTTTTCAGGGACTAAACCACCAACCAAGAAATACACATGGACGTATTCATGGCTCCAGGTGCATATGCAGCAGTGGATGGCGTGTTGGCTATCAAAGGGGGGAGAAGCTTTTGGTCCTGAGAAGGCTGGATGATCCAGTATAGGTGAATGCCAGGATAAGGGAGCTGGAATGTGTAGATTAGTGAGCAGGGGAGAGGGATTGGGTTATGGGATTTTTGCTGGGAAGTGACCAGAAAAGGGAACAACATTTGAAATGTAAATAAAGAATATATCTAATAAAAAAAGAAAATCATTATAATAATATCAAACTGAGTCTTAAAATAGAAAAATGTTACATATAAAACCTTAATAACATAAGCTATCATATATGAAATACAATTTATAATAACCCCTCAACATCATGTTCTTTTTTGTATGTTTTTGTGCAATGGCATCTATACCCATGGTAATGCATTCACAATTCAGTGTCAGTAAAGCACTGTTGTTAAAAGAAAGGGTAACACGCAGCTATGCTGTAACATAATAATGTGTGTGCAGAGCTTCAGAAATGTTTCAGTGTGAAGTGGCTTACTGTTTTAGCACCTATATTGATGAGAATATAACTGTCTTTTATTACAGGAACTATGAAATCCAAAATTTCTGTTTTCCACTGGGGGTCTACACTAATATATCCATACACAAATAGTCAAAATCAATCACAAAAACAAAACTAAATGTTAATAAATGTACATCTTTTTTAAAAGTAACAGCAGCATACAAAATTAATGGATATTTCTATTAAAATAAGTCACAAAACATATGAATAGTAAATACTGTCACAATGAGTCTTAAACATTTATCAGTTTATATCTTTATAAAATGGATTCTAAAAGAGAATGAGAGACTGTTTTATCATATTGTTTTATTTATTAGTACTACAAAAACAATGAAGATAGGTGCTTCCTGCAAATAAGTATTGAAAATAACATAGGTGTGAAATATAGAATTTATCATTTATTCATTTTTAGTAAAATGTCAGCTTGGATATCACTAAATAAAACATTTATTCTGAAGCAGGAAATAAGAGTAAGGATACAAGATCAAATTGATATTTCTATTATAAAGGGGAAATTGAGTAAAATTTGAAACAATATCTTGATTAAAATTATAATAAAATTTCGTGGAGTTAAATGCAACCATTTTGGAAATATCATATGGCAGTTATATGTCATATATTATAACTTAATACTGAATAATACAGCCTTTATAGATTCTTAAGTACTCTATGAAAAGCATTTTTTACCTCTTTGTTCCTTAAGCTATAAATCAAGGGGTTGAGCATGGGGATCACTAAAGTATAAAACACAGATGCCATTTTGTCATATTCAAATGAGTGAGCAGATTTAGGCTGAACATACATGAAGAGTAGAGAACCATAGAACACAACCACCACTGTCAGATGGGAACCACAAGTAGAGAAAGCTTTTTTCCTACCTTCTGCAGAATGCATTCTACATATGGTTAACAAAATCAGCATGTAAGACAAAAGAACAACAAGAAGAGAAGAGATTAAATTAAAGGCTGAAAACAAAATAGTCAACAACTCTGTCTCTTCTACATGTGAACAGATCAAAGGTAGTAAGGGGACAACATCACAATAGAAATGGCTTATGACATTAGTACCACAGAAGCTTAATGTGAAATACTTAATAGGGAACAACAGAGCCTGGAAAGTACTGTAGAGGTATGGAATGCCAACAAGCACTTGACAGCGCCTCTGAGACATTATTGCACTGTAGAGCAGAGGGTTGCAGATGGCCACATAGCGGTCATAGGCCATGGAGGACAAGATCGAAAATTCACTGACAATGAACATAATGAAGCATGCCATCTGGGTGGCACAGGCATAATAGGTGATGGTGTTTTGATCCACAACAAAATTCATTAGCATTTTGGGGCAGATAGCAGTGGAATTTCCAAGATCAATGAAAGCAAGGTGTCTGATGAAAAAGTACATAGGGGTGTGTAGGCGAGAGTCCAGCTTGGTCAAAATGATCATGCCCAGGTTTCCCACCACAGTGATTGCATAGATAGCAAGGAAGACTGCAAGCAGAGGGAGTTTCAGTTCAGAATTCTGTGTGACTCCCATCAGGATGAACTCAGCTGGCATTGTTGCATTTGTTTGCCCCATTGGATGATCCAATATTAACTTTTTTTCAAACAAACAATAAGGATTTATTAGAATCTTTCATTGCCAAATAAACTTTATACTAGTCATAGTTAGAACACTTAAATATTTTATTCAAAACCAGACAACACAAGCAATTTTTACATATTTTAAGAAAATACAATTTGCTTTTCTGAAATAGGGAATATATATGAAACACATAAAGGAATAGGAAATGTTTAAATTTAAGACTCAGCAAAGAGTTTATGTAAGTACACAGAAAATAAAGTCATGTAAGTATGCAAATTCATTTTTGTAAGGGTCACACTGACTATTATATCAGATTACCATTCTTCTTGAAAATTCAGGTGCAATATTTGTTTTCTCCGGGTCATAGATTGTCAAAAGTAATCTCACAATCAATGTAATCAATTTAATATTGCATACCAATGATTTAGCCATGATAAATAAATGTGGTTTGTCCTGTTATAATCACTTCGTTAGGTAAGCATTAGCTCAGCCCAGTAAAGTGAAAATGATTATTGTACATTTCTGTCTTATCTTACTCTCCATTTCATTTTCAATAAAGGAAAAAAACCAAAATTAGCATAAAACTTATATGATCAGAATCTATTCCTGAAAATACACATGATTTAAATCAATATCCAAAGTGGTCAAATGCTTAATTCAATATTTTTTATTTCTTTCCTCACTGTTGAAATAAATTCTATAAGCAGTTAATTATTTATTTAAAATTTCATTATTTGATTGTTAATGATATATAATGATAATGATATATAACAATGTATAATTAAAAATTTTAAAAAGTATTTCAATTATAACAATTTTATTTTTGTAATAAATGTAAATAATTAGAAAAGATATAATAATAGTGAATTCAATTTAACCCTAATAAATTAGAGTTCCCCTCTTATTGTATCCTGTTTGACGTCAGCAGGAATGTATGACTTCATATGCATGATTTTATTAAGAATAATAACTGAGTATCAAAGTGTTCTATGATGGTTTGTGATGTATTGGAAAGTAATAACTAGGAAAACTAGGATTTTACTATATGATACAGTTCTTTAGTTTGAAGCAGGGGCTATATGTAGCCAGCTTATTGAAGTGAGAAAAAATCTGAAAATTGGCATTTGCTATTCATTTTACTTTTCTAATTTTTAAGATGTATCTGTGGAAAAGGTACTGTTCATAACTGCTGGGGCACTTCAGTACATTTTTCTGAGTTTTATGATCATACTTAATTTGTTTATTTGTGTGTGGAGGCCACATAAATACCATGGAGTAAGTAAGTAGGCCACAGGCAACTTGCAGGATTCTGTTTTTCTTTCTACCATTCACATTAAGGAGAAAACTCAGGCTGTCACCCTGGGTATCCAGTGTCCTTTCTGCTGAGACTTCTTGGCAGTCCTATTTTCTCTTCTAAATTAGGGTTTTCTGCTTCTTCTCTTTTTAGTCCAGATATTGCTTCAGATCCAGTTTTACACACAAACAAAAATAATAGTCTGTCATCTTTGAAAACTATCTTGGGAAGTATTGTTACAATATTTTATGGTAGAGAATAAGAAGTACCAGGTAAAGAAGGAGACTTAGAAGTATTACCTAGCTTCAGAATTTAATGCTTTGTACCACAGTTTCTCTAGCTTGTTGTCTGTCTTGCTAGTATCTTAGTAGTTATTTTCCATGAACATAAATTAATTTTCTAATTCTTACCATTTATTTTTTGTGGAAAATAATGTCTCAAGTTTTGAAGATTGATGTAGAAGTATTTATAAGACATAATTTCATTGTAGAAATCTATTTAAATTCTACAACTCTTCATACGTTTCTGTGTTTGTAATTATGTAATGACAATTCAACTTAAAATAATCCATTAATGAGCAACCTGCTAAGAAAATTAACCAAGCAATAAAAAATTCTTAAAAATGCATTTAATAAAATTGTATAAACGCCACTAGACTTTTAAAAAGATTGCATTAGAAAAGTTTAAAATATTTATTCTACAAACATTGCATGACAAGTATTTATTGTAAAAAATAAATTAGAGATTACATAGCACATATGTTTAATTTATAGATGTTTATCTTGAAATCGAACATGACTGAGGACCCAATATTTTATCTGGAAATCTAATTCATGTTCATTTTGTATAGGTAAGGTTTTGGTAAAACATTCACTTATTCCTAAATTCTCCTGTTATTCAAAATTTTGATTATCATCCTGATTTCTCACCAATAAATTAGATGTAACATATTTGGCTATTTTATGACTTCTAAGTAAAAAAAAATACTGTCCCATGGATCCTTAATTCTCAATAGAACAACCTTTTTTTGTCCACTTGAGGAATTCATCACTTATTTGCCTTATGTTGTTTATGGACAGATATTATAGAAATTCCCCCATATCTATTAATACAAGTCTAAAAAAGTATGCACCCACTTACCTTTAATAAAGAATCTGATTTTCCATTCTAATATTACTAATGTGATTTCCTTGTGAAGGGAGAGTTTATAGCTTTCTTCCCTCTTGGTAAAGCTCCCCAAGGAAATTTAATCTATTTAAGTTATATCATTACAATTAAATCTTCTGAGAAATTTAAAAATAATATCTTGATATTTGGTGCTAATTACCTAGGACATCCTACAAGTTCCCCTGTGAGAAAAAGTATGGAACAATTTAAAAAGAGAAAGAAAATATTATAAAAGATTGGTGAAGTCTGGAAGACTTCTACAATATAAAGGTATTCTCACATTCTCTTCTATGAAAAGTATGATTAAAGTATAATTATATACCTCAGGAACTGTTACAGCTATAGAGAAATTTTAATGTTATACAAGTAGACTTATTCTAAGTATATAGATATATTTTCTTATACTATAGATGTAATTCAGTATAACATCAGAAAAACAATCTACTCTCAGGTAAAACAACTCAAATCTCAAAACATTGCATGCATGTTTTCTTTATGACTTCCAAAAGGTAGAAAAATTGAGAAGAAATCAATAGTGAAACATTTATGTGATCTAAAAATAGGTTTTTAATTTTGTTCTATTTACCCATCATCAAATTTAAACAAATGGCATGTTAAACGTTAAAAAAAAAAACCAATCATCTGCAACTGTGTTTTAAGTTATCGTACCAACTGTTCATTGGAATTAGGAATATTTGCTTGTGCAACTAGTCACAGTACTACTACATGACTACTACAAACAGTAGTGGCATAGAAAAAAGTCATGAGTTGTAAGCCATTTTAATCTAAATACAGTTTCCAGTTATCCTGAGATATATGACTGTGGAATAAAAAGAGATAATAGGAAGAAAAATACACAAGAAAATTTTTTTATGCATTTACCCTGTAACAATCATTTCCCAATGCCGAGCAATGGGATGCTTCCTGTTTTTTTTTGTTTGTTTGTTTGTTTCTGCTACTGAGTTTTACATACATTGAAACACCTAATACATACTACTAATTTTCCATCAGTCTTCAGCTTGCTTGTGGAAATCACAAATGCCTTGATTGCTTTGTTGTCTCAGGCTGTCTTGTCTATATAAAGTCTTCTACAGATGAAGATTGTAGTCCTAGGTTCTCATGGAAATTCATCATAAATGTTTCTGTAGATTTGTTTTTTTCTGATTCTAAATATCAGAGCCCAATCCCTGGATCTTGAGATTTTCAGTGGAAAAATTATCACATTTCTAGCACTCTCTACTGCTGAGTTGATGTATGGCCATATCATTTCCCTATTATTATCAATGTTAAATATACATATCATTCAATTTAGGATTTTTAACACAAAAAATAGAAACATGAGTTATTTTTCATCAATTTCTAAATGTTTACTCATGTGTATAATGGCAAATATTTTTTATCATTTAAGAAGTAATCATGTTCATAACATAACTAAACTTTTTCTATTTTGGTGACATTTTTTATTTTATTATTTTCTTATAAATTTATTCTCATGTAAAATATTCTGATTATGTTTTCCCCTCCATATACTCCTAGTATTTCTTCACCATTTCTTTTTCTATCTAGACATACCTACTTTTTTATCTCATATAAAAGATCAGTCTTCTAAGAAATAATAATGAAACTAAAACTATCACAATGAGTTTGACAAGACTGAAGTAAAAGAGTCTAATACATACATATATACGTATACATATACATATGTAATATGAGCTGGTATAGACCGATGCAGATCATGTGAATGATGCCTCAGTCTCTGAGTTCATATAATCTTCACTTATGTTGTCACATAGGACTTTGCTTTTTTGGTATCTTTCATCCTCTCTTGCTCTTACACACTTTCTTCCTCTTTTTCAGCAGACTTACTAAGGCCTGAGGCAAGGGATTTTATGCAGGCATCCTTTTTTGGGATGAGTGATGAATAGTTTCTTACTCTCCACACAAAGTTTGACCGTGGGGCTCTGTATTTCTTTTTATCTATTATTTCTTTGATGATGGCTGAGCAAGACAAAGATATATATATATATATATATATATATATATATATATATATATATACACACACACACACACACACATATATGTACGTATGTATATATACATATATATGTATATATACATATATATGTATATATATATGTATATATATATATATATATGATAACAGAACGCTCTTAGGAGTCACTTTATTGGTAGATTATCTTGGGAGAATAATATTATTATGTTTCTACCCATGTCCTTTGGATATATATTCTCAGGTTTTTGGTCACCCAAGCAGCATCAGGTATGGGTTCCTTGTGGAGTGGAACCGAAGTCAAATTACATATTGATTGGTTATTCTCACAAGTGTTAGGAAACCATTTCACTAACATTTCTTGCAGGCAGAAAGCTCAAACTGAGGGAAAAATAAAAATGAAAAATTTAGAATCGCAATAAGGATCCTCAGAATCAAGCCTCACCAACAAAAGATGGGAGAGAATCTCAGAATTTGAGAAATCTATGCCTTGGTCAATGAACAATTGTTAAATATAAAAATATATTAGACAAAAGACATCCAGGGAATCTGAGAAACTATGAAAAAATATTGAAGAATAATAGGAATACAGGAAAGAAAAGAAACATAGGTCACACTGGTCAAAGGCCTAGAAAATATTTTCAATAAAATCATAGAAAAAAAAAAACAAAACAAGTGTCATCCAGACATCAAGTACATTCAACCAGAAATTAGAGCCCTCTCAGCACATAATAACCAAAACACTAAACATACAGAACAAAGAATATTAAAAGTTGCAAAGAAAAAGACCAAAAAACATATAAACATACAAAGACAGACTTATTAGAGTTACATCTAAATTCTCAGTGGAGATTTTATAATCCCAAAGCATGTGGATCAGTGTGCTGGAGACTCTAGGAGATCACAGATGCCAGCTCAGAGTGGTATACACAGCAAACTTCCATATCTTTGTAGATAGAAAAAAAAAAAGAAGAGATTTATTCTGTGTGAAATACAAATTTCAGCAATACCTATATAGAAATCAGCCCTACAGATGGTTTTAGAAGGTAAACTCCAGACTAAAGAGGTTAAATATACACAAGAAAACACAGGGGATAAATAGTTCTAGACCAGCAACATACACAAGATAGAAAGAGACCACGAACAAGGAAGAGAGAGAGAGAGAGAGAGAGAGAGAGAGAGAGAGAGAGAATGAGAACAATAAAATAAAAAGTAGAATCAAATAGTATCTCCTTTCCTCATTACTCCTCCAAAAACCCCCATCCTATGTCCCCTGCCCCTGATTACCAACTGCCCCCTGTCACTTTCCTGACCTGGCATTCCACTCTACTGGGGCACTGAGCCTTCACTGGACCAATGGCCTCTCCTCTCATTGATGTCTGAAAAGGCTATTCTCTGAAACATAGGAAGGTGGAGCTATGGGCCCCTCTATGTGTTCTCTTTGGTTGGTGGTTTAGTTCCTGGGAGCTCTAGGTGTACTGGTTGGTACATATTAATGTTCCTGCTATGGGGATACAACTTGAAATGTAAATTGTCCCTTCCCCCCTCCAGTGTTTGAGCTGGCTTTCCAGCCTCCACTCTGATCAGTTCTCAGCCTGTGAAATTCCTGGCCTTTGTTCCTTAAGAACAGCTTGCTGCTCCCACCTGGAAGCCAGGGAAGAGTTCCTTGGATCTGCTAGACTTGAAGTACCCTAGCCTCAGCAGGTGGCCTGCTGAAGTTGGAGCCAGCAAGTTATTGGGATTCACCTCGAAGTCTGGGAGGAGGGCCTTTCCAAACTATATATTAGCTAATAATTATTAAAGCTTCAGTGTTGACCAGCAATGTCGCATTGACTCAATTCTCTTTTCACTGCTTCCCCATCCATCCCCCTCATATTCTCTTGCAGTAACCAGTTCGCAGTAGCTGCAGTAGCTATGGAATACAACAGTAAACAAAGCAAATATCTAATAAAAATGTAGAATGATTGGTCATTGAGATCTCTCGCTATTATTGGTATCAATTCCACAATAATAATACACAGAATAACAGAATGATATTAGCCCTCTGTCGGATGTGGGGTTGGTGAAGACCTTTTCCCAATTTTTTGGTTGCCGATTTGTCCTTTTGACAGTGTCTTTTGCCTTACAGAAACTTTGTAATTTTATGAGGTCCCCTTTGTCTATTCTTGCTCTTAGAGCATAAGCAATTGGTGTTCTGTTCAGGAATTTTCCCCCTGAGCCAATGTCCTCAAGGGTCTTCCCCAGTTTCTTTTCTATTAGTTTTAGTGTGTCTGGTTTTATGTGGAGGCCCTTGATCCACTTGGAGTTGAGCTTAGTGCAAGGAGAGAAGTGTGGATCAATTCTCATTCTTCTGCATGTTGACCTCCAGTTGAGCCAGCACCATTTGTTGAAAAGGCTATCTTTTTTCCACTGGATGTTTTCAGCTCCTTTGCCGAAGATCAATTGGCCCTCTGACAGAGGGCTAATATCCAATGTATACAAAGAACTCAAGAAGTTAGACCCCAGAAAATCAAATAACCCTATCCAAAAATGGGGTACAGATCTAAACAAAGACTTTTCACCTGAAGAAATTTGGATGGCTGAGAAACACCTTAAAAAATGCTCAACATCATTAGTCATTAGAGAAATGCAAATCAAAACAACCCTGATATTTTACCTCACACCAGTCAGAATGGCTAAGACTAAAAACTCAGGAGACATCAGGTGTTGGTGAGGATGGGGAGAAAGAGGAACCCTTCTCCACTGCTGGTGGGACTGCAAGCTAGTAAAACCACTCTGGAAATCAGTCTGGTGCTTTCTCAGTAAAATGGACATGATAGTTCCAGAGGACCCAGCCATACCACTCCTGGGCATATACCCAGAAGATTCCCCAGCATGCAATAAGGATACATGTTCCACTATGTTCATAGCAGCCTTATTTATAATAGCCAGAATCTGGAAAGAACCCAGATGTCCCTCAACAGAGATATGGATACAGAAACTGAGGTATATATACACAATGGAATACTATTCAGCCATTAGAAACAATGAATTCATGAAATTCTTAGAGAAATGGATGGAGCTGGAGAACATCATACTAAGTGAGGTAACCCAGTCTCAAAAGAATACCCATGGTATGCACTCACTGATACATGGATATTAGCCTAGACTCTTGAGACACCAAAGACACAATCCACATATCAAATGATATCTGACCATAGGGAAGGAGTGGACACTGGTGCTGGAAAGGATCAAAACATTAGTGTAGGGGAATACCAGAACAGGGAAGTGGGAAGGGGTGGATGGGGGAACAGGGGGAGAGAAAAGGGCATGTGAGACCTTTCGGGGATGGGGAACCAAAAAAAGGGGAAATGAAATGTAAATATAGAATATATCTAATAAATAATAAAAAATTAGTAAAAAAAATAACAGAATGAAATCAAAACAAGATATATCCTAGTGTTACATCCAAGCAGCACTTCTTATCATAGAGGATAAACATAACCTTCGGGTAAAAGAATGGAAAAAGTTATTCTGAAGAAAAGGACCCGAATAGCCAGCAGATATAGCCATTTCAATATCTGAAAAAAATAGACTTACAACAAAAATTAATCAAAAGGGATAGAGAAACGTTTGTTAAAGGAAAAATATGCAAAGAGAACATTAGAATTCTTAACTTTTGTCAAGTTTTAGTTATTTTTTATTGCCATTTAAATTTTGGGGGGTGTCTACATTACACTTCTCAGATTTTATTAAATAATTTACTATGCTATTTTTATTTCTTTTTTTAGGTACATTCATTATTTACATTTCAAGAATGTCAATAAATGTTGTTCCCTTTTCTGGTTCCCCCTTCCCCAAAAAATCCCATAAGCCATCCCCCCTTCCCCAATCAAGCCTCCCCTGCTTCCCTATCCTGGTATTCCTCTGCGCTACAGCATCAAGTCTTTTCAGAACCAAGGGCCTCTCCTCCCTTTGGTGTTTAACAAGACTGTCCTCTACTGCTGATGTGTCTGAAGCCATGGGTAACTCCACGTGTACCCTTTGGTGGGTGTTGTCCCTGGGAGCTTTGGGAGTACTGGGTGACTCATACTGTTGTTCCTCCTGTTCCCCTTCAGGTCCTTGGGTCCTTTCTCTAGCTCCCCCATTGGAGACCCTCTGCTCAGTTCAATGGCTGGTTGAGAGTGTCACCATCTGTATTTGTCATGCACTAGGAGAGCCTCCCAGGTGATAGGTATATCCGACTCCTTTCAGTCAGCACCTGTGGGAATCCACACTAGTGTCTGGGTTTTATAACTTTATATAGGATGCATCCCTGAGTGGGGTAGTCTCTGGATGGTCTTTTGTTCAGATTTTGATCAATTTTTTTTTCTTTGTATCTACTTCTGTGGGTATTTTTTCCCTTTCTACAAAGGACCCAAGGATTCATACTGTGTTCTTCCAACTTCTTGGGCATCATTTGATATGTGAATTGTGTCTTGGATATTCCAAGCTTCTAGGCTAATATCCACACATCAGTGAGTGCATACCATGAGTGTTCTTTTGTGATTGGGTTACCTCACTCAGGATATTCTCTAGTTCCATCTATTTGTCTAAGAATTTCATGAATTCATTGCTTTTAATGGCTGAAGGATAGGGTGCACAAGGGAAGGATGAAGCCAAGACAAAGTTTTTGATCAAGGCTCAATGTTTAATATTCCGCACAGTGTTTATATAGGGAAAGTTAACAGACCCCATCCTTTGTTTCAGCTGAATTATGTTGCAAAGAAAGTTCTATGGGTGGTCAATTCCTCAAAGATTATGGAGGAAATTGCAAATGCTGTGAGGCCAGAGGACTCCATATAGATTGTAAAACCATTTTGGGTCTGTTTAGACTACTCAAAGCTGTGGGAAGGGCACAGTACAAGTTTATACTCCCACCAGCAAAGGAGAAGCATATACTCTCAACTGAGGTTTTTAAATTTTGCCATATTCTGATCAGTATAAAGGGGAATCTCCGTGTTATTTTGATTTGCATTTCACTGATAACTAAGGATGTGGAAGATTTCTTTAAGTGCTTCTTGGCTATGTTGAGAATTCACTGTTTAACAATGTACCCACTTTTTAAATTGGGTTATTTGGATTGTTGGTGCTTAATTTCTTGGGTTTTTAAAAAGAAGTTTTGTATTTAAACCCTGCATAAAACGTAGGGTTGATAAAATTCTTTCCCAATCTGTATGCTACCATTCAGACTTATTGACTGTGTTCTTTGACTTACAGAAGCTTTTCAGTTTCATGAGATCCCGTTTATATATTTAGAGCCGGAGCCATTGGTGTTCTTTCAAGGAAGTTGTTTTCTGTACCAAAGAGGTCAAGGATGTTCCCCACTCTCTCTTCTATTAGATTTAGTGTATTCTTTTTTAAATTTTGAATATTTAAACCAATTGGACATAAGTTTTGTGCAGGGTGATAGACATGGATCTATTTGTGTTAATCTTCTTGCTGACATACAGTTAGATCACCACCATTTGTTGAACTGCTTTCTTTTTTCCATTGTGTGGTTTTGCTTTCTTTGTCAAAAGTCCAGTATCAGTAGGCATATGGGTTTATTTGAGAGTATCACAATGACCAACCTCTCTTTGCCTATACCAATAGCATGCAGGTTTTTTGTTTATTTGTTTTAATTACTATTGCTGTACAGTCTGAGAATGGGGATGGTGATACCTCCAGGAATGCTTTTACTGTTAAAGATTATTTTAGCTATCCTGGGTTTTTGTTTTTTCCATATGAAGTTGAGAATTGCTCCTTTAAGGTCTGTAAAGAATTGTGTTGAAATTTGCATAAGAATAGTATTGAATCTGTAGATTGCTTTTGGTAAGATGGCCATTTTCACTATGTTAATCCTACTGATCCATGAACATGAGAGATCTCTTCCTTTTCTGATATCATCTTCAATTTCATTCTTTAGTGGGTTGAAGTTCTTGTCATACAGATCTTTCACTTTCTTGGTTAGAGTTACATCAATATATTTTGTATTATTCATGGCTATATGGAAAGTTGTTAATTCCTGAATTTCTCTCTCAGTCTGTTTATCATTTGTGTAAATGAGGGCCATTGATTTTTTGGGAATAATTTTATATCCAATCACTTTACTGAAGGTGTTTATTAGCTATAAATGTTCTCTGATAGAATTTTTGGTGTTACTTATGTATATTATGTCATCATTCTCAAAGAGCTGCACTTTGACTTCTTCCTTTCCAATTTGTCTCCCCTTGATCTCCTTCAGTTGATCCATTGTTCTAGCTAGAAATTCAAGTACTATATTGAATACATAATAGAAGCATAGGCAGACTTGAGTTCTCCATGATTTTAGTGGAAATTTTAGGTTTTTCTCAATTTAATTTGATTTTGCCTATTGACTTGCTGCAATTATGTTTTTGTATGCCCCTTATATCCATGATCTCTCCAAGACTTTTCACAGGATTGGGTGTTGGGTTCTTTCAGTGTTTTTTTTTTTTTTTTTTTTTTTTTTTTTTTTTTAGCATCTAATGAGATGATCAGGTACCTTTTTAAAATCTCAGTATGTTTGTATAATGGATAACACTGATGAATATTTATATATTGAACCATGCCTACATCAGTTGCATGAAGCCTACTAGATCATGATGGATGATGTTTCTAATGGGTTCCTGGGGTTAGTTTGTGAGTATTTTATTGAGTATTTTTACATAAATATTCATAAGTAATTGATCTGAAATTCTCTTTCTCTTTGAGTCTTTGTTGTTTAATTATTATGGTGATTATAGCCTCATAGAATGAATTGGGTAGTGTTTATTCTATTTTGTGGAATAGTTTGAGGTGTACTTGTATTATCTCTTCTTTGCAAGTCTGATAGAATTCTGCCCTAAAATCATCTGATCCTGGACTGTTTTGGTTGGGTGATGTTTAATGACTGCTTCTATTTCCTTAAGGGTTATGGGGCTGTTTAAATACTTGAGCTGCACTCAATTTACCTTTGCTAAGTCCATTATCACCAAATTAGGAACATGGCAGAATACAGGCAGGCATGGTATAGGCAGAACTGAGAGTTCTATATCTTCATCTGAAGGATTCTAGTAGAATAATCACTTCTAGGCAGCTAGAAGTAGGTTCTTAAAGCCCACACCCACAGTGACACACCTACTCCAGCAAGGCCATACCTCCGAATAGTGCCACTCCCTGAGCCAAGTATATTCAAACTATCACAGTCAGTATGAAATGTCCTTCCCCAACTCTTTTGATTAATTTTGGTTGATAGTCTACTTTTCTAGATATTAGAATGGCTAATCCAGCTTGCTTCTTTGGTCTGATTGGAATTTTTTTTCCAGATTTTTACTCTGAGATTATGTTTATCTTAATTGCTGAGTATATTTCTTATATGCAGTTATATATGGGTCTTGTTTTTGCATCCATCCTTTGAGCCCATGTCTTTTTATTGGAGAATTGAGTACATTGATGTTGAGAGATATTGACCAGTGACTGTTAATTTCAGTTACTTTGAGCTTAGTGGTGTTAGTTTCTCTCTCTCTCTCTCTCTCTCTCTCTCTCTCTCTCTCTCTCTCTCTGCACATATAAGTTTCCCATCTTTTGTTTTGTTTTTGTTTTTTTCTTGAATGAAATTACTTATTTCCTGTGTTTTCTTAAGTATAGTTACCTTCCTTGCATTAGAGTTTTACTTCTAGTATTTTCTGTAGTGTTATATTTGTGAATATTATTTAAATTAAATTTATTTTTTGGTCTTGAAATACCTTGTTTAGTCCCCGCTTTGGTGATCGATAATTTTGCTGGATACAGTAGTCTTGTTTAGTGTGTGTGTGTGTGTGTGTGTGTGTGTGTGTTGTTTGTTTGTTTTTAGAGGTTGCAAGATATCTGTCCAGGCTCTTCTAGCTTTTAGAATCTGACTTGAGAAGTTGGGTTTAATTATGATTTGTCTGCCTCTGTATTTTATCTGGCCTTTTTTCCTTGCAGCTTTTTTTATTCTTGAATAATTTCATTTATTTTATTACTTTTTAATTATATTTTCCTGTATTTATTTTAGGGATTTATTTGCTTCCTCTTTAAATGTCTCTACCTGTTTTGCTGTACTTCTTTGTATTTCTTTTCTGTTTGATTGGTTTTGGTTTTCTTATATATCTTTAAGGGACTTATTCATTTCTTTATAGTCCTATATCATCTATATAAGATTGGTGTAAAGGTCATTTTCTTGTTCTTCAGTTGTGTTATGATATCTAGGGCTTGCTATTATAGGATAGCTTTTTACTGAAGTTGTCATAAGGCCCTTGTTTTTATTGATTGGGTTCTTTTCCAGAACTTTCGCCATCTGGTTGTCCCTCTTTTATCCTCTTATTGCAGGTATTCAGAAGGGGCCTAACCTAGATGATCCTGGTGTGACAGTAATATGGTAGGTTCAATCATCTGGACAATGGAACTCAAGGGTGGTTCAAGTCTCCCAGCAGTTGAGTGTGCTCCTTCTGAAATGGTGGGAAAGAGACTGGGGAGAGGGGAAGGAAGGGTAGAGAGCTTGGCTAGTTAATGGAGATCCAGGGGAAAGCAGGCTGCTCAGGGCAGCTGGGTGTGCATCAAAGGACTAAGAAGGCCAGTGAAATGGGTGTAGGAAGGGAAAGTGTGTATAAGAAGAGACCATTTTCTTATTTTCATCTCAAGATTTTAGTTGTTTTTTCCTTTTGTACTTAACTTAGGTCTTGGCTCTTTTTAATTTTGCAGGACTTTAATCTGTGGCATGAATTTGTTTAATTGAGAGTTCTCTGATTTCTCTCCCATAATTTTTACAAGAACTCTTTGATGATTTCATAAAATATCTTTGGACCATATTTATCCCTGTCTACAATTTCCCTCAGATCCATTCCACCTTTCTAACCAACCATATATGTATCCTATTAAAAAAAAAACAGCAAGATAAAACATCAAGTCTTATATGTATGGTCCATGTACTTTCACATACACACACACAGGAGGAGAGAGAGAGAGAGAGAGAGAGAGAGAGAGAGAGAGAGAGAGAGAGAGAGAGGGAGAGAGAGAGAGAGAGAGAGATTTTTATACAAGCCTTCCACTGGAGTATGGTTAACTTTAAAGGGACTACTGGCTATTCCTCTTTCAACAGATATCAATTAACAATGCATCTTCATCTGTAGGTGGGATTTCATGCCCAACTCTTTCTTTGTTGGGATTTGTTCTGGTTTGCATTTGCAAGATGATTGCCTATGATATCAGAGTTATCATATTTTCGTATGTGCAACTGTCCTGTTGGGTTTACAACATACTCTTTTTGTAGTTACCCAAATGGGATGAATCTTTAAATATCTTACTACTTCCACACTTTGGAAATTTATATGTATATTTCTTATTTCTGTGATGTTTGAGAGAGAGAGAGAGAGAGAGAGAGAGAGAGAGAGAGAATTAGATAGACAGAAAGGTAGGTAGGTAGGTAGATAGAAAAATAGATCATCTGACAGTGACAGAGAAAATACCTTTTACTGTCAAAGAAGATTTAAGGTAGAGATATTTGTAATGTGCATCACCTTATACCTATACATAGGAACAACAATGGTGTTTATTCCAGTAATGTCTTTCCTTATGGCACTGAGGTAATACATAATTAACACTCAATTGGTTCTGTAATATTTTATTGGATTCAAAATGCTATGTATTTTGATCTTTCTAGACTTGTAATTAATTATACACTTTGGGAAATATTTGAATCTTGGGAAATCATTATGTCTCTTGAGAATACAGTGTTTCTTAATGTTTTACAGGTTCTATAATCTGCAAGCTCACTGGCCACTGATAGAATGTATATATATTCATTATTCTATTACCTAGTTTGTTCTCTTAGAGAAAAATATGTTAAATTTGATTCATTCATTCCTTGCATTCGCTATTTATTGAATTACATTTTTATTTAACTATTTTATTTGATGTTAAGCCACCTATACTTACCTATTCTAATACACTTAATAATTTGGATGTCATATAATTATCTAAGATTCATTTTTAGTAAGGGGGAGAATCCATGGAGAAAATTCCAGTTCCTTTAAAGTTTAACCTATAAATTAATATTAGGTGAGTTACATTTATATTTTTAAACTTTTCCTCTTATTATTTGGAATATTCAATATTAGGTATAGTATTGAGAAGTATATTCGTATTATCTAAAAAATCATATGTTGATTAGAAGCTTAGAGGTCAGTAAATCAATGTTTAAATTATATCATCCTATTTTTTACTTTGTCTTAGTTGCCTGAATCTTAAAAAAGCCCATGCAAAAAAATGTCCAAATTACATTTGTAATTCAATTTATTTTTTTTATATCGTCACTAAGAATTTTATTGTTTTTTTCTATATTTTTATTGGATATATTCTATATTTACATTTCATTTCCCTTTTTCTGGTTCCCCACCCACCAAAGGTCCCACATGCCCTTTTCACTCCCCCTGCTCCCTCAATCCACCTTCCCACTTCCCTGTTCTGGTATTCCCCTACACTGATGCTTTGATCCTTTCCAGCACCAGTGTCCATTCCTTTCTTCTTGTCGGACATCATTTGGTATGTGAATTGTGTCTTTGGTGTCCCAAGATTCTAGGCTAATATCCACTTATCAGTGACTGTATACCATGGGTGTTCTTTTGAGACTGGGTAACCTCACTTAGTATGATGTTCTCCAGCTTCCTCCATTTCTCTAAGAATTTCATGAATTCATTGTTTCTAATGGCTGAATAGTATTCCATTGTGTATATATACCACAATTTTTGTATCCATTCCTCCATTGAGGGACATCTGGGTTCTTTCTAGCTTCTGGTTATTATAAATAAGGTTGCTATGAATATAGTGGAGCATGTATCCTTACTACATGCTGGGGAATCTTCTGGGTATATTCCCAGGAGTGGTATGGCTGGGTCCTCTGGAAGTATCATGTCCAGTTTTCTGAGGAACCGCTAGACTGATTTCCAGAGTGGTTGTACCAGCTTGCAGTCCCACCAGCAGTGTAGGAGTGTTCCTCTTTCTCCACATCCTCACCAATACCTGATGTCTCCTGAGTTTTTAGTCTTAGCCATTCTGACTGGTGTGAAGTGAAATCTCAGGGTTGTTTTGATTTGCATTTCTCTAATGACTAGACTTTCTCAAAAAAATCCTTTTATTACTGCTCTAAATGATATATCTGAAAGTTAAAAGATAACTTACTTATACACCTTTCTAAAGTGTTGGGAAACTGACTATGGCTTATCCTCATAGACTGTTTGCCAGGCACAATAGCTTTTTTGTCTTTGTAATGGAACTAGTGCTTAATCTGAAAATTTAACTTAAGTCAAAATCTTAACTTATTTCATTGTATTGAATCATATGCTCATAGTTATTAAATGTTGTTTTAGAAATTTTAAATGTATAGCATGGTGCTTTACCACTTTTAAATGTGCTTTTTAAAAGTTCAATTATAGTATATAATGATGTTGAGAGAGGGGATAAGGAGGGGAACAGGGATGGGAATAAGGTGAGGGGAAAGGAGGTGTGGGAGAAAACTGGGAGTGAGAATGGCAATCACTGGGGGTTATCTCTCTGGGTTCAACTTGACACCCGTGCACTGGAGGTTCTAGGGAGTCTATGATGATGGCCCTAGCTGAGATTTCTACTAGTGGTTCATATGGAGACTTAAGTGGCCACCTCCTGTAGTCAAGTGGGAATTCTAGAGGAGGGAGGGGGACATCAACTTACCCACCAAACCATAAACCCAAAGTTTGTCCTGCCTACAAAATTTTCAGGAATAATGAGGGAACACAGAATAAATGATTAGCCAAACAATAAGTGGCCCATTTTAAAACACATTACATGTAAGATATGTAAACCCTGACACTATTAGTGATATTCTGCTATGCTTACAGACTGGGGCTTATATAACTATCTCCTAAGTCTTATATTTTCACTATAGTTTCAAATAAGAAATGAAAAATCATTAAATCATTCAGCCTAATAATGTGCCAAAGGAAAACATAAATTGATGACTTTATTTCACTTGTTTTCATCCCAAAGAAGTTAGGGGTTTAAACTGTTAATGTAATAGGTTATATTAATGCATTTTACAATGTTTATAATTATGTGTCCACTATCTTTTCTCTAAAAACATAAGCAATGTAAAAATCAGAAATACTCTTATTTGTTTTGTTTAGGTATATATTTCTGACTTACTTGCCCGTTTATTTTATTATTGATAAACAATTCAGTACTTCTTTTGTACCTGCTGTAAAGCTGAGAAAAGATAAATGAATCTATCAATGTAATACAGTAAGTTATATCAACATTTTGAAATCCCAGGGTGGAATAATATCAAACCATCTCTATTACAATCGTAATATGTTAAGTAAATTAAATTGCTAAAACTGACATAAAGATTAGCATTTATTATTTATTTTATTTCTTTATTCTGGAAAAATCCTCTGTTATCTATAAATATGTTGAGATTGAGACAAATATAGAGAGATAAAAGCAAAGAAAAAAGCAAGTTCTCTTCTATTCAAGGGATAAAAGCACATAAAATAAAACTAATCAAGTACTGAATAATAATTATTTGTGGTGTAAACTTAATTATATTGTGATAAAGACTTAATTAAGCCAGAAATATTTTGAGCCAATTGGTAATTCCAATTATATGCACTTAAAATGGTAATTTCATGTTTGTATGTAAAAATAACATATATAATTAGATTTTGATATTTCATAAATGTATATTAACATATTATTTATAAACCAATAGTAAATATAAATATAAATATAAATTATATTTACTCTAAATATTTTATATATATACATATATATGTATATTAAGTATGAAGCTTTTGCTTATCTTAGAACAACTAAGGTTTATAATTTTGAAGAGTATCATGTCATTCATTCACTTATATATAAACTCATTAGTAGGACAGCTTTCTTTAGTTTTTCTCATTATCTCATTCTATATACAAATTGAAGACTCAAAGAAAACTTGGACTAAATATGCAACTTCCTTTCAATCACAGTCAGAATACCTCTTGGGCATATATGCTTTCTATAGAACAAGCACTTCAGAGTTGCATAGAAACTTTTGGCTCCAAAAAATATTTCCATGTATTTTTTTACAAAACCGAATTGACATGTAACACTGAGAAAGTGAAGTCAAGGTATTAAATTTCCTGGTATTTTTGTAATTTGACCTATGATTTTTATTTATGAAAATTAAGTAGTACATATTGCCTATAACATTACAAATATAAAAGATGGTAAAATAATTAAAAGAGGTTAAGAGTTGGAGCCCTAAATATGCTAAATCACTTTTCTTTATTTATTTTATCTTTTTGATTAAGATATAATCAAATAATTAGTACCTTTTTATTTTATCATTCTACTCCTTCCATGTACCCCCTCTCTATCAAATTGATGTAATCTTTTTTATTGTTATAGTGGGCGTGCATGCACATGGATGTATGTATACGTGTGTGTGTGTGTGTGTGTGTGTGTGTGTGTATGCACTCAAAGATATGCATGTGTGTGATCAAATGTATAAATACATCTTTCTGAGTCTGTTTTTGCAATATGGTTTTATGGTTAGCTACTTTATGCTGGATAACCTTCATGGTACTCTTTACCTTAGGAGAGGTATTTAACTCTCCCAGCTGTCATACTCTCAAGTGGTTTTTTTGAGTGTTGAATCTGGCCTTTGAAAATCTCCCCATTTCATGTTAACATGCACACTGATATTACCATTGTACCTCATCTTTTTTATACACAAATTTCAGGGAGAGTATGTTTTACAGGAGACTTTCTGGTATCTGTCTCTTACACTCTTTCTACATCCTCTTCTGCATTGTTCTCTGCACCCATAGATGTGGGACCTTTGAAGTTTTGGGCCTGGAACCTCCACAAACTTCATTTGCTGTAAAGAGAGGCTTTTTTTGATGAGTTATACTTGCATATAGTAATAAGATTAAGATTTAGAATATATTAAAGAGTTACTCTGGTTTAGCAAAGTGACAGTAGTATATTATTTTTAAATTCCATGATCCCACAGTCCCACTGAACTTGGGTAGATTTATAGAATTCAGAATTGCCAGAGTCCAGCCTTGGCAAGAGTCTGGGGTCTTCTAGGACTAGCAATAATTGGTAGGCAAATTAGAAAATACGCTATCGAGATATAATACTGACAGGCTAATTTTTTTTTTGGCATGGGAGCCCTTGAACTCAGGAGTCAGGGTGCTCACTTAGACTTGACTCAGCCCCAGTCTTTTATTGAAATCATACTAGGAAGTTGGGTTACAAAATTCATAGGGTGGGTAGGTAATGCTTCTCTATTTTTCTATGCCAATATTTTCTTGCAACACAGAGTAGTACAGATTTAAAATGGATAAAAGGGACTATACAATCTCAATCATAAACATTTTAGAGGAAACACATTTTTTTATATCTCCTGACCACCAATCTATAGTGAGGTCAGGTTAGCAGTATTGTGGTTACAAAGTCAGTATCTCTTTCAGATATATGTGAGACAACATGGTTTCATAAACGGGCAAATATGAGGTCATACTGCTGGCCCTGCAGTCTTTATAATTTTTGGACCCCATCTGTCTGTCTACAAAAACATCCTCACCCAACCTGTATGGAGAATTTCTAGTCATCCCTGAACCTATGTAACCCATTGCTAACTTTCTAGGAAATATCTGTATATTATTCCATCCTCAATTTTGTAATAAAAATACCCTATTTTCATTATACAGAATTGAGACTAAGACTGGGAGAACAACTGCAGAACCACTCATCTCTACCTGTGGCTCCAGGTTACTTTCATTTTCACCTCCTGCAAGTGAGTGTAACATACCTTTCTCCTGAATTCATGAACAGCTTTCACCTTAGTATTATTGGTCACCTCTAATTTCTGGATATCAAGCAGGCTCCTACTAAATCGTTCCAGGCAACCAAATACCAGTTTAATCAAGGAAGGAAGAAAGAAAAGGAACATTAAATAAATAAAAAGAATGATAAGTACTAAGAATAATTGGAGAAATGACATTATGAGGTGCTTGTGCCAAAGAAGTGGCTTTGGGGCCTCTCAGTACTCATACTGGGACACACAAGAGACCATTGTATCTTGCTCTGAAACACAATATCCCCGGCAGGTTTTTCTTCCTCTTCATCAGGGGTTCCAGGCATCTCGAGCTTAATGTAAAGTGTCTCCAACACAGAATGATGTCCTTCTTGTTTAGTTTGGGTTAAGTCCACTTAGCTTCCCAATGGTTATTGCCAATATGTTTATGTCACTAAACTTATTGAACCTTTATGACTCTCTTTGTCATGCTGATCATTATTGTGGATCATAGATGTCACAGCTATATAAGTCTATTGAATGCTTCCATTCTTAGCAACAGAATTTCTAGTAGTATTGAAGCTAGACCAGGGAAAGGAAGATGTTAGAATAATAGATGGAGCTTATCCTGTGTCCCAAGTGTGTGTCCCATCAGCAGTGCTTTACCTCCAACCTCTTAGAGGCAGTAAAGGGCAACAACAATAGTCTTTATTTTTATTATTTTGGAATTTCATGAGGCTACCATAATCAAAAGGAGGGTCCTCATCCTTAGAACTAAGGATTTTACTAGTCTATGCTTCTTATGGGGACCATGTCAGAAAAGGGGCAATATTATACATATTTTTCAAAAAGGTAGGTAAGTAAAAATTAATGTTTCTTAAGGATTTACTAGAAAACCTTGTACCTAATATTTGACTCTCCTCCATTCTTCCCATTCTGTGTATAAATAAACCAACATTTGTTTATTATTTATTTAAATTAAATCATATGATATCTCTGCTTGAATTTAATAAACACCAAGTTCTTCTTTTTATTCTTTAAACCCTTGTCTTTCTATCCTCAGGTTTGAAGAAAAGGGAATGGCTACTGAGAACTGTACCATCGTTACTGAGTTCATTCTTTTAGGATTGACTGATCATGCTGAACTGAAGATGATGCTCTTTGTTTTATTTCTGGTGATTTATGCTGTTACCTTGTTAGGGAATCTGGGCATGATTCTGTTAATCTGCATCACTCCCAAACTCCACACTCCAATGTACTTTTTTCTCAGTTGCCTATCATTGGTAGATGCCTGTTATTCATCAGTCATTTCACCAAAAATGTTGATTGGTTTCTTGGTAGTAACAGAAACCATCTCTTTCTCTGCCTGCATCATACAACATTTGTTTTTTGGAGTGCTGATTACCACTGAAGGCTTCTTGTTGTCAGTGATGGCTTATGACCGTTATGTGGCCATTGTCAACCCATTGTTGTATACTGTGTCCATGTCTAAGAGAAAGTGTACCATGCTGGTCATTGGGTCAGTCATGGGTGGAGCTATTAATTCTTTGACACACACCATAAGTTTGAGTAAGCTCTCTTTTTGCGGGCCTAATATAGTGGGTCACTTTTTCTGTGACATACCATCACTGCTGATACTCTCACGTTCTGACACCTCCATGAATGAATTTTTGCTCTTGGTCTTCTCTGGAGTTATTGCCATTGGTACTCTCTTCATTGTGGTCATATCCTACTTATTCATTGCTCTGGCCATTTTGAGAATACGCTCAGCTTCTGGACGACAAAAAGCCTTCTCTACCTGTGCTTCTCACCTGACTGCCGTGACTATATTCTATGGCACCTTAAGTTTTAATTACATTCAGCCAAGCTCTCAGTATTCTGTAGAACAAGAGAAAGTGGTGTCAGTGTTCTATACACTGGTGATTCCCATGTTAAACCCAATGATTTACAGTCTCAGGAACAAAGAGGTGAAAGGAGCTGCAAAGAGAGCCCTAGAAATGAAATTCTTCTCATGTTAATACCACAGTAGTAAAGTTTCTCTCCTATTTATCACCAGTTTTCACACAGTAAGATTTACTTTGAGCCAGTAAATTCTAATTTTTGTGTCTAAAAGTTCTAATCTCAATATTTATCTTATAAGATGAAGCAACACATTTGAAAATCAAAAGTTTGCTGGGTACTTTCATTTAAAAATTAACTTAAATGAACTTTGAAATATCATTATTATTGGAATTAGTAAATAAAACATTAAATATATTTGCTGCTTAGAAACTAAATAATTACAAGAGAACATGTTTTGGAGATAAAAAAGTTTTGTAATTAATGAGACCATCTATTATATTTATTATATTGAATTTTTCTTTAAAATGTACACTAGGTTTTGGTGAAATTTCTGTTCAATCAAGTATTTATTGGTATTATTTTACTTGACTATTCTACATTCTATTTATTAACCTACTGTCTCTCTCTTTAGACATGAAAAGACTAACAAGCAAGTATAATTGCACAGAAATAAGCAACAATACATTATTTCTGACATCCTAATAATAAATTTATATGTGGAAAACAATGCTGAATAGTAGATAAAATTAGACTCATATTTTATTCTGGTCTATTACCAAGAATCTCTTTCACATTCTGAATATAAACATATATTCAGAATTCTTTAAATAATTTAATGATATAATATATACATGTTAGTTTAGGTCTTTTATCATAAATTAATTTCTTATATAAGTACATGAAATTTAATAATTCAGGAACACACATCCTACTAAAACACTTAATTTTATCATAGTGGATTCTGTATATTAAAATGTATTATATTGACTACTATTTTCTGCTCTTTAGAACCATAATAACATTAAAAGAAGACATTTAAAACAAACAAATGTTTCACAATGAATGAAAATACACAGGTATTTCACAATAAATTTAGTCATTTTACATTGCTACATTTTCTCTGGCAGTTTAGTTACAGTCAATAATCTAGAGAGACCCATAATTTGTAAGTTAAAAGTACAATTCAATATTTTTTCTGACTACAACAAAATATATTTGTATAAAGGAAGTATTTTTAAAATGAGAAAGAGAGGCTGTGGAGTTGAGCAGGTGAAGAAAAAGGAAGGATCTGGGAAAAGTTTGGTAAGGAATATACCATGTAAATTTTCCAACAAAAAAGAAAAATGGAGGGTGATTTTGAATACAGAGACTTTATCACAGTACTCAGTGTTACATGCAGGGTTTAAAGTAATGGTGATGTTCATTATTGCATTATGGAAGATGTGTTCTCTCTATATAACCTAATAGAAGAACCATCTTCATTTTGTAATACTAACATCTACATTGTGTAACGCTAACAGTTGATCACAGTAATGTCATGCTCAATTAAATACTTGAGATTTTATATTTTGTGTTTTTGTGTGTGATGTGTATAATTATGCTTGAATACATGTGAGGGTGCATAGGAAAATATGTGTATGTGCTTGTTCAGAAAGGAGATTGATAATGTAAATCTTCCTCAATCAGCATTCTACTTTAATTTTTGAAGTGGCGATTCTGAATTAACTCCACAGTTCCTTCATATCCACGATACTACCAGGTAGGCTGTTCAGGGGCTTCCACATTCTACGCCACTTTCCTGGGCTGGTGTTGCAAGTTGGTGCCTAAAAGCTACTTTACACTTACAAGAATTCTGGAGATCAGCGTGTAACTCTGGTTGACTGAGACAGCACTCTCTCCCTAGCCCCAGTATTTGAATTTATAAGAATAAGTTCTTTTCATGTACATATATTACTATATACTAAATAATGATATGAACATATAGATATTAATAAGTGAAATCAATTTTATGCTTTTGTGATGAACTACTATAGTTTTTTTCTAACTATACTGTACTATTATAGTTGATAATCATAACCTGCATGAGGCACTTCAATGTATGTTAGAAAAGGATCCTTGTGATTGGAAGTTTCTGGTTTCATTTTTCCATGGACATGATAATCTATTAAGAAAATTTTCTTTTTTTTCATTTTTTGTTTTCTATATTCTTTGTTTACATTCCAAAGGATTTACCATTTCCCAGTTCCCCTTTCACCATATGTCCCATAAGTCCTCTTCCCTCTGCCCATTCCCCAATCACCCCCTCCCATTTCTCTGTCCTGGTACTCCCCTACAATACTGGATCAAGTCTTTTCAGGACCAGGGCCCTCTTCTTCCTTCTTCTTGGGAATCATTTGATATGCTAATTGTGTCTTGAGTATTCAGAGCTTATGGGCTAATTAACATCCACTTATCAGTGATTGCATTTTGTGTGTATTTTTTATTTTATTTTCTATATTCTTTGTTTACATTCCAAAGGATTTCCCCTTTCCCAGTTACCCCCTCACCATATGTCCCATAAGTCCTCCCCCCCGCCCCCGTGCATTCCCCAAATACCCCCCAACACTTTCTCTGTTCGGTATGCTCCTGAAAATCTGGAACCAGTCTTTTCTGGACCAGTGTCCTCTCATTCCTTCTTCTTGGGAGTCTTTTGATTTGCTAATTGTGCCTTGAGTACTCAGAGCTTCTGAGCACATTAATATCCACTTATCAGTGATTGCATTTCATGTGTATTCTTTTGTGATTGGGTTACCTCACTTAGGATGATATTTTCCAGATCCAACCATTTGCCTGCCTACAAATTGCATGAATTCATTATTTTTAATTGCTGAGTAGTATTCCATTGTATAAATATACCACATTTTCTGTATCCATTCTTCCTTTGAGGGACATCTGGGCTCCTTCCAGCTTCTGGCTATTATAAATAAAGTTGCTATGAACATATTGGAGCATGTGTATTCTTTTGTGATTGGGTTACCTCACTTAAGATAATATTTTCCAGTCCCAACCATTTGCCTAAAATTTTCATGAATTCATTGTTTTTAATTGCTGAGTGGTATTCCATTGTATAAATATACCACATTTTCTGTATCCATTCCTCCATTGAGGGACATCTGGGTTCTTTCCAGCTTGTAGCTATTATAAATAAGGCTGCTATGAACATGGTGAAACATGTGTCCTTGTTGCATGCAGGGAAATCCTCTGGGTATATGCCCAGGAGTGGTATAAGAGGGTCCTCTGGAAGTGTCATGCCCAGTTCTCTGAGGAACTGACAGACTGATTTCCAGAGTGGTTGTACCATCTTGCCATCCTACCAGCATTGGAGGAGTGTTCCTCTTTCACCACATCCTGGCCAACACCTGCTGTCTCTTGAGTTTTTAAACTTAGCCATTCTGACTGGTGTGAGGTGAAATCTCAGGGTTGTTTTGATTTGCATTTCCCTAATGACTAATGATGTTGAACATTTCTAAAGGTGCTTCTCAGCCATCCAAATTTCTTCAGGTGAAAATTCTTTGTTTAGCTCTGTAACCCATTTTTAATAGGGTTATTTGGTTCTCTGGGGTCTAACTTCTTGAGTTCTTTGTATATATTGGATATTAGCCCTCTGTCGGATGTAGGGTTGGTAAAGATCTTTTCCCAATTTGTTGGTTGTTGTTTTGTCCTTCTGATGGTGTTCTTTGCAAATCAGTAGCCTTCCTATTATACTCAAAGGATATGCAGGCTGAGAAAGAAGTTAGGGAAACAACACCCTTCACAATAGTCACAAACAATACAAAGTATCTTGGTGTGACTCGAACAAAACAAGTGAAAGGTCTGTATGACAGGAATGTCAAGTCTCTGAAGAAAGAAATTGAAGACCTCAGAAGATGGAAAAATCTTCCATGCTCTTGGATTGGCAGGAATAATATCATAAAAATGGCCATCTTGCCAAAAGCAATCTACAGATTCAGTGTAATCCCCATCAAAATCCCAACTCAATTCTTCATAGATTTAGAGAGAAATTCTCAAATTCATCTGGAAAAACAAAAACCCAGGATAGTTAAAACTATTCTCAACAGTAAAAGAACTTCTGGGGGAATCAATATCCCTGACCTCAAGCAGTACTACAGAGCAATTGTGTAAAAAACTGCATGGTATTGGTACAGTGACAGGCAAGTAGATCAATGGAATAGAATTGAAGACCCGGAAATTAACCCACAGAATTATAGTCACTTGATCTTTCATAAAGGAACTACAACCATCCAGTAGATAAAATATAGCCTTTTCAACAAATGGTGCTGGTTCAACTGGAGATCAGCATGCAGAAGAATGCGAATTGATCCATTCTTATCTCCTTGTACTAAGCTCAACTCCAAGTGGATCAAGGACCTTCACATAAAAGCAGACACACTGAAACTAATAGAAAAGAAACTGGGGAAGACCCTTGAGGACATGGGCACAGGGGGAAAGTTCCTGAACAGAATACCAATAGCTTATGCTCTAAGATCAAGAATTGACAAATGGGACTCATAAAATTACAAAGTTTCTGTAGGACCTGTGCTTTCTTCTTCAGTCTCTGCAAGCTCACATGCACCTTGCTTAGTTGATTGAGAAGGTCTTGTTCTCTGAGTTTTACTGATCTCTTCTCGATCTTACAATCTTTCTGCCTCCTCTTTGGCCATATTCCCTGATCACTGAGGAAAGATTTTTGATGGAGATGTCCAATTCAGATTTTTCTTTTTACAAAATATCTGGCAGTGGGTCTCTGCATTTGTTCCTATCTGCTGCCCAAGGAGGCTTCTCTGATGATGACTGGATAAGGCACTGATCTGTGAATATAGCAGAAATTATTTTATTTGTTTTCTTGTTGACCAGAGGTATTTAATTTTCCCTAGGCCTTGGGATATCTAGTATTTGCTTCCTGTTTGCCCAAAAAGTGTTGGATATGGGTTATTTATTGTGGAGTAGTCCTTAAGTCAAAGTAGACTTTGGTGGACTACTCATGAAAGTCCTGTGCCACTTTTGCCCTAGCATATTTTTCAGACAGCACAGACTGTAGATCAAATGTTTTCTTTCTGTGCTGGTGCCCACATTTCTCTTTACATAGCCTGCAGAGTACCTTCATACAATAGACTTAAACAGAGAGGGAAGGCTCCCAGTAGGTACCAGCCAAACTTCTCCATGATCAATGAGTTGTGTGGTTCTTGTTCTAGACAACAGGACACTGATGTGAGTTTGGAGAAAGCACTACTTTGTCATTGCAACAGTTTTATTTGTGTGAGGATTTAAGTGTAATTCCATTTAACAGTTACTCAACTGAATGCAACCCAGTTTGCCGCTATAATCCTTGCCCAGATATAAGACATAAGCAGTTGAGTCTATATATCCCCCATCACTACAAGTCCTCTTTAGAATCGCCTTTATAGATTCAAGAACATTTTTTCTGTACTCTTTAAACAACCTCCAAGTTTCATGCAAATCTGTGAATATCTTTCTCCAATCCCTCATTCCATGCCAATTTATAAAATACCTGTTTCCTTCCACCACATACACACCCACTCTCAGCCCACTCATAAAATTCTATTCTATTTCTCCTACCCAGGGATAACCATTTTTCCTCTCTTCCTCTAACTTGACATCTCTGGGTCTAGAGACTGAAGCATGATTATTATTTCTTAGGTGTTAATATGCACTTATGAGCACATACTATATCTTTCTTTCTGGGTATGGGTAACATCACTCAGTATGATTTCTATTATAATTCCATCCAATTGCCTGCAAATTTCATGATGTCATTTTGTTTGTTTGGGTGTTTTTGCTTTTGTTCTGTTTTTTCAAGACAGGGTTTCTCTATGTAGCCCTGGCTGTCCTGGAACTCACTCTGTAGACAAGGCTAGCTAGCCTTGAACTCAGAAATATACCTGCCTCTGCCTCCTAAGTGCTGGGATTAATGGTGTGTACCACCATTGCCCGGCATGATGTCATTTTTTTAATAGGTGAGTAATTTTCCATTGTGTAAATGTGCCACATTTTCTTTATCCATTCTTCAGTTGAGGAACATCTAAGTTTTTTTCAGTTACTGGATATTATGAATAAAGCTGCAATGAAATGTTTGAGTGAGTGTTCTTTTGGAAAGAAGAAGTATTCTTCAGGTGTATGCCCAAGAGTTATACAGCTGGATCTTAAGGTAGATTCCACACTTTCTGAGGAATAGCCATACTGATTTTTTTTTAATTTTTATTTTCTGTATTCTATGTTTACATTCCAAAGGCTTTCCCCTTTCCCAGTTATCCCCCACCATATGTCCCATAATTTCTCTCCCCCCTGCTATTCCCCACTCATCCCCCCCCCCCGCAACGATTTCTCTGTTCTGGGTCTACAATACTGGATCCAATCTTTACAGGCCCAGGGTCCTCTCCTTTCTTCTTCTTGGGAGTCATTTGACTTGCTAATTGTGCCTTGAGTATTTAGGGCTTCTGGGCTCATTAATATCCACTTATCAGTGATTGCATTTCATGTGTATTCTTTTGTGATTGGGTTAGCTCACTTAGGATGATATTTTCCAGATCTAACCATTTACCTACAAATTGCATGAGTTCATTATTTTTAATTGCTGAGTAGTACTTCATTGTATAAATATACCACATTTTCTGTATCCATTCCTCTTTTGAGGGATATCTGGGCTCCTTCCAATTTCTGGCTATTATAAACAAGGCTGCTATAAACATAGTGGAGCATGTGTCTTTATTGTATGCAGAGGAATCCTCTGGGTATATGCCCAGGAGTGGTATGCCAGGGTCCTCTGGAGGTGACATGTCCAATTTTCTGAGGAACCACCAAACTGATTTCCAGAGCGGTTTTACCATTTTGCAATCCCACCAACAGTGGAGGGGTGTTCCTCTTTCTCCACATCCTCGCCAGCACCTGTTGTCTCTTGAGTTTTTAATCTTAGCCATTCTGACTGGTGTGAGGTGGAATCTCAGGGTTGTTTTGGTTTGCATTTCCCTGATGACTAATGATGTTGAACATCTCTTAAGGTGTTTCTCAGCCATCCGCATTTCTTCTGGTGAAAATTCTTTGTTTAGCTCTGTACCCCATTTTTTGATAGGGTTATTTGGTTCTTTGGGGTCTACCTTCTTGAGTTCTTTGTATATATTGGATATCTGTCGGATGTGGGGTTGGTGAAGATCATTTCCCACTTTGTTGGTTGCCATTTTGTCCTTCTGACAGTGTCCTTTGCCTTACAGAAACTTTGTAATTTTATGAGGTCCCATTTGTCAATTCTTGATCTTAGAGCATAAGCTATTTGTGTTCTGTTCAGGAACTTTCCCCCTGTGCCCATGTCCTCCAGGGTCTTCCCAAGTTTCTTTTCTAATAGTTTCAGTGTGTCTGGTTTTATGTGGAGGTCCTTAGGCTGTCCAAGTTTGCATTTCTACTAGCAATGGAGGAATGTTCCTTTGTTCCACATCTTGATCAGCATTGGCTGTCATGTGTGTTAGTGGTCTTAGCCATTCTGACAGGTAAAAGAAGGAATCTCAAAGTAATTTTGATTTACATTTTCCTGAGGGCTAAGAATGCTGAATATTTCTGAGTGTTTCTTAGCTATTTGAAATTTTTCTACTGAGACTTATCTATATATGTACATCCTGTTTAATTAGATTATTTGTTTTTATGATATCCAGTTTTTTGGGTTCTTTATATATTTTGGATATTAGTTCTCCATCAAATGTGGAGTTGAAAAAACTTTTTTCCCATTCTGTAAGTTGCTGCTTTGTCTGATTGACAGTATCCTTTGCACTACAGAATATTTCAGTTTTAAGAAACAACATTTTTAAATTATTGATCTTAGCACCTGTGTTATTGGTGTTTTGCTCAGAAAGTAATCTCCTGTGTCAATATGTTCATGGCTATTCTCCACTCTCTCCTCTATCAGGAGTAGTGTGTCTTTTTTTTAAATTTTCTATATTCTTTGTTTACAATCCAAAGGCTTTCCCCTTTCCCAGTTCCCCCCCCCCACCATATGTCACATAAGTCCTTCCCCCCCCCCCGCAACTATTCCCCAATCATCACCCCCCCACCATTTCTCTGTTCTGGATCTACAAAACTGGATGTCTGTTTTAATGTTTAGACCTTTGATCCAGTTGTACTCAAGTTTTATACAGGGTGGTAAATATGGACCTATTTGCATTTGTTTATATGCAAACATACAGTTGTGCCAACACTATTTGTCCAGGTTATTTTGGGTTTTCCAGTGTGAATTTCTGACTTTTTTTATTAAAAATATTCAGGTTTCCATGTTCCCTAGATTTTTGTTTGGATTTACAATCTGATTCCATTGATCATTGTGTCTGTTTCTTAAGTTTTATAATTTTCAAATTTACCCATATTACATTCTAAATGTAGTTTCTCCTCCTTTCTATTCCTTCAGCCTGCTACCTCCCATCCATCTCTCTCAGATTCACTTCTTCTCGGTTTTCCCTTATAAAAGGTGAGAATACCCAGGGCTGTCAACCAAACATGACATATCATGCTGCAATAAGACTCAGAACATCCCCTCATTTTAAGTTAGGATGAGGCAATCCATTAGGAATGAAAGTGTCCCAAAAAGCAGTCTAAATCATCAGACAGCCCTTGTTCCCATTGTAAGGAGTTCCACTAGAACACTCTCCAGAGTCCCAGCCCTGCATCTCTGCATTTGCTCCCAGCAGTTGCTGGCTGAAGCCCCTTTGATGAGGATTATGCTAAGCCCTAGTCTGCAAATATAGCAGAATATTATTAGGAGTAATTTCATTGAGCTTTTAATTTATATTTATTTGGCAGTCGTGATTGGTTCTATTCTAGGTTTCTAGGCTATCTAGCCTCTGCTTCCTGGCTGGCCCTCCAGGAAGTGTCAGATATGTGTTTCTTCTTGGAGTTTGGGGCTGCCTCATGGGTCTCGGTTTATGCCATTAATGTGTTTTATTACTCCGGCCCTGTAGCATGACTTGAAATTGAGAATGGTTTAAGAACTAGAAGTATTTTGGTGTTCAGCATTTTTTTTAGCTCCCCTTATTTTTTGTTTGTTTGTTTGTTTTGTTTGTTGTTTTCCATGTGAAGTTGAGAATTGTCCAGTCAAGGTGTGTAAAGTTTTGTTTTGGAATTTTGTGGTGACTGTGTTGAATCTGCAGATTGATTTTGGTTGTATGACCATTTTTACTATGTTGATTCTAGTGATCCATGGGCATTGGAGATCTTTCAATGTTCTCATATCTTCTTCAATTTCTTTCTTCAAAGACTTAAGGTTTTATCCTGTAAGTCTTTCACTTTCTTCATTAGACTTATGCCAAGATATTTTATATTATTTGAGGCTATTTTTTTAAGATGCTATTTTCCTGGTTTCATTTTAAATGAATTGCTAAATACATATATACATACACACTTATATATGTATGTATATATCTATATATTACATAGAATATATTTTACTAATGTTCAAATCCTTCTAATACTCTTGCTGCATCTATCTGCTCCCATTATCACTCATTTCATTTTCTCACTTGTTTAAGCACATAGAGTTCTTGATGTCTATATACTCTAGAGTATGTAGCTATTCGTTGGAGTTTGTTGACTTACCAGGGGCCACTTCATTGAAGGAAACTGACTGTATTTTTTGTTCAAGAAGCTATCAATTTTCAGTAGTTTTCTTACCATTTGTTGTCTTTGGAGTTTATTTTAGATATGTGCTTTGCAATTGATCCTACTCTGATTATTAGCACATATATCCATGAATATTAAATCTCTGTTGTGCTCTTAGTTTACATTAGTGTGTGTGTACGTGTGTGTGTGTGTGTGTGTGTGTGTGTGTTATATGTTGGAGGTATTCCTGTGGATAACTTTGTATAGTTAGTTATCTCCTTCTACCATTACACAAATTCCCAGGATCAGAGTTCTCCTGGCTTGGGTGGTAAGCACCTCAAGACATGTAACCATCTCAGTTTCACCTTCACATTATTATTGTCAAAGATGTTAATTGTTTGCTATATTTTAATGCATTTTCCTTGATTTATGAATAACAGATTTTCTAGGTAAAATATTCTTGAAGATTATTGTTTTCATTTATTTGCTATAAGTCTAGTATTTTATGATCTTCTGTCCTTCTAATATTATCTTGAGAAATATGCAATAGCTTTATTGACTTATTCTTAATTTTAGACATAATTTTTCATCGAAGCTTCCAGAGATATGTACATTTTATTTTTATAGTCAGATTATGGTATTTATGAATGCTTTTGTGTTTTGATCTTAGTAACTCGTTTCTAGGAATTTTTATAGCAGCTTTAGAAGACACAAACACATGCACACGCACACACATATTCATAGCTTAGATGTTTGTTCTAATGTATATAGATATTTATTCTAAAGTATATAAATGTTTATTCTAAAGATATACATATATCTTGTTTCCAATACATTGGTAAAATACACTATCATTTTTGTTATTTTTAATTAATTTATTTATTCATTTTGCATCCTGATCAGAGGCCCTCTCCTTCTTTTTTCCCTGTCACACAACTACTTTACATATCCTGCATTTCCTTCTTTGAGAAGGGGGAGGCCCTATTGGGGTACCCATGCAGGCACATGAAATCACTGCAGTACTAGCTTTATCCACTCCGTCTGAGGCCAGACAAGGCAGAAAAATTAGTGGAAAAGTGTCCAGAAGCAGACAACAGAGTCAAGGGCAGTTCCCATTCAAGTTGATTCAAGAAACAGAAGTAAAGAGAGTACTTACAAATATATTGGATCCAGTTTTGTAGACCTAGAACAGAGAAATTGTGTGTGGGGGATGATTGGGGAATAGTTGGGGGGAGAGGAATTATGGGACATATGGTGGGGGGGATCTGGGAAAGGGGAAAGCCTTTGGAATATAAACATAGAATATAGAAATAAAAATTTAAATAAAAAAATATACCAGAACCACCCTAACACCAACAAATATTCTGCAAAGAAAGTATAAATGGCACTCAATATTTTTGTTGAATATAGGAAGCTGATGGGCCTTCACCCATGCACATATGAGCAGTGTATTTAGTAAGTTTAGAAAAAAATGCATGAATTTCTGAGAGCAAAGCGGGAAAGTAGGAGAGGAGATGTAGGGGAGTGGATGTGGGTACATTTGATGTTAATCATATGCATATGTTAAATATACAAATAGGTAGCATTATTCAGATTGAATAGCTTATATTTGGAGATACATGGGTACATACATATAAGCATGCAATAGTAAACAATGAAGGAAAAAGAGGCAATGAATTTAAAGAAGGGGTTGTAGGGAAGAAAAAAGGGAAATGTTGAAATTAAATTGCAATCTCTAAAAATGAAATAGAAATTCTCAAATAATAAATCTTTAAAAAGAAAATATCAATAAATCATTAATAGAAGATTTAAGAATATATTAAACAATTTCATAGAGAAAAATAAACATGGGGGTAGTGTGTTAGTGGGATCTGGATATGTTCCCATTTAAATGAGAAAAGATGTATTGTCAAACACATAATATAAGGACATGCATGGTATGTTTTCACTGATAAGTGGATATTAGCCAAAAAAGTACAGAAAACCTAAGATACAACCCGTAGACCATAAGAAGTTTGACAAACAGAAAGACCCAAGTGAGGGTCCTTCAATCCCACATATAAGGGGGAAGAAAATAGTCATGGGTTGCATAGGGAGGGGAGCGATCTAGGTAGGAGAGGTGTGGATGAGGGGAAAAGAAACAGAATCATGTGGGGGGATGAAGGATAGGAAAAAAGCCAAGGGCGGTAGAAGAATGGATGGAAATACACAGGCAGCATCGGGGGAGGGAGGGAGGGTGAGCCTCTAGAAAGTACCAGATACCCAGTAGCTGAGAGATGGTAAGATTCAATGGTGGTAACCTTATCTACAATGCCCAACAATGGAGAGAGGGAGCTTGAAGAGTCCATCTTCAGTAGATAGAAAGGACCTCTAGTGGAAGAACAGGGTTACTAACCCACAGTCAAATTATTTGACCCAGAATTATTCCTGTCTAAAAAAAAACCTACAGGGACAAAAATGGAGAATAGACTGACAGAAAGGCAGTACAATGACCAGACCAACTTGGGATCCTTCTCACTGGAGGACATCAAGGCCTGATGGTATTATTGATGCTAGGATGTGCTTTCAGACAGGAGCATGTCTGTGCTCTGAGAGGCTCTGTGAGCAACTGACCCAGACAGAAACAGATACCTACATTCAACTATTAGACTGAAGTTGAGAATCCCTATCATTGTAGGAGGATTGAAGAAGCTGAAGGGCAGGGCAACCCCATAGGAAGACCAGGAGTCTCAACTAACCTGGACCCCGGGGTACTCCCTGAGACTGAGTCACCAATCAGGCTGCATACACTGGCTGATCCAAGATCCCCCAGTGCATATATAACAGAGCACTGCCTTGTGTAACCTCATTGGGAGCAGATGCTCTTAATCCTTGTGAGACATGAAGCCCCAGGGAGTGGGGGGCCCGGAGAAAGGGGTGCACCCTCTGGGAGGCAAGGGGAAGGAAGACTAGGATGAGAAACTGTGAATGGGGGACTGGGAATGGCGAACACAACTGGAATATAAGTAAAAAAATTAAAAAAGCAAACTTCTAGACTCAGAAGGTGTAGATATTGGTGCAAGGACTGTAGGCGTACAGAATAGAGAATATTAATGATTTTATACTTAAAGAAATACAACATAATCTTCCATTCCTCCTCTGAGTATAGATCCATGAAAATAAAATCACTGTCTCAAAAATCATAATCTAATAAAGATATACCACTCCCATATTAATTTCAGCATCACAAATCTACATACAAACAAAATAAATCATCATTTAAATTTAAAATAGAAGTAGACACTGCAGTTTATGATAACACAGACTAGCCTATCAGAAATCATACTAATGAAAATAAGATACAGAGCAAAATGTACTGTGTTTTCTCATGTGTTTGAGGAGATTCAAAAGAATAATAAACAGATTACTAGAAATGGAATGAGAAAGTGAAAAAAATATGCACTGCCAGGTACAGAGTGTTAGATATAATGAAAATTGTGGAGACCTAAATTATAGATTGATTATTATAGACAATAAAGTTATAATAAATATTAAACTTTTACAATAGGAATATTTTATGCACCATTATACACATAACTTTGTATGAATTGAATGGTCTATATTTATGAATATGTTGAGTTCTATATCATCTATCTCTATGTCTATAGATAGATATATGAATGTCAATATCTCTTCCCTATATCTCTATAATTTTTTCTCTCTATATATTATATATATGTTACTGAATATTAGGTATTATGTTTAAATTGATTCTTTAGTATCCTGTAGAATGCATATTTTACCTCTTTGTTTCTTAAACTATATATCAAGGGGTTAAGCATGGGGATCACTAAAGTATAAAACACAGAGGCTATTTTATCATTCTCTAAAGAGTGAGCAGATTTAGGTTGCAAATACATAAAGAATAGAGTTCCATAGAAAACTACAACCACTGTCAGATGAGACCCACATGTGGAAAAAGCTTTTCTTCTGCCTTCTGCAGAATGCATTCGACATATGGCTATCAGAATCAGAACATATGATCCCAGCACTACAAGAAGAGAAGAGATCAAATTCAATGCTGAAAATAATATGATCAGCAATTGTATTTCTTCAGCATTTGAACACAACATAGGTAACAAGAAAACATCATCACAGTAGAAATGGCTGATGATGTGAGAACCACAGAAAGTTAATGTGAAAATCTTACTGGTGAACAGCAGAGCCTGGAACGTGCTGTAGAGGTATGGAATGCCCACAAGCACATGGCAAAGTCTCTGAGACATGATTACACTGTAGAGCAGAGGGTTACAGATGGCCACATAGCGGTCATAGGCCATTGCAGACAAGATAAAAAATTCACTGATAATAAACATAAGGAAGAAAGATAACTGTGTGGCACATTCATAGAAAGAAATCTTTTTTTCATCAATAACAAAATCCACCAGCATCTTGGGACAGATGACAGTGGAATTTCCAAGATCAATAAAAGCCAGGTGTCTGATGAAAAAGTACATAGGTGTTTGTAGGTGAGAGTCCAGCTTGGTCAAAATGATCATGCCCAGGTTGCCCACGACTGTGACTGCATAGATCATGAAGAAGACTCCAAACAAAGGAAGCTGAAGTTCAGGGCTCTGTGTGATTCCCATCAAGATGAACACAGGCAGTGATGTTGTGTTCTTTTGCCCCATGTCATCCAATTATATCCTCCAAAAGAAGCAAATATTGTTTTCAATTTTTATTAAGTTATATTTGTAAGTGGAACAGATATTTTTAAAATAAATGGCCACAAACAATATTTGCATGTGATTTTTAAATGAATGTATAGAGTATTCTTCTTTGGAAATGATCTCTTTCAGAAGACATATAACAAATTTATATTTCATTATATTGCAGTTATACACATATATAAACATGGATATTAATTTTGAAATGCTATATTATATAGAGAGCTTGGATTTTAGAATGCATCTTCATTTTGTCTGAATTTTGCATGCAATTTTTATATTCTTGAAAATTGACACATAGATAGAATGAAGCTGAATCATCTTAACTATTATAATCCCTTAAATCAAATTACTCCAAGTTATGAGAAACACACTGAAATAAAAATCCATACTTGTGTATCTTTATAAATATTTCCAAATAAATGTCTTTCTCATAGCTAAGTGTGCTCATTTTAATATTCTATGTCACTTCCACTCTATTTTCTTATACTATTATGAACTGCATTGGTAAGTGGGACTGTACTATTATCTGGAATTTAATAACTGAACTGAATAGAACACACATGTCACTCTATAGTAATTTCTAATCTGGTAAACAGAAAGCTTCTCAAAGCACTTAGCATAATATATGGAATTGCCTTAATATTGTATGAAGCTAAATATATTATCTGTGTGTGTGCATCACTGACATTTAAGTTTTGGTTGTTTGTATTGCAGTTGAAGTACAAGTATTCAATTTTCCTCTCAATAGAATGCTCACCCATTTTAATCTACCAGATACAATGTTTAGATACATTACAGATAAAGCATTAATATTTAGCAATTTTCTTTGTATACTTTTGCATAATTATTCTATAATACCACATAGAAATGATAGAGCCTGTAAGATGTATTTACTTAGCATTTTTACATCAGATATTACTATTTACTTATTAATTGAACTGAACAAGAAGTATTTATAAATCACAACATCATGATTGAGTATATTTCAGTGGTATTTCCTCCTCCTTTAATAAATTTGTACACTCTGAGAAGCAAAGTAGTTTTTCATTGAAACAAGATAATGAAGATACACTAATCAATTCTACCTGATTACATCCCTTTAGTCCCTCAGCCCATGGTTAGAGGGAATCTTCACCACTGTCATCTTGATTTCCAGTTGTAGGACCAATCAGTGTTTAATGGTTAATGAAGAAAAATGCAGGGTAGGCTCATTACACGTGCAGCACCAATGTTATTCTCATAACTATTAAATATGCAGCATTACAAAATACTCAATAAAATGTTTACTGTATAAGAAATTTTATGGAAATGTTCATGTTAAAAGATTGTTTCATGAATGTATCTCTTTCAATAGAAATATTGTACTATATATATATATAGTTTGCATTATTTTTGTTGTAAATTTTTATCTCCTATTAAATAAAGTCAGTTTATTTTAAATATAGTATTTTTATCTAACATTATATAAGATTCACACCAAAACTTATTTTTTTAATTTTATGTGAAACAATTGTAATATACCATTGTGTTTTGCTTCTGAAAATAATATATAATAATAATAAATAATATTTTTAATCTTTGATATCACTAATGAGTTATTGATAATCTCTCACTACTCTTTACTTGAAACTCTTATAAATATAATGGATTCAGTATATCTGTTCAAATGATAAAATTTAATGTCTCAAGACAATTTTACAATTTCAGGGAACACAAGTAAATACATTATTACTGTCCTGAATTCCAAGGAATAAAAGAATGTCAGCAATTAGAGGCCAGGTACGGTATGAATTGCTTGTACTCTGTTGTCTAACTGTGTCAAATACATGAAATCACTTACCTTTGAGAAAGGATTAAATTCTAATATTCTAAATCACTTCTATTTTCTCTTTACGGTAGCAAAAATTTATGGCTTTCTTTGCTCTTGCTGATGTTCCCAGGGGAAGTATCATGCCATTTTTTCAAATGATCCCATCTAGACCATCTTAGAAATGCAAGACTTTGCTGTGTCTTCTAATTGTCTGGGATATTCTGCATATTCTCCAAAGGAAAACATAAAGTTATCAGTCAAACAGAGACTAACAGCCTGAGATTTCCACAGAGACCTAAATAATAACTTATTTATTCATTTAAAGAGCATCAGTTATTAGTGCTACCATGGGAAGTAGTTTGACATGTGCTTTACTGCTGTAAATGTGCAAGACTTTCAAAATCCTGATAGAATTATAGATCTATTATTGCCATCACATAAGGTATTTTTCTTCTGTTACTCAGGAAAATATATGGGAGTCGTTAGATGTACTCATCAAACCCATTTGTGAGTTAGCTATTCCAATGCCTGAACACAGTTATGTTCTTCTATCATGCAAGGTTTTGATCTTAGCCATTCTAATTTGTGCGAAGTAAAATCTCATTTTGATCATTTCGATTTACATTTCCCTGGTGACTAAAGGTGTTGAACATTATTTAGTTGCTTCTAGTCCATTCAAGATTCCCCATTTGTGAATTATTTTTTAGCTCTCTACCCAATTTTAATAGGGTAATTTGGTTCTCTGAAGTTTAACTTCTTGATTTCTTTGTAAATATTGCCTATTAGCCCTCTATCAGATGGACAGTTGGTAAAAAATCTTTTCTCAATCTGTAAATTGCCATTTTGTCCTGATGGCAATGTCCTTTGCCTTACAGAACCTTTTAAATTTTATGAGGTCCCATTTGTCTATAGTTGATATTAGAGCCTGAGACATTGGTGTTATGTTCAGGAAATTTTCCCCTGTGTTTGAGGGTCTTTCCTACTTTCTATTCAATTAAATTCAGTTTATCTGGTTTTATACACAGGTCCTTGATCCACTTGGACTTGAGCTTTGTACAGGAGATAAGAATATCTCCATATTTATATATATCAATTTGCATTCTTCTACATGCTGACTGCCTCTTGATCCTGGACCATTTGTTAAATATGCTGCCTTTATTTCACGGTATGGTTTTGGTTTCTTTGTCAAAAAACAGGTGACCGTAGGTATGTGGATTTAATTCCATGCCTTCAATTCTATTGCATTGATTGACTTCTCTGTCTCTGTACCAATACTGTGTGGTTTTTTTTTTTAATGGATATATTCTATATTTACAATTCATTTCCCTTTTTCTGGTTCCCCACCCCCCAAAGGTCCAACATGCCCTTTTCCCTCCCCCTGCTCCCTCTTCCACCCCTTCCCTCTTCCCTGTTCTTGTATTCCCCTAAACTGATGCTTTGATCCTTTCCAGCACCAGTGTCCACTTCTTTCTTCTTGTCAGACATCATTTGGTATGTGAACTGTGTCTTTGGTGTTCCAAGATTCTAGGCTAATATCTCCTTATCAGTGACTGCATACCATGGGTATTCTTTTTTTTTTTTTTTTTTTTTTTTTAAATTTTTATTTTCTATGTTCTATGTTTACATTCAAAAGGCTTTCCCCTTTCCCAGTTACCACCCACCATAGTTCCCATAGTTCCTCTCCCCCCCAACTGTTCCCCAATCATTCCCCCTCCCCCCTCGGTTTCTTTACTAAACTGGATGCAATCTTTACAGGCCCAGGGTCCTCTCCTTTCTTCTTCTTGGGAATCATTTGACTTGCTATTTGTGTCTTGAGTATTTAGTGCTTCTGGGCTCATTAATATCCACTTATCAGTGATTGCATTTCATGTGCATTCTTTTGTGATTGGGTTAATTCACTCAGGATGATATTTTCCAGGTCTAACCATTTACCTACAAATTGCATGAATTCATTATTTTTAATTGCTGAGTAGTATTCCATTGTATATATATACCACATTTTCTGTATCCATTCCTCCTTTGAGGGATATTTGGGCTCCTTCCAATTTCTGGCTATTATAAACAAGGCTGCTATAAACATAGTGGAGCATGTGTCCTTATTGCATGCAGGGGAATCCTCTGGGTATATGCCCAGGAGTGGTATGCCAGGGTCCTCTGGAAGTGACATGCCCAATTTTCTGAGGAACCGCCAAACTGATTTCCAGAGTGGTTTTACCATTTTGCAATCCCACCAACAGTGTAGGAGTGTTCCTCTTTCTCCACATCCTCGCCAGCACTTGTTGTCTCTTGAGTTTTTAATCTTAGCCATTCTGACTGGTGTGAGGTGGAATCTCAGGGTTGTTTTGATTTGCATTTCCCTGATGACTAATGATGTTGAACATCTTTTAAGGTGTTTCTCGGCCATCCGAATTTCTTCTGGTGAAAATTCTTTGTTTAGCTCTGTGCCCCATTTTTTGATAGGGTTATTTGGTTCTTTGCGGTCTAACTTCTTGAGTTCTTTGTATATATTGGATATTAGCCCTCTGTCGGATGTGGAGTTGGTGAAGATCTTTTCCCACTTTGTTGGTTGCCGTTTTGTCCTTCTGACAGTGTCCTTTGCTTTGCAGAAACTTTGTAATTTTATGAGGTCCCATTTGTCGATTCTTGATCTTAGAGCATAAGCTGTTGGTGTTCTGTTCAGGAACTTTTCCCCTGTGCCCAAGTCCTCCAGGGTCTTCCCAAGTTTCTTTTCTAGTAGTTTCAGTGTGTCTGGTTTTATGTGGAGGTCCTTGATCCACTTGGAGTTGATCTTAGTGCAAAGAGATAAGAGTGGGTCAATTCGCATTCTTCTGCATGTTGACCTCCAGTTGAACCAGCACCATTTGTTGAAAAGGCTATCTTTATTCCACCGGATGGTTGTGGCTCCTTTATCAAAGATCAAGTGACCATAAGTCTGTGGGTTAATTTCTGGGTCTTCAATCCTGTTCCATTGATCTGCTTGCCTGTTGCTATACCAATACCATGCAGTTTTTAACACAATTGCTCTGTAGTACTGCTTGAGGTCAGGGATATTGATTCCCCCAGAAGTCCTTTTATTGTTGAGAATAGTTTTTGCTATCCTGGGTTTTTTGTTGCTCCAGATGAATTTGAGAATCGCTCTTTCTAGATCTATGAAGAATTGAGTTGGGATTTTGATGGGGATCGCGTTGAATCTGTATATTGCTTTTGGCAAGATGGCCATTTTTACTATATTGATTCTGCCAATCCAGGAGCAAGAGATATTTTTCCATCTTCTGAGGTCTTCTTCAATTTCTTTCTTCAAGGACTTGAAGTTCCTGTTGTACAGATCTTTCGCTTGTTTGGTTAGAGTTATGCCAAGGTACTTTATGTTGTTTGTGGCTATTGTGAAGGGTGTTATTTCCCTAATTTCTTTCTCAGCCTGCTTGTCCTTTGAGTACAGGAAGGCCACTGACTTGCTTGAGTTAATTTTATAACCTGCCACTTTGCTGAAGCTGTTTATCAGCTGTAGAAGTTCTCTGGTGGAGTTTTTTGGGTCGCTTAGGTAAACTATCATATCATCTGCAAATAATGATAGTTTCACTTCTTCCTTTCCAATTTGTATCCCTTTGACTTCCTTATGTTGTCTAATTGCTCTTGCTAGAACTTCAAGTACTATATTGAAAAGATATGGAGAGAGAGGGCAGCCTTGTCTAGTCCCTGATTTTAGTGGGAATGCTTCAAGTTTCTCTCCATTTATTTTGATGTTGGCTACTGGTTTGCTGTAGATTGCTTTTACTATGTTTAGGTATGGGCCTTGAATTCCTGCTCTTTCCAAGACTTTTAGCATGAAAGGATGCTGAATTTTGTCGAATGCTTTTTCAGCATCTAATGAGATGACCATGTGGTTTTTTTCTTTCAGTTTGTTTATGTAGTGGATTACATTGATGGATTTCCGTATATTGAACCATCCCTGCATCCCTGGGATGAAGCCTACTTGATCATGGTGGATGATCGTTTTAATGTGCTCTTGGATTCGGTTAGCAAGAATTTTATTTAGTATTTTTGCATCTATATTCATAAGAGAAATTGGCCTGTAGTTCTCTTTCTTTGTTGGATCTTTTTGTGGTTTAGGTATTAGCGTAATTGTGGCTTCGAAGAATGAGTTGGGCAGTGTCCCTTCTGTCTCTATTTTGTGGAATAGTTTGAAAAGTATTGGTGTTAAGTCTTCTTTGAAGGTCTGGTAGAATTCTGCACTAAAACCATCTGGTCCCGTACTTTTTTTGGTTGGGAGGCTTTCTATAACCCCTTCTATTTCTTTAGGGGTTATGGGACTATTTAGCTGATCTACTTGATGCTGATTTAGTTTTGGTATTTGATATCTGTCTAGGAAATTGTCCATTTCCTCCAGATTCTCCAGTTGTTTTGAGTATAGACCTTTGAAGTAGGATCTGATGATCTTTTGAATTTCCTCAGTTTCTGTTGTTATGTCTCCCTTTTCATTTCTAATTTTGTTAATTTGTATACTGTCTCTGTGTCCTTTGGTTAGTCTGGCTAAGGGTTTATCTATCTTGTTGATTTTCTCAAAGAACCAGCTCCTGGTCTTGTTGATTCTTTGTATGGTTCTCTTTGTTTCTATTTGATTGATTTCAGCCCTGAGTTTGATGATTTCTTGTCTTCTACTCCTCCTGGGTGAATTAACTTGTTTTTCTTCCAGGGCCTTAAGGTGTGCCATTAAGTTGCTAGTGTATGCTCTCTCCAGTTTCTTTTTGGATGCACTTAGAGCTATGAGTTTTCCTCTTAGCACTGCTTTCATTGTGTCCCATAGATTTGGGTAGGTTGTACCTTCATTTTCATTGAATTCTAAAAAGTCTTTGATTTCATTTTTATTTCTTCCTTGACCGAGGTGTCATTGAGTAGAGTATTGTTCAATTTCCATGTGTATGTGGGCTTTCTGTTGTTTTTGTTGTTATTGAAGACCACTCTTACTCCCTGGTGATCTGATAGGAGGCATGGGATTAGCTTGATCTTCTTGTATTTGTTGACATCTGTCTTGTGACCAATTATATGGTCTATTTTGGAGAAGGTACCATGTGGAGCTGAGAAAAAGGTATATTCTTTAGCTTTAGGATGAAATGTTCTATATATATCTGTTAAATCCAGTTGGTCCAGAGTTTCAATTAGTTTCACTGTGTCCCTGTTTAGTTTCTGCTTTCCTGATCTGTCCATTGAGGAGAGTGGAGTGTTGAAGTCACCCACAATTATTGTGTTAGGTGTAATGTGTGCTTTAAGCTTTAGTAAGGTTTCTTTTACGAATGAGGGTGCCCTTGCATTTGGAGCATAGATGTTCAGTATTGAGAGCTCTTCTTGGTGGATTTTCCCTTTGGCCAGCAAGAAGTGACCTTCTGAGTCTCTTTTGATGATTTTAGGTTGGAAGTCAATTTTATCTGATATTAGAATGGCTACTCCAGCTTGTTTCCTGGGACCATTTGCTTGTAAAATTGTCTTCCAGCCTTTTACTCTAAGGCAGTGTTTGTCTTTAACACTGAGATGGGTTTCCTGTATGCAGCAAAATGTAGGGTCCTGTTTCCGTATCCAGTCTGTTAATCTATGTCTTTTTATTGGGGAATTGAGTCCATTGACGTTAAGAGATATTAAGGAATAGTAATTATTTCCTCCAGACATTTTTGAAATTATATTTATTTATTTTATTTATTTTTTTAATATTCGAGAGGTTACCTTCTTTTAGGTTTGATGAGAGGAGGTTTCTATCTTGTTTCTTCCCGGGTGTAGTTTCCGTCCTTGTCTTGGTGTTTTCCCCCTATTATCCTTTGTAGGGCTGGATTTGTGGAAAGATATCGTGCAAATTTGGTTTTGTCATGGAATACCTTGATGTCTCCATCTATGGCGATTGAGAGCTTTGCTGGGTAAAGTAGTTTTGCCTGGAGTTTGTGTTCTCTTAGAGTTTGCATTATATCTGCCCAGGATCTTCTAGCTTTCATGGTCTCAGGTGAGAAGTCTGGTGTTATTCTGATAGGTCTTCCTTTATAAGTTACTTGGCCTTTTTCTCTTGCTGCCTTTAATATTCTTTCTTTGTTTAGTACATTTGGAGTTTTGATTATTATGTGACGGGATGTGTTTCTGTTCTGGTCCAGTCTGTTTGGGGTTCTATAGGCTTCTTGTATATTCATGGGCATCTCTCTCTTTAGGTTGGGGAAGTTTTCTTCCATAATTTTGTAGAAGATATTTGCTGGCCCTTTAACTTGTACGTCTTCATTCTCGTCTATACCTATGATCCTTAGGTTTGGTCTTCTCATTGCGTCCTGGATTTCCTGGATGTTTTGGGTTACAGCCTTTTTGCATTTAGTATTTTCTTTGACTGTTGAATCAATGGTTCCTATGGTATCTTCGGCTTCTGATATTCTGTCTTCTATCTCTTGTATTCTATTGTTGATATTTGCATCTATGGCCCCTGATTTCTTCCCCAGGTTTTCTATCTTCAATGTTGTCTCCCTCTGTGATTTCTTAGTTGTTTCTACTTCTGTTTTTAGTATCTGGATGGATGTGCTCAGATCTTTCGCTTGCTTGATTGTGTTTTCATGTATTTCTTTAATAGATTTTTGTGCTTCCTCTTTCATAGCTTCTACTTGTTGTCCCACGTTCTTCTGTAGTTCTTTAAGTGACTTTTGTCTTTCTTCCTTATTGTCTTCTTCTCTTTGATCCATCTTCTCCTGCATTTCTTGAAGTGATTTTTGTATTTGCCTCGTAAAGGCTTCTAACTTTTGATCCATTTTCTCCTCTATTTCTTTACGAGATTTTTCTATGTGTTCAGCTACCAGCATCCTGACCAGTGATTTTATATCCAAGTCTTGTTTTTCTGGTGTTTTGGGGTATCCAGGGCTTCCTGTTGTTGGCGAACTGGGTTCAGATGCTGTCATGTTGCCTTGATTTCTGTTAGTGACATTCCTTCGTTTACCTTTTGCCATCTGGTTATTTCTGGTGTTAGTTGACCTTTTTGTCACTGGCTGGTGTTTGAATCTCCTGCGAGGCTGGGCTTACCTGTTGTTTCTTTACTGGTGGTTATGCGTGATTGCTGCTCAACGGGATCACGAGCTGGCTGCCACCGGCTGACTTTGTGCCCGGCCTGAGGACTCTGGCAAGTGTGGGGGAGTGCAGCAGAGCCTCGGAAGGCGCTGCTAGGCCTGCCTAGTAGGGAGAGCCTAGCAGATCCCCTCACGTGGTAGCCCCTGATGGAATCTATCTACCTGTGTCTTTCCAGCTGTGTCCTGGTTGCAATATGGAGGCCTGCCGCTATAGCTGGTCCGGGGTCCTGGGGAGCTGGGTGGTTCCGGTTGCCTCAGTGCAAGTCCTAAGCTCGCAGGGACGTGCTGCAGAGCCTAGGTGCCTGGGCCCGCCTCTGGGCAAGAGCTCAGCAGCGCTCCCTGCTCCAGTCCCAGACGGAGACCCTACCTGCGCCTTTCCAGCTGTGTCCTGGTTGCAATATGGAGGCCTGCTGCTATCGCTGGTCCGGGGTCCTGGGGAGCTGGGTGGGTCCGGCTGCCTCGGTGCAAGTCCTAAGCTCACAGGGACCTTGCTGCAGAACCTAGGCGCCTGTGCCCTCCTCTGGGCGGGAGCTTAGCAGCGCTCCCTGCTCCAGTCCCAGACGGAGACCCTACCTGCGCCTTTCCAGCTGTGTCCTGGTTGCAATATGGAGGCCTGCTGCTATCACTGGTCCGGGGTCCTGGGGAGCTGGGTGGGTCCGGCTGCCTCGGTGCAAGTCCTAAGCTCACAGGGACCGTGCTGCAGAACCTAGGCGCCTGTGCCCTCCTCTGGGCGGGAGCTTAGCAGCGCTCCCTGCTCCAGTCCCAGACGGAGACCCTACCTGCGCCTTTCCAGCTGTGTCCTGGTTGCAATATGGAGGCCTGCTGCTATCGCTGGTCCGGGGTCCTGGGGAGCTGGGTGGGTCCGGCTGCCTCAGTGCACGTCCTAAGCTCACAGGGACCTTGCTGCAGAGCCTAGGCGCCTGTGCCCTCCTCTGGGCGGGGGCTTAGCAGCGCTCCCTGCTCCAGTCCCAGACGGAGACCCTACCTGCGCCTTTCCAGCTGTGTCCTGTTTGCAATATGGAGGCCTGCTGCTATCGCTGGTCCGGGGTCCTGGGGAGCTAGGTGGGTCCGGCTGCCTCGGTGCAAGTCCTAAGCTCACAGGGACCTTGCTGCAGAACCTAGGCGCCTGTGCCCTCCTCTGGGCGGGAGCTTAGCAGCGCTCCCTGCTCCAGTCCCAGACGGAGACCCTACCTGCGCCTTTCCAGCTGTGTCCTGGTTGCAATATGGAGGCCTGCTGCTATCACTGGTCCGGGGTCCTGGGGAGCTGGGTGGGTCCGGCTGCCTCGGTGCAAGTCCTAAGCTCACAGGGACCGTGCTGCAGAACCTAGGCGCCTGTGCCCTCCTCTGGGCGGGAGCTTAGCAGCGCTCCCTGCTCCAGTCCCAGACGGAGACCCTACCTGCGCCTTTCCAGCTGTGTCCTGGTTGCAATATGGAGGCCTGCTGCTATCGCTGGTCCGGGGTCCTGGGGAGCTGGGTGGGTCCGGCTGCCTCAGTGCACGTCCTAAGCTCACAGGGACCTTGCTGCAGAGCCTAGGCGCCTGTGCCCTCCTCTGGGCGGGGGCTTAGCAGCGCTCCCTGCTCCAGTCCCAGACGGAGACCCTACCTGCGCCTTTCCAGCTGTGTCCTGTTTGCAATATGGAGGCCTGGTGCTATCGCTGGTCCGGGGTCCTGGGGAGCTAGGTGGGTCCGGCTGCCTCGGTGCAAGTCCTAAGCTCACAGGGACCTTGCTGCAGAACCTAGGCGCCTGTGCCCTCCTCTGGGCGGGAGCTTAGCAGCGCTCCCTGCTCCAGTCCCAGACGGAGACCCTACCTGCGCCTTTCCAGCTGTGTCCTGGTTGCAATATGGAGGCCTGCTGCTGTCGCTGGTCCGGGGTCCTGGGGAGCTGGGTGGGTCCGGCTGCCTCGGTGCAAGTCCTCCCATGGGTATTCTTTTGAGACTGGGTCACCTCACTTACTATGATGTTCTCCAGCTTCATCCATTTCTCTAAGAATTTCATGAATTCATTGTTTCTAATGGCTGAATAGTACACCATTGTGTATATATACCACATTTTTTTGTATCCATTCCTCCATTGAGGGACATTGGGGTACTTTCCAGCTTCTGGCTATTATAAATAAGGCTGCTATGAACATAGTGGAGCATGTATCCTTATTGCATGCTGGGGAATCTTCTGGATATATTCCCAGGAGTGGTATGGCTGGGTCCTCTGGAAGTATCTTGTCCAGTTTTCTGAGGAACTGCCAGACTGATTTCCAGAGTGGTTGTACCAGCTATCAGTCCCACCAGCAGTGGAGGAGTGTTCCTCTTTCTCCACATGCTCGCCAACACCTGATGTCTTCTGAGTTTTTAATCTTAGCCATTCTGACTGGTGTGAGGTGAAATCTCAGGGTTGTTTTGATTTGCATTTCTCTAATGACTAATGATGTTGAACATTTTTAAGGCGTTTCTCAGCCATCCAAATTTCTTCAGGTGAAAAGTCTTTGTTTAGCTCTTACCCCGTTTTTGGATAGGCTTATTTGGTTTTCTGGGGTCTAACTTCTTGAGTTCTTTGTATACATTGGATTAGCCCTCTGTCGGTTGTGGGGTTGTTGAAGATCTTTTCCCAATTTGTTCATTGCCGATTTGTCCTTTTGACAGTGTCTTTTGCCTTTGTAATTTTATGAGGTCCCATTTGTCTATTCTTGCTCTTAGAGCATAAGCAATTGGTGTTCTGTTGAGGAATTTTCCCCCTGAGCCAATGTCCTCAAGGGTCTTCCCCAGTTTCTTTTCTATTAGTTTTAGTGTGTCTGGTTTTATGTGGAGGCCCTTGATCCACTTGGAGTTGAGCTTAGTGCAAGGAGATAAGAGTGTATCAATTCTCATTCTTCTGCATGTTGACCTCCAGTTGAGCCAGCATCATTTGTTGAAAAGGCTATCTTTTTTCCACTAGATGTTTTCAGCTCCTTTGTCGAAGATCAATTGGCCATAGATGTGTGGGTTCAATTCTGGGTCTTTGATCCTATTCCATTGATCCACCTCACTGTCACTGTACCGATACCATGCAGTTTTTAACACTACTGCTCTGTAGTATTGCTTGAGGTCTAGGATATTGATTTCCCCAGAAGTTCTTTTACTGTTGATGATAGTTTTAGCTATCCTGGGTTTTTTGTTATTCTAGGCAAAGTGTCTGGTTATAAAATCAACTCAAGCAAATCAGTAGCCTTCCTATACACAAAGGATAACCAGGCCGAGAAAGAAATTATGGAAATGACATCCTTCACAATAGCCACAAACAATACAAAGTATCTTGGTGTGACTCTAACCAAACAAGTGAAAGATTTATATGACAAAAACTTTAGGTCTCTGAAGAAGGAAATTGAAGAAGACATCAGAAAATGGAAAAATCTTCCATGCTCGTGGGTTGGCAGGATTAATATAGTTAAAATGGCAATCTTGCCAAAAGCAATATACAGATTGAATGCAATCCCCATCAAAATCCCAACTCAGTTCTTTATAGAGTTAGAAACAACAATTCTCAAATACTGTGTGGTTTTTAATCACTGTTTCTCTGCAGTAGAGCTTGAGGTCAGGGATGGTGACTTCACCCAGAAGTTCTCTTATTGATGATAATATTTTTTTTTTGCTATCCTGAGTTTTTCTTATTCCAGATGAATTTGAATATAGTTTTTTTTTAACCTTTGTGAAGAATCGAGTTGGAGAATTTTTTTTTGTTCAAGTTATTAAATATTTTATTTTATTTTTATTAGATATATTCTTTATTTACCTTTCAAATGATTTTCCCTTTCCTGGATCCCCACTCCCTAAAAATCCTATAAACCCTCTTCCTTCCCCCTATTCTCCAATCAATCCCTTCCCACTTCCCTATCTGGGTATTCCTCTATACTGCTGCACTGAGCCTTTCCAGGACCAGGAGCCTCTCCTTCCTTCTTCTTGGGCATCATTTGATATGTGAATTGTGTCTTGGGTTTTCCAAGCTTCTGGGCTAATATCCACTTATCAGTGAGTGCATACCATGTGTGTTTTTTGTGATTGGCTCACCTCACTCAGGATGACATACTCCAATTCTACCAACTTGCCTGAGAATTTCATGAATTCATTCTTTTTAATAGTTGAGTAGTATTCCATAGTGTAAATATGCCACATTTTCTGTATCCATTATTCCATTGAGGGATATTTGGGTTATTTCCAGCTTCTGGCTATTATAAATAGGGCTGCTATGAACATAATTGAGCATGTGTCCTTATTACATGTGGGGGAATCCTCTGGGTATACGCCCAGGAGTGGTATAGTGGGTTCTTCTGGTAGTGTCATACCCAGTTTTCTGAGGAACCACCAGACTGATTTCCAGAGTGGTTGTACCAGTTTGAAACTACACCAGCAGTGGAGGGGTGTTCCTCTTTCTCCACATCCTTGCCAGCACCTGTTGTCTCCTGAGTTTTTGATCTTTTTCTGACTGGTGTGAGGTGAAATCTCAGGGTTTTTTGATTTGCATTTCCCTGATGACTAAGGATGTTGAACATTTCTTTAGGTGTTTCCCAGCCATTCAATATTCCTCAGGTGAAAGTTCTTTCTTTAGCTCTATACCACATTTTTAATAGGGTTATTTGGGTCTCTGGAGTCTACCTTCTTGAGTTCTTTGTATATGTTGGATATTAGCCCTCTGTTGGATGTAGGGTTGGTAAAGATCTTTTCCAAATTTGTTGGTTGCCATTTTGTCCTTTTGACAGTGTTCTTTGCCTTACAGACAGTTTGTAATTTTATGACGTCTCATTTGAGCATTGCATTGAATTTATAGGATGCTTTTGAAAGAATGGACATTTTACTATGTTAATCCTTCCGATCCATGAGCATGGGAATTTTTTTCCATCTTCTGATGTCTTCTTTATTTTCATTCTTCAGACACTTGAAGTTCTTCTCATACAGATCTTTCACTTGCTTTGTTAGAGTCACACTAAGATATTTTATATATTTTTTTTACTATTGTGAAGGGTGTCATTTCACTAATTTCTTTTGCCACCTATTCATCTTTTGAGTAGAGGAAAATCTGGTTTGTTGGAGTTAATTTTATATCCAGCTACTTTGCTGAAGTTGTTTACCATCTGTAAGATTTCTGTGGTGGAGTTTCTGGGGTCACTAAAGTATAATATCATATCAATAAAGTATAATATCATATGCAAATAATGATATCGACTTCTTCCTTTCCAATATATATCCCTTTGACCTCCTATTGGTGTGTAATTGTTCTGACAAAACTATAAGGAGAGACCAGGCAGCATTGTCTTGTTCCTGATTTTAGTGGGATTGTGTCATGATTTTCTCTAGTTTGATTTTGTCTTTTGGTTTTCTGCATATTGTTTTTATTATGTTTAGGTATGGGCCTTGAATTACTGACTTTTACAAAACTTTTTAACATGAAGGGGTGCTTTATTTTTGTCAAATACCATTTCAGCATATAATGAAATGATCATGAGGTATTTCTTCTTTGAGTTTGTTTATATAGTAGATTACATTGTTGGATTTCCATATATTGAACCATCCCTGTGTCTTGATCATGGTGAATTATTGTTTTGATGTGTTCTTGGAATCTGTTTACAAGAATTTTATTAAGTATTTTTCTATCAATATTAATAAAAAATTGGTCTGAAGTTCTCTCTCTTTATTGGGTCTTTGGGTGGCCCCAATTTGAGAGATGGGACCATGAATCCATTTCAAAAATATTATCCCAGAATTGCTCCTGTGTAAAGGAATGCAAGGACAAAGAGATAAGCTGGGACTGAAGGAAAGGTCTTCAAAAGACTGCCCCACCTAGAGATCCATCCCATATGCAGACACCAATTCCACTATTGCGGATGCCACGAAGTACTTGCTGACATGACCCTGATATAGATGTCCCTGAGATGCTCTGCCAGAGCCTGACAAATATAGAGACAGATGTATACAGCCAACGATAGAATGAGCACAGAGACACTAATGGAGAAGTTAGGGGAAAATCTGAAAGAGCTGAAGGTATTTGCAACCCCATATGAAGAACAACAATATCAACAAACCAGACTCCACAGAGCTCCCAGGGACTAAAACACCAACCAAAAAGTACACATGGAGGGACCCATGGCTTCAGCTGCATATGCAGCAGAGGATTACCTGATTTGACATCAATGGTAGGGGAGGACCTTAGTCCTGTGAGGGTTTGATGCCCTAGCATAGGGAAATACTAGGGCAGTCAGGCAAATGTGGGTTGGTGAGTGGGTGAGGGGGCACTATCATAGAAGCAGGGGGAGAAGGAATGGGATAAGGGGGTTGCAGAGGGGAAACTGGGAAGAGGGAAAACACTTGAAATGTAAATAAGTAAAATAACCAATAATAAAAGAAATGTTCAAGCCGGGCATGGTGGGTCACGCCTGTAATCCCAGCACTTGGGAGGCAGAGGCAGGCAGGTTTCTAAGTTTGAGGCCATCCTGGTCTACAGAGTGAGTTCCAGGACAGTCAAGGCTACACAGAGAAACCTTGTCTCGACAAACCAAAAAAAAAAAAAAAAAAAGAAAAAGAAAGGAAGAAAGAAAGGAAGAAAGAAAGAAAGAAAGAAAGGAAGGAAGGAAGAAAGAAAGAAAGAAAGAAAGAAGGAAGGAAGAAAGGAAGGAAAAAAAGATAAAAGAAAAAAAAGAAATGTTCAGTGTACTTAGTCATCAGGGTAATGCAAATCAAAATAATCCTGAGATTCTACCTTACAGGACTCAAAGTGGTTAATGTCAAAATCTCAGGTGACAGCACATGTTGGCTAGAATGTGGAAAAAGAAGGCTCCTCCATTGCTGATGGGATTGCAAGCTGGTAATCCATCTGCATGTTCCTCAGAAAGTTGGAAATAGTTCTGCCTGAGATCCCAGCTACACCATTCCTGGGCATATAACTAAATGACGCTCTAACATATAACAAAGATACATGTTCCACTATGTTCATAGCAGCCTTATTTATAATATCCAGCAGCTGGAAAAATCCAAATGTCACTCAATAGAGGAATGGATACAGACAATGTGTTACATTTACAATTATGAAGTACTTCTCAGCTATTAAAAACAATGACTTCATGAAATTCTAAGGCAAATGGATGGAAGTAGAGAATATCGTCCTGGGTGATGTAACCAGAACACACATGGTACTCACTGACAAGTGGATATTAGGCAAAAAGCTTGGAATACCCACAATATAATTCATAGACTATATGAAGCTCAAGAAGAAGGAAGACCAAAGTGTGGATGCTTCAGTTATAATTATAAGTGGGAAGAAAATAATCAAAGGAGATAGATGGAGGGAGGAACCTGGGATGGGGAGAAAGAATGGGGAGGAAAAATGGTGGCCAGATCAGGTATGGGAAAAGAAGGGGGGAGAATTCCAGAGAGTTAGGCAACTGAATGGAGACATGTAACAGTGGGGCATGGGGGACCAGTTGTAGCTACTAGAAAGTCCCAGATGCCAGGGAAGCAATAGGTTCCCAGAACCCAATAGGGATAGCATTAGCTGAAATAGCCAACAAAGGGGAGATGGAACCTGAACATTTATTTAAGTGTTTCTTGGCCATTCAAGATTCCTCTGTTGTGTACTATGTTTAGTTCTATACCCCATTTTTCGATTGAGTTATGTAGAGTTTGGAAGTTAGTTTCTTGAATTCTTTATATGTTTTAGATATTAGCCCTCAATCAGATGTGGGGTTATGATGGTTTTTCCAATCTGTAGGATGCTGGTTTGTACTAGTGACTACATCTTTGCCTTACAGAAGCTTTTCAGTTCCATGAAGTCCCATTTGTCAATTCTTAGAGCCTGAGTCTTTGGTGTTCTGTTTGTGAAATTTACCCACATGTCAATGAGTTTGAGCCTCTTTCCCACTTTTGTTCTATTAGTTTCAGTGTATCTGGTTTTATGTGGAGGTCCTTGATCCACTTGGACTTCAGCTTTGTGCAAGGTGGCTAATCTGTTTTCATCTTTCTATATACAGACTTGCATTTTTACCAGCACTATTTATTAGCGATGCCTTCTTTTGTCCCATTGTATATTTTTGGTTTCTTTGTCAAAGATCAAGTGTCCATAAGTGTTTGGATTTATTTCTGGGTCATCAATTTTATTCCATTGATCAACCTGACTATCTTTTCACCAATATCATACAGTCTTTACCACTATTGCTCTGTAATATAGCTTGAGGCCAGAGAAGGTGATTGCCCCAGGAGTTCTTTGTTTTTTTTGAGACAGTTTTTCTTTCTATAGTCCTAGATGTCCTGGAATTCACCATATAGACCAGCTAGCCTTGAATTCATGCAGAACCACTTGCCTCTGCCTCCCTAGTGCTGGGATTAAAGGTGTGTGCCACCATAGCTCTGCTCTCCCAGGAGTTAGTTTATTGTTAAGAATTGTTTTCACTATCCTGGTTTTTTTACTTTTCCATATGAAATTAAGAATTGCTCTTTCTATGTCTCTGAAGAATTTTGTTGGAATTTGAGTGGACAATGCATTTAATCTGTAGATTGCTTTTCATACAATGGCCATTTTTAACTACTTTAATTCTACCAATCCATAAGCATTGGAGATCTCTCCATTTTCTGAGCCCTTCTTTGAGTTCTTTGTGACAGACATGAAGTTTTTGTCATATAGATCTTTCTCACATTTGGTTAGAGTTGCACCAAGCTATTTTATAGTATTTGTGACTATTGTAAAGGGGGTTGTTGATCTCTTTCCTAGGTTTTCCATTTCCAAGGTTACCTCCCTTTGTGATTTCTTTTTCTCTAATTCCATTTTTATGTGTTGGATCACTTTGTTCATTTTTTTCACTTGCTTGATTGTGTTTTTCTTTATTTCTTTAAGGGACTTATTTGTTTCCTCTTTAAGGGCTTCTACCTACTTACCTGTGTTCTCCTGTATTTCTTCAGTGAGTTATTTATATCATCATTAAAGGACTCTATTACCTTCTTGAGATAGGATTTTAGGTCATCATCCTGTTTTCCAGGTGTTTTGGGGGATATTCAGGGCTTTCTGTGGTGAGAGATGTGGGCTCTGATTGTGTCAAAATAAAATGGCTTCTGTTGCTTATGGTCTTTCCCTGCCTCTCCCCATCTCATTATCTTTGTTGTTAACATGGTTGTCTCTTTCTGGAGACTACTTGTAGTCTCATATCCCTGGGTTGTTGCAGGTATCCTGGGAGATTTGTTGCCCTGTCTGCAGCAGATCTCCCAGGAGGCCTTTAGGTTGTCTTGACTTCAGAGCAGTATGTATGCTGATGATCTATTACCCTGGCTGCAGCAGATCTCCTGGGAGATCTTCAGACTATGGAGTCTTTAGAGTGACTGAGGCAGGAGGGGAAAAATGAATATTTTCTTTTTATTACCAAAGAAACTTTTCTCCATATTCTGGGTCACATCTGTTTATTACAAACTTACTCATCCTTTAATTTCCAAATATTTTCACAGGTTCAAGAAATGATAGGATTTTAATATGTAGCTCTCATATTTCATATTATTAGAGACAAAAAGATCTACTTAGTCTGTTGATAATGTGTTTACTTTGAAAATAATCTTTTTAAAGTTTTGATATATGACAATATTATATATCTTTACTGTATTTTTATTTTCCCTCTGTCATTGATAGTGGATTCTTTTCTAATGCAATAGATCTATATTACAATTTCCTGTCCTTTTACTCATCCCCTACCTTTCCAGTACCCTTTTCATTCAGATCCACTCACTTTCTATCTCTCATTAAAAGTAACAGGCTTCTAAAGGAAAACAATAAAACATACCAATAAGAAATATAATAAGATAAAAGTCAGCTCACTGATTCTGTGCAAGGCAAATCAACAGAAGAAAAACAGCCTAAGAATAATCATGTACAAGCAGATACCAACTTGCTCACATATTCAGGAGTCCCATTATAAATACTGAATTGAAAGGCATAATGTATTCATATAGGACCTGGTACAGAACCATACAAGTCCTGTGCATGCTGCTTCAGGCTGAATTCCTATGAGTTTTTTCCTGTTGATTTTAAGAGTCATGTTCTTCTTGTGTTCTTCATTCCCTCTGGCTATTGTACTCTTATTTATTCCTCTTCTGCAGGGTTCTATGAGTTCTGAGAGAAATTTTGTGGCTACATTCCATTTAGAGCTGAGCATTCAAATTTCTCTCTGTCTCTCTCTCTCTCTCTCTCTCTCTCTCTCTCTCTCTCTCTCTCCCCTCTATATAAAATGTGGGTGTTGGTCTCTGAATTCTTTCCTGTCTTCTGCAGGAGGAAACTTCTCTGATGACAAGTGAATAAGGCACTGCTCTATGAGTATAGCAAAATATCATTAGTCATTTTATATCTACTTAAAAAATTCCAGTAGTATTTGATGTAATCCTATGCCTCTGGGGTCTTGGGGTCTTGGTTACTTAAGCAGCATTCATCATGGACTTGAACTCATGGTATGAGCCTTAAGTCAAATCAGTTATTAATTAACATCTTCCAGAAGTTAATACTACCATTGCCCTAGTATAGTTTTGCAGGCAGGACAGAAAAGGGCTTGTGACTTGGTGGGTATATATGTTTCCCTTTTGGTAGCCCGCAGAGTATTTTTCTGTGCTAAAGACACTAGATGATACGGAGGAGCATTCTATAGAGTCACCAGCTTGTTCTCTTTGTTTTCAAAGAATTTTGTGAATGTTGTCTTTATCATCAGTTTAAGAGCAGACTATTATTGACATGATGGCTTAATTATGGCTTTCTAGGGCCCCTGTGGCCAGCAAAACAATTGGATGTAACCTAGTCCTAGTACTGGAAGCTTCACTTGGTGACTTTTGGGACTCTGTTTCTCCCATATTTGGAAACTTCATTGGATTGCCTTTACATACTTTAGGAAGTTTCTAACTCATCAGATTTTTTTTTTTACTTTTTTATTTTCTATTTTCTATGTTTACATTCCAAAGGCTTTCCCCTTTCCCAGTTCCCCCCCCCACCATATGTCCCATAATTCCTCTCCCACCCAACTATTCCCCAATCATTCCCCCTTCCCCCACGGTTTCTCTGTTCTGGGTCTACAAAACTGGATCCAATCTTTACAGGCCCAGGGTCCTCTCCTTTCTTCTTCTTGGGAATCATTTGACTTGCTAATTGTGCCTTGAGTATTTAGGGCTTCTGGGCTCATTAATATCCACTTATCAGTGATTGCATTTCATGTATATTCTTTTGTGATTGGGTTAACTGACTCAGGATGATATTTTCCAGGTCTAACCATTTACCTACAAATTGCATGAATTCGTGCCTATTAATTTTAGCTCTCTTGCCTTGCTTTCATTCTTCCTTTATACGTGATCACCACAGTCAAACTTCTCCCATCCAGAGTCCACCCATAAAATGAAACTATTTCCCCATTTTCATGTAGACAATTTCATGTAGACACGGTCCTACACTTAAGGTAAATAGTGATATTTATATATTGGCAGTAACAACTCTCTCATTGGACTTAAGGCCCACTCAATTAGACAGAAAAGAGGCCTGTTACTATAATCATAGCTCATTACTAGTTGCTAGTAAATTATGAATCTTAGAGGTGAAGCAATGATTCTTTACTACTTTAAGAAATGGTAATTGGACCCAGACATGGGGGTAAATATCATTAATTTCAGCATTGGTCAGACAGAGGTACATATAAATCAGTGACTTCATGAGCACTCTGGTCTGTGTAGAGATTTACAGGTCATCCAGGGCCCATTTCAATGATAATACAAGATAAAAAAAAATGACATATATTTAGGCAACATGTCATTTTTATTTTAGTTTTTATTTCTGTGATAACTAATAAAAATTAAAACATGCCTTATACTTGGTCATTCCTTTATCAAACATGAAGTTTCCTTGAAAATGTAACTTGAATGAAAATGTATTTTTTATGTTTCACTGATTTACTTAGAACAATTACATGTAGGAGCAAAGTTTTAGAAAATAGATGAATACATGTTGGATTTTTTAATTTCTATTAAACTAGATACACACATAGAAAAGAAAATTCCCATAATATAATCTACAATGTTTGTTTTGTGTATTACATTAAGAAAAAATATTGCCTAATACTTTCCACAACCTTTCTAGGGCAAATTTTACATCTTTATTCCTTAGACTATAGATCAAGGGATTCAACATGGGGATAATCAGAGTATAAAAGATGGAAGCCACCTTATCAGTGTCAAAGGAGTGACTTGATTTGGGCTGCACATACATAAATATCAAAGTCCCATAGAAGACAATGACCACTGTCAAGTGGGATCCACAAGTAGACAAAGCTTTCTGCCTGCCTTCAGCTGAATTCATCCTAAAAATGGCTATAAGAATGAGTAGATAAGAAAACAGGAGTATCACTAGAGACGAAACCAAATTAAACCCAGCTGAAATTAATATTATTATTTCAATATCATGTGTATTAGAACAGAGCAGTGCTATTAAAGGGAGACTGTCACAGAAATGACTAATGACCTTGTAACCACAAAACGGTAAAGCAAAAATTTTTATAGTTATTAGAAGAGAAATAATGACACTATAGAAATAAGGAACTGCCACTAGGACCCAGCATACCCTATGGGACATGATGACAGTATAGAGTAGAGGTTTACAGATGGCCACATAGCGGTCATAGGACATTGCAGACAGAATAAAGAGTTCACAAATGATGAACACAAGAAAGAAAGTTAGCTGAATTGCACAAAGGTGATTACTGATTGTATTTTGACTGACAACAAAATTTACCAGCATTTTGGGTCCCACAGCTGTAGAATAACCAAGATCAGTTATAGCCAGATGTCTGAGAAAGAAGTACATGGGTGTTTGCAGTCGGGAGTCCACCATGGTCAGGATGATCATGCCCATGTTGCCCATCAGTGAAATCAGATAGATGATGAGAAACAATCCCAACAATGGAGCCTGAAGCTCAGGCCGGTCAGTGATGCCCAGCAGGATGAATTCAGTCACCACTGTGAGGTTGCGTTTCTCCATATAGGCTTACAGCAAATTCAGTTCTATTCTGGGTTGATGCATCAGCCTACCCAATAGCTTTTCTGCATTATCACCTGGAAGAAATTGCAATATGCAAAACAAACGTAAATTAGATAAATCTGATCTTACCTATTATGTTATTTGCACAAGAAAATAGCTTTACTTAAAAATATCTTTAACTAGAATTTAAGAGAGACATAGATAGATTAGGAGTTTTTGGTGTTGTTTTATTTTAATAATGCCCTACAAATCTAGGGCAAAACTGCACTATCTTTGTCAAAAGAAAATAAAGTTAGAGATTGAAAATTACATTTTAATATAGAATCAATATTATGACATTTTGCTTTCATATATAATTATGAAATTCATGTATGTTACGAAATCTATATTTTCATATATAATTATTCTTGAACAGTTTTGAGTTATTTATGTGAAGTCATTTTTAATATTATAGTAGGGTTTTATGAATTATGTTTTAGCAATATGATGAAATATTTAACTATAATAAAATTGCAAACCTCAAATTACAGTGACTATCATTAACAAAAACAATCATTAAAAGCAGAGCACTGATTATCAAAAGCAGAACACCATGAAGACTTTATTCCAGGAAGTCTTATAACTACAAAAATGATTAAATATTGGGTAGTGTCTGAATAAGGAAGCAGAACAGCAGCTTGAGTTTAACCATTAAGATAAATTGCTGCTCTGCCAGAGGATCCAGGCTTCACTCACAGTACACATATAATGCTGACTTAATTAACTCTTTTTTTCTTTCTTTTTTTTATTGGATATATTCTTTATTTACATTTCATTTCCCTTTTCCTGGTTCCCTGCCCCGCAAAGGTTCCATATGCCCTTTTCCCTCTCCCCTGTTCCCCCATCCACCCCTTCCCATTTCCCTGTTCGGGAATTCCCCTACACTGATGCATTAAGCCTTTCCAGAAGCAGGGTCCACTCCTTCCTTCTTCTCAGACATCATTTGGTATGTGGATTGTGTCTCTGGTTTTCCAAGATTCTAGGCTAATATCCACTTATCAGTGAGTGAATATCATGTGTATTCTTTTGAGACTGGGTTACCTCACTTAGTATGATGTTCTCCAGCTCTATCCATTTCTCTAAGAATTTCATGAATTCATTGTTTCTTATGGCTGAATAGTATTCCATTATATATATATATACACCACATATTTTGTATCCATTCCAATGCAGTATATCTCATGTCCTCTCTTTGCTTCTGAGGGCACCAGCCACTGACATAGTGCAACCCATACATTCAGCCAGTTATTTATTATACATAATACATTAATAAAATAATTAAATTATAAAATAAGAAAATATACCATAAGATCAGATTAAACATCTTAATGACTATTAAGAGCCTTAGTGTAAATTTATGTCTGCTGTGTTTTGTCCTTTAATTTTTTTACTATAGTATTTATAGTAATTCTGTGTATATATATATATATATATATATGTATATATATAATGTTTATACATTAATATTATCAGTGGTTTATCTTAGTTTATAATTCTAACAAAAGTTTATTTGGGCAAAAATGCTGGTTTTTAAAGAACATTATTCTTATGGATATATAACTAACCTGTCCTTGAAGGATTTCTGCGATGAATAGTTATAAACTACCTACAAACTAGTCTCCTACTTTGCACATATAGTGAGTAACAACATTGCCTTTAGAGATGAAACAAGCAATACACAGAAATAATAATTGTTAAAGAAAATGGTAGAAAAAGGCTCTAAGTTTACTGTGAGGAAAGTAAAAGCATACATCTCATTGCATTAAACTTATATCTCATTATTATAATTTGATACTAAATTGATAATTGCTTATGATAGTGGGACCTACTTATTGCTTACCAGTCTCCACACATGTCTTCTTCCTATGAGAAATATTGAAATTTAGGTCCAACTAAATTGCCTGATAGCTACAGTAGATATGATAAAGAATATGTTTACTCTTTTTTGTCTTTTTATAAAATCATTAAAAATAAGCTATACTCTATGTGTTTTCAATAACAATTTCAATAAAATATAGATTACCTAAATATGATAATAAAAATATTTATTTAGAAGTCTATGAAAAGAAAATTTTTTCTCATAATGCCCCTTTCACTTATTATTGTTTTTAAAGTTATTCTTGGAGTTTGCCAGATTGTATAAGAATGAAGGTGTATTCAGTATGCTGCATCACTGATACATGTTTGAGTACTTTAATAAATTTATTTTACTAATCTCGTTTTTTTGATGGAATATCATTTTACTTTTACTTTTAAATATACAGTGAAAGAAGTGCATCTAAGTATCTATGTAAACAATAATTGAAGCATGAAATGTTTTCATAAAAAGGAAATTAACTGTCTATATATTTGGAATTTCAAGAGAGCTTCAAATCTTTGTATTTAAATTTACTAACCAAGTCAGGTTTCTGTCTGATCTTTTCTGTTAGAGAGAAAGTTGCTTTATATAAAACCCAATAGATGAAAGTAACACCATGCTGAATTTTAGAAGTTTATAATGAGCATGTAGCTCCTTAACCCACACCATAGTATCAAATTGTAAATGCAGAGAGCTATTTGTATGCAGACATCACAGGGAGATTGTCTAGCACACATCTTGAATGAATCGTGTATGTATCTAGTGTAAGACCTCATAGAAATATTTTATTTATTACCTACATTGACATCTGTGAAGTTTCTGACTGTCTCTGGCATATCATCCTTGCACTGCTTAAAACAATTCATGAACATACCCATTTTAATCTTAGGAGACTTGATATTTATTAAGGAAATGACATGCAATTAATTACTTGTCCCTACAGTATTTGAGAGTTTGTTAGTGATTACATTTTGCTTAGTAATTGCCTGTTAGGAACATTAATTACAAGTGAATCATTTAGGAAGCTTCAAAAACTAGAATTCAAACTTACTTTCCCACTGTGCCTTTCTATCTGTCTAAGTCTATCTCTATGTCAAATGTCTCTCCATGTTTGTCATGTAGAGACTAAGAAATTCCTGAAAGATACAGAGCTAAACAAAGAATTCTCAACTGAGGAATACTGAATGGCTGAGAATCACCTAAAGCTCCTCTTTAGTCCTTTTACAGATTCGTCAAATTTTGAAACTGTAAACACACAGAGATATGCAAATATCACACTGTTTTATCTCTATGCATGTAAATATGTGCACTTATGGGTCTGTATGTGTGTGTAAATACAACTTGGTTAGCCCACATTACGTTGCTTGTGTGCATGTGATTTAAGGGTTGACCACTGGTTTACTAGGTAACCAGTTTACAAAGACTTTTGTGTGGGATGCCTTTCATGTGAGGACTATATCTCCCATCTGTATCAGATTTTCTTGGTGGCATGTAGCTCTGTGTCCTTAGTTGAGGACACATGATGTCTCTCAATGCCTATTTATTCTTAACAGGCCACCTTCAATACTCCTTTTCAAGGATTAGTGTCTTCTAATAAATCAGAACACAAAGAAATAATAGTTATTGATACTTGATCATTCTTTAGGCCTATCAATTTTATCCATAAAATTAGTAATTACAAGTCAAATAATTACTAACTACGAACTCTATCAATCTCCTTTACCCATTTTTATTCCAAATAAAGACAGTATAAAGCAATAATTGTGCCTCTTCAAAAACGGCCATCCATGAATGAATGGAAACACAGTAAAAAAGAAAGCCTTAAGTGATGTTTCCTCCACTGATATCTCCCACACAAGACTATACAGTGAACCCAATGAGAACATTGTGATATTTCATTCTGTTTCTCCTCATTTGATCACTGCAGTTCTACGGAGGTAAAGAAAGCTTCTTATGAAAATGAAAATCGACAAAAACAAAACAAATCACATATAGTGTGAACCATGGAGTTGGTTTGGCTTAGCTGCCTTGAGAGGCCCATTTCATAGATTGTTCAAGTAAGAGCCCATGGCTTCTGTTGCACAATGTGCCTTCTAGGTCCTGAATGATCGATGCATGCTCTCGGACTATCTAGTGTTTGAAACACTTAGTATTTCTCTATATGATTCCTTAGTATTCAAGGAAGCAAGAAAGCTTGACTGGACAGTGGGTCTTAGATACTAAACTTGTGTACCCTCTAAAACTTGCAAACATCATTGTTTCCTGGCAGCTAACACTTTATTGATTTTGGAAATTTGCATTATGATCTGTATCTGCTAAAGGTATAAAAAGTCTGATTGTACTTAATAAAATTGTTGCTGGGAACTTAGTCCAGGCTGGTTCCTCTCTGAAGCAGCCAAGGGTAAGAGGCAGGATCAAAAATAGCAGGGTTGCTTTCTTTTGTTTTTCATTGGTTATTTTATTTATTTACATTTCAGTGTTATGTACCTTCCCAGTTTTCTCTCAGCAAACCTATACCTATACCCTCTCCCATCACACCTGCTTCTGTGAGGGTGCTCTCCCCAGCCACCCACCCACTCCTGCCTCACCACTCTAGCATTCCCTTATGCTGGCCATTGAGCCTGCACAAAACAAGGGCCTCCCCTCCCATTGATGCCAGAAAAAGCCATCCTCTGCTATGCATATGTATTCTTTGATTAGTGGTTTAATGCCTGGGAGCTCTTGGGGAGGTGGGTGGGAGTTGGCTGGTTGATCTTGCTATGCAGTTGCAAACCCCTTCAGCTCCTTCAGTCCTTCCCCTAACTCCTCCATTGGGGTCCCCATGTTCAGTCAGATGGTTGGCTACAAGCATCTGCATCTGTTTGGTCAGGCTTCATTCAGTAAGCACCTTGTGGCATCAGCAATAGTGTCTGGGTTTGGTGGCTGCTTATGGGATTGATCTCCAGATGCAGCAGTCTCTGCATGGCCTTTTCTTCAGGCTCTGCCCCACTCTTTTTCCCTGTAAGCTTCAGTCATTCTTAGAAGGAGCAACAGTATAATCATGGGAGGAAGAGGGTGGGAGGGACTTGGGAGGAAAAAAGGAGGGGGAGGTAAAAAGCGGGGAAAGATCAAGTTTGGAGGAGATGAGGAAGAAGATATACAGAGGGTCAGGATATTGTACAGAGATGTGTAGCAATGGGGGATTGGGAGGGTAACCACCAGAAAGTCCCAGATGCCAGGAAAGCAAGAGGCTCCCAGGACCCAATGGAGATTACATTAGCTTAGATGCCCAACAAAGGGATAGAGAAACTCTAGTGACCATATCTAGAGGTTAGGCATGACCCCCAATTGAGGGATGGGGCTTACCACCAATCTCAAAAATTTTAACCCAGAATTGCACCTTTCTAAAGGAAATACGTGAGGACCTTAGTTTACCTGTTAATCATGTAGATATTTAGAATATTCAGATGACCACATTCCCTGTACCACTCATAATCTTGAGTATAAATAACATAGACAACTATAAAGTTTAAAAGAGAAGCATATAAAATAGTTATATAAACATACATGGACGTGACTGTTCAATTAGAATAATTTAAAAATTACAAGAAATATTTTCACTTCCCAGAATATATACTTTCTTACATGATAAAGCACAGTGATTCTGTTATTTGCAGTTTTAGACAAATGTCCTAAGAAATATACAAAATTATTTAAATTGTTTAAATATACAAAAATTATTTAATCAATAACTGTATTTATATTCACCTCCTTCTTAAGGAATTATTTTGCTTATCTGTTCCTGATTACATTTATATTTATAGTATTTTGATTGTGTGAATAAATGGCAAGAAAACTACGAACATGTCCAGTCCTCATGGGCTCGCTCCTCCTTTTGAGGCTTATAAACAAAAGAATGACTTCCATATAATGACTGCTAATCTCACATTTCACATTAACCTTAAGAAAAGATATTCAACAATTTTTTATATCCTTTGTAGTGGATATCTTACATCATCATTTCTCAAGTAATAGATCAAGGTTTTCAACATGAGATGAAAGAGTATAAGAGAGAAGCTACTTTATCATTGCATACAAATAACTAGACTGTGGATACAGAGTCATTATATCAAAATCTCATAGAATATAATAAAATCTCTGAGGAAGGATCCACTTGTTGAGAGGTTTTAGACTCCACAATTAAGTAAGGAAAAAATTTATTTTTCATTTATAAATATCAAGGATAGAAATTCTTATCCTTGCCTCAGGCGTATTTTCATCATCTAACATTTCTATCAGAATTATATATATATGATTTTGTACATGTACTTGTCTTATATTTTACAACATTAGGCATTAGGGCATTAGAGATGAAAACATAGTGAAGAAATAAAATGTTTAGCTTAAATTAGTTTATTGGGAGCAAATAAGAAACAGGTTTTATGGCATGATATGTAGAAATGGAATCCAAATAAAACTTTACATTAAAACAGACAAACATATAAATAGGGTATACATTATACAACAAAGATTATGTTGAGTTCAAAATTGATCAATGTTTTTCTCTGTACCTGTACTTGCCATGTGGCTATCCCACAAGACAATATTATTCTTCTTAAGCAACATTAGTTATACTACATATAAGCTATCATTTATTTTCTTTTTACTCTAATTTTCTTACAATTTTACAACTTAAGTAGAATATTCACACACATTTTCCATTTTCTATTCAAGGCCTGCTTCACCTCTTGGTTCCTCAAACTGTAGATCATAGGATTCAGCATGGGGATAACCAGTGTATAGAATAAAGATGCAATTTGACCAGTCTCAAAGGAGTGAATGGATTTTGGTTGTGCATACATGAAAAATAGAGTACCGTAGAATATGACTATCACTGTCAGATGAGAGCCACAGGTTGAGAAGGCCTTGTGCCTACCCTCTGAAGATTTCATCCTGAGAATTGACACAAGGATCAAGATATAAGACATGGAGACTATCAGAAGAGAAGAAATCAAATTAAAAGTTGCAAAGATTAAAATTATCAGCTTAATTTCATGTGTGTCTGAACATAACATCAATATCAATGGTAGACTGTCACAGTAGAAATGCCTGATGATGTTATGGCCACAAAATGATGAAGTAAAAATCTTGATAACTGTCAATAAAGATATAAACTTGCTATAAAGGTAAGGCATTGCCACCAGAACATGGCATAATCTTTGTGACATGATGATTGTATATAGTAGTGGATGGCAGATGGCTACATAGCGGTCATAGGCCATGGCTGACAGAATGAAAACTTCAGTGGTGATAAACACACTGAAAAAGGTCAGCTGGACTGAGCACCAATTATAGGAAATTGTAGGTTCATCAGAAACAAGGTTTATTAACATTTTAGGCCCCACAGCAGTTGAATAACCAAGGTCAGTGAGAGAGAGCTGTCTGAGGAAGAAGTACATAGGCATCTGAAGCCTGGAGTCTATTTTGGTGAGGATGATCAAGCCCAAATTACCTACTACAGACATCATGTATATAATGAGGAAGAGTCCGAATAAAGGGGCCTGCAGCTCAGGGAGACCTGTAATTCCAGTTAGAATGAAATAATTCAGTACTGTAAGATTGTACGTATCCATTTAGACTTCTCAGGAAACCTATACTGGTAAAAAAAAAATTGATACGAAGATAATCATTATGTTAGGTTCCAACAGTAAAGATATTGTATTTTTGTGTTTATATACAATACCTGTTATGAGATATAGTATGAATATGCATTTAAATTATTTTTAAATGTTAGTACATACATACATATATATGTAAAATTGTACAATTCTATCATTTAAATTTTATAATGTCTTAAAGCCTAAAGCAATGACAAGATTGTTTTATGAGTTGATAGATAAAGAAATTATGAAGTTTCGGCTAAAAACTTTGACATGGATCATTTTATTTTGATATAAGATAATGCCAAAATATAACTAAGAAAAAACTTAGCATCAAACTCACTGAACAATTTTCTGTCAATAGGAGAAAAAAAATCTCAAACCATGACATGCGTTTTATGGTAAAATTTCATGCCGCATATTTTCATTTATTAGAAAAGAGGCATCAAACTTTGAAAACTTATACTTGGTTCTATAATCACAAAGAGTAAAATTTTTACAAAATAAAACATAAATGAACTGATACTATCAGGAATATTTGAAATAAAGTATTCGGTCTTACAGATATGTAATATTTTAAATGTTATTTCTAGTATGGATGACAAGTGAAAAAGTAACATCAGCAATGCCATTGAAATGAATTCTACTAAAAATATAACAAACAAATCACTCTTACTCAATGTATAAAGCATCAAATATACTTGTTATTCATTTACATAGCCAAAATTACCTTGTTATCAAATTGTCATAATTAAATCTACTGTAAGGTAAGAGAACTAAATTATTGCTCATGAATATGAGTCAAAGTTATAAAAATATGAGTTAAAAAATCAATAAAATATCAAAATATAAACCCAGCAATAATCATAAATGATTAAACTTGAAAACACAGCACATAGTTTATATTTGGGAATATATGTGTACTTACATACATATATGCAGCATCAATTAAAAGAAATATAGGTTATAACTTAAAAGAAAGCGAAGAGGGTCCTGTGGGAAAATGTGATTATGCATTATTTCTAGAGCTAGTACTAGCTAAATTGTAAGACAAACAAATGGAAACTTCTAAATTGTAAACAAAGGCATAAAATATTTGTATTCAGAGATACCATGATGTTGTTGCAGTTCTTAAGAAAAATTTAAGCAGCCTGTATTAGTTAATTTTCTTGGAGCTATATTCAAAGATTTGACAAGAAAATCAATGCAGTAAGCATTTATCTTGACTACCAGTTTGAGGGACATAATATATCATAATAAGATAAAGATGTTAGTAGCACTGATTTATGTATTCTGCGCAACAAGGACCTGAGCCTTCTTGTCCATATGGTGGTCAATAAGGAAACAGTATTCACTGTCAAGAGTCAGGGCTGGCTTGTAACTCAGAACTTTCAGCACAGAAGGTCTGTGTCTGCCAAGTCTGAACACTGTCTAGCAGGTTCTACAACCTGAGAAAACTGTATTGTGACTTAGGGACAAAGTGTTCAACATATGTTTATGTGGAAGCCATCTCACATTTAAACATTAGCAAAATCTAATCAAATATTGAAAATAAGTTAAGACATTTAAACAAATCTTGTAAATTTTCAGGGCATGAAAACATTTAGAAATCAATTTCATATATATATATATATATATTTGTGTATATATTTCATATACATATTATATACATATATAATTAATATGCCTAAGAAAGATGTATATTCTGGAAAAAAACAAAATATTGATGAAATAAAGAAAATGATGTAATGAATGACTATATTATTTATTTAATGGGGAACAATTTTATAGTTGCTTATATCAAAATCCAGAAACCCAACTTGTTTATCAAATCTCTGTGGCAGTTATGAAAGGGAGTAAAAAAGTCAATAATAAAATTTAGATGGAATGCTAAAAATCTCCAAGGAAGCAAACAGAAAAAAATATGGATTAGAGGATTGATATATTCTGATTTCAGCTTTTAATTTTAGACATTAATTTTAGCAACCACTGCTCTTTTATAAATCTTCTCTCCTGTATCTCAGAAATGTAGAACCACGTCATTGTATCTGTAAGCTATATTAATGATATTCTAATAAATTTGCTTTTTATAAGTTATTGCCTAATGTAGCAATGGCAAAAGTGTAGGATGGGTTACTTTCTAAGCATAATGTTTCACAAAGGATAAATACATAAATTCTGGACTATGATAAGTAAAAGCACTATATGCATGCATATTCAAATTATATAGAAGGTGTTCAGTGGAGAAAGACTGAAGTCCCTACAACAAATGGTGCTGTGACCTAGATATAAGTGAAGAATGTAGATACACCCTTCTCTCCATCTACCATAGGCAGAATTAACTCCATACTGTTCTTCTTGACTTTGCTTTTCAAAGCAGATTGTTTTAGCATAATAAAGCCCAGATTTCAGAAACTTGTAACAGGTTATGACTTAGACTCTTAGGAGGAGGTTCAGAGAAAATTCAGGGTACTCACTTCTAATGAAGAATCTTTCAAGCGTTTTCCTTGTGTGTTTTCAACGCTATAAGTATGATTTGTGAGTTTCCACCTCTCTTGGGGCTCTTCTGAGTCAAAGCAAAGCAATTATGAATTCTGCCTGGGCATCAGAAAGCTTCATAAAATGCCCAGGAGACATTTGATAATTATATGATAGATACTTATATTTCTATGTATGGAGTACTATGGGAGATATCTCCCACCACTCCTTTTCATTAACTCTACTGAATTTTAGATACTTAGAACCAAGTAATTGTACCTATAAGACATAGTATACCACTCCTGGGCATACAATAAGGACACATGCTCCACTATGTTCATAGCAGCCTTGTTTATAATAGCCAGAAGCTTTAAAGAACCCACATGTCCCTCAATGGAGGAATGGATACAGAAAATGTGGGATATTTACACAATGAAATACTACTTAGCAATTAAAAACAATTAAGTCATAAAATTTTTAGGCAAATGGTTGGAACTGGAAAATACCATCCTAAGTGAAGTAACCTAATCACAAAAGAATACATATGGAATGCAGTCACTGATAGGTGGATATTAATTAGCCCAGAAGCTCTGAATACTCAAGACACAATTAACATATCAAATGATTCCCAAGTAGAAGGTAGGAGAGGGCCCTGGTCCTGGAAAGGCTTGATCCAGCATTGTAGGGGATTACCAGTACAGAGAAATGGGAGGGGATGATTGGGGAATGGGCTGAAGGAAGAGTGCTTATGGGACTTATGGGGAGGAGGGAACAGGGAAAGGGGAAAGCATTTGGAATGTAAACAAAGAAAATAGTAAATAATAATAATTAAAAAAAAACATCATAGACCAAAAGCAAAATAACAACAACAACAACAATAGCAACAACAACAAAAAAGACATAGTAATGTTAGCCTAAAGAAGTTGAATTTTTTAGGGTATGCCTACTACTACCTTAACACAGGATTTTTTAAAATTTTTTGTTTATTGCTTATTTTGTAATTTATATTGATTTATATTTTAGTTTACATGTAAGGAAAAGAGCTTTTATACTTGTCCTTTGTGGTCTGAGTTTTAATATATTACAGAACGTGGTCCAGTGCTATTTATTTTGTAACCAATGTTAGAACATTATACATATGCCCATAAACATATACATACAAACACAGATTGCTTGTTTAAGCATTCATCTACTTATAAGCATTTGCTTACACTCATATTTTAATTATCACTAGTATGTGAGTATCTTTTTGTTATGTGTATCTTATTTCCTTTGGATGTATCCTTGGGTCAAAATACCTGAATCATAGAATACATAACCGTTTCCTACCCCTTTCATTTGGTGATGAGGGGCTCAAAACTGCCCTTTATTGATGATTATGTCATGAATTATGTGAGGTGTTCCATTTTGTGTTTTATGTTTAATTAAATTACTAACAGAAAATAATGTAACACTTGAGGGTAAATAGCTTTGATCCAGAGAGTTAGTCCACTCTATCCCAGTGTTTTGCATATGGGTCTTATGTGTCTGTGGTCTGAGACACAACCCTGAATTCATAGTTATGAACTTAGGGTGTAGCATACTCAATATGTAGTCCACACCTAGTGAGTCTTATATTTTGGCGGGATAATTATTGTGGGATGTAGAAGTGTTGCCACTCAGGCTTATCTTTCTTCAGCCTTAGTGTCTTGCTTTAACAGGATATTCATAGTAATTTGCATTCCCAGTTCTCCACACCTCTCTGAAGTCCTCACACCAGTTTTGACTGAAGGCTCTTTAATTAATAAAATTTGTAGTTTGTGTGGGGTTTTTTTTTTTTGAGATTTAGTTTTAACTTGGAAAACATTTATTTGGAATATTTAGAATATTTGGAATTATAGAGCTAATAGCAAATAATGAAAAATAACATTTTTTAAATAATGTATTCTTTTTTTTTACTTTTATTTTTCTGCAGTTCAGTCATTACCCTCTCCTAGTCCACCCTCTAATGGGTCGTCACCCTATTCTTCTCTCCCCCCTTCCCAGTCTCCAAGAAAATGTCCCCACCCTCCCCATTCCCTGCTAAGTCTTCTCATTACCTGGGGCCTCAACAGTTAGGTGCTTTTATCACTGAGGACAGATCAGGCAGTACTCTGGTGTCTATGTATCAGGGTCTTGTACCAGATAGTGTATGCTGCCTGGTTGGTGTCTCAGTGTCTGAGAGATCTCAGGATTCCGGATTAGTTGAGACTGCTGGTCTTCCTATGGTGTTGCCATAGGAAGGGTGGGACCTTATATGAAATGCTCAAAAGTGGGGAGAGGGAACTTGTAAAAGTTTTTGATATTTTAATACAGTATATTTTTATTAATTTTGTTTTGTCTCTCTCATATATTCTCCAACTCAGTGCTCTTTTAGAATTCTTTGCCTACCATCTTTATATTGTCTACTGTAACAGAGGCTAGCAGACCTGAATGATCACCTGAATCAATTCATTCTGTTCTATTTGGTATTAAAAAAACACACAAATAAGAAAAGCAATTATTTCACAGGGTGGCTTTATTGAGGTATCCCTTGCATTGCAATGGCTATATGGTGAGGGCTGGGCCCTGAAATATTGCTTAGAGACTGGAAAGAGCTTTACTTATATAATAATTACTCATAGATGCTAGGTATCATGGATATTGGAGAAGCATGGAATGCCAGTTTGATAAGGTCATATGAGAGCCATCTGAAACTGACTCACCTTCAGTAATCATTGGAAAACAAAGGTCTGACCATTTGGTTTTGGATAACCAGTTAGTATGCTTTTCCCTGGAAACTACTATTTCTCTCACTGTAAGTGTTTCTTAGTTGCCTATAGCACTTGGCTCATGAACGAGGCCTTGTAGATTTCCCATGTTTGCATTGGCATGGTTGTTTTTTCAACTCATGTTTAAGCAGTGTCTTCCAGCACTTAAATTTTTGCTTCCTTATGTAAATCATATATGTCTTTGCTGAAATTGCAAATATTATACTTGATAAAATTCTGAGTAGAAAATTATCCTAAGAGATATAATATGGCATCAAGTCCAGTACTTAATACTACATTTATTAATTCAACTAATACATAATAAATTTTGCAAAGCATATTTCATTATATTTTAACACATGTACATAGGGTATTTACGTACTACATTATATGGCCCACACTCTTTCATCCTCCCTTCGCATGATCAACTGTCCATTTCTAATAATACAAGCTCTACTTTTACATCTTTTAAAAAAATTCTACACATAGGACCTATACAATACTTCTTTATAAGGTTGGCATAGTTTTCTTAACACGATGATCTCCAGTTCTGTTAATTTTTTTCTGGCATTATTTCCTTTTTTTTCTTGCCTGAGATGTTCAATTTTCTATAGATAACTTGTCTTTATTCATCTAGTTGCTGTTAGAAGTGATGTTGGTTTCTTGTCCTAGGTGTTCTGAATATATGAAAATGAACATTGGCATTTAGAAACCTCTATTTTATGCTGTTTTATTCAGTCTTTACAGATATTCAAGGATGGTATGAATGGATCAGACATCATTTCTACTTTCAATTATTTTGTGAAATTATATGCCATTCTTTGTAAAGCACATGTATAGGATATAATGCAGGAACTATTCCCTTTAAATGTCAGCATGCCAGTATGATGTGCATTTCTATATATAAGAAAGAAAAAATACACATTTTAATACATGAAGATATCTTTAGCCAAAGAAAGCCTAAAGTGAGGTACACACATGAATATGTCTCATTCATTTTACCATAGGCAAATGCCGATATGAGATCAATGCCAAACTTTAGCTCTAGCATAATACTAAATTAAAAGCCAGTTCTAATAAACTGCATTTTGAAAACAAGGAAAACATTTCAAAATCACTATGCCTTTTAGTTACAGTGCATTTAAAAGTCTAGTTCATATTATGAGCAATAGTATATAATCAGATTAATTAAATACATATTAAGTATTAAATTTTACTTTATTTACTTGTTTCTTATAGGACCCATGATTGCAACAAGAGATGAAAATACATTAGACAAACTTTGTGCTTCTGGGCTATCTCCAGTTTAAATTGAAGTTTAAATACAAACTTTACAGACATTTTTCCATAGCTTTTGAAGAGCACCTTTTACCTCTTTATTTCTCAAACTGTAGATAATGGGATTTAGCACAGGAATTACCAAGGTGTAGAACACAGAGGCCATTTTATCATTCTCAAAAGAATGACTAGATTTGGGCTGTATATACATAAAAGACAGAGTCCCATATAATATAACTACCACTGTCAGGTGAGACCCACAGGTGGAGAAAGCCTTATGTCTGCCCTCTGCAGAGTTCATTCTGAGGATGGCCACCAGGATAAAGATGTAGGACACAAGTACTACAGAAAGGGATGAAACCAAATTAAATGCCGAGAAGATTAATATGATAAGTTCAATATCACGTGTGCCTGAACAGATCAAGGTCAGCAAGGGGAGACTGTCACAGTAGAAATGGCTAATAACATTATGGCCACAGAAGGATGAAATAAAAATTTTAATGGTGGTGATCAGAGAAAGAAAGGCACTGAAGAGATAAGGAATTGTCACCAATACCCAGCAGATTTTATGTGACATGATGACAGTGTAGAGCAGGGGGTTGCAAATGGCCACATAGCGGTCATAGGCCATAGCTGACAGAACAAATAACTCACTAATGATGAAGAAGATAAACAAAGAGAGCTGGATGGCACACCAATTATAGGGGATGCTATTTTTCTTTGTTACAAAGCTTACCAACAGTTTTGGTCCCACAGCTGTTGAATACCCAAAATCAATAAAAGCTAGATGCCTGAGAAAAAAGTACATAGGTGTTTGTAACCTCTCATCGAACTTGGTAAGGAGGATCATGCCCAAATTTCCCACCATGGAGGCTGCATAGATGAGAAAGAACAGTACAAAAAAAGGAGCTTGTAGTTCAGGGCGGTCTGTGATGCCTACAAGAATGAACTCATTCAGCACGGAGAGGTTTTGATTCTCCATCTAGAGAGTTAAGAAAATGTTTACTTGGACGGATCTTCAAAGCCCACTGGGATTCAGGAAATTACCTGTTAAAATTTCAGAATTCAAGTCACATTGTGTAAGAAAATACTACGTTTTATCTTCTTCATTAGTTTGAAAGAAAGTAATTTTTTAATGATTCATCTCCATTACTGAACAGTAATACAAGATTAAAATATACCACACACTGCATAGCATATACATTTATCATTTTCTTTCTGTAATATGATGAATATATCTGCACATATGTACAGTATCTTTGTGATTTTGTGTGCAAATATATCATTTAAAAGATGACTGATCTACATTAAGTATCCTGATATTTTAAAGTATTTCTTCATTTAATGTATATAATCATGAAACATTATTTTAGAGAGAAATAAAATGAGACAAATCATTTACACATGTCCCAGCTTTGCATTGTAACAATTCATTCATGGAAACATCACTAACTCCCTGTATAGGAAGTTGCTTTATATCTCCTGATTGTAGCATCTTCTATTAAATATCATCCTGGCCCCCTATTTATTCAATATTTTAAAACTGAATTGACATTTGATTATAGTTAGAATCCATCTAGAGTTAATAATTGGAAATTGGTCTCACTCTTGCATTAGTTCTGAACTTAGTACATTGAAATTATGTATACTGTTTTTATCATTCATTCTTGAATATTTTAAATAAGCATGTACAATCAAAATTAATTAACCTGTCAAGTTGTACTCCAAGAAAATCTCTACAACTATACATAATTCACTACTGGAAGTGTGTGACTAAAGGAACAGATATCTCCAAACTGAGGGAATAATGTCTGCCCTGATGTAGGAGCAACAACAAATGACGTACCAAAGAAAGTTCTATAGTTAAAAGGAGAAACTATCTATGGTAAAATTAATTTTGAACAAATTGTACACAAAGACAAGCAAACAATGAAATATTAGATGCCTCAGAAGCAACAACATCCATAGAAATTTACTATGCTCATGTTTTAATTTCTACTACTTTAAAACATCATTTATTTTTTATCAGCTAACTATTTATAGATCTGTATTACCAAGTGCAGGGTTTTAAATCTGCATTTTCTAATTTCTTTCTGATATCTTTTAAATATTTGGTTGTGTGTAAACAAGTGCTTCCATATACAAAAGTATTTATATCGCATATAAAATACTGTGTAGACTCTTAGATGGAATATAGAAGATGAGTAGTACTTACTATACTTTTCCATTAATTATGTCGAGAAAAACTCCTACACACACACACACACACACACACACACACACACACACACATTGTTATATGTACTTATCAAATGTCTTCTGGGTATAACTTAGTTATCACACTAATGAATTCATAGCAACTGTGGTTACCTGCACAAGACCTGCACAGGATCAAGCTAGCTGAAATACTGGCATGAATGGGGGAGGTACACTTCTTCATGCCTTTCTATTATTGAAAAACTATTTGGAGTTGATACATTCTCAAGGAAAGGAAATCATTACCTATTGAGGTTGTGGGCCCTTCATGGTTTCTCATGAACCATAGGCATTCATACTTGAGAAGCAATAAGGGAAATTAAAGTATAAAAACACAGATGTGAATTTTGCAATGTTGTATATTAGGGGATACATGGAAGGATTGAAGAGAGAATATAGAAAGTATATTTTATCATATTTCCTTTTATACATGTATGAAATTCTCAAAATAAGAAAAAATTAAAAATATATATACCGTAAGAATTAAAATATCATTATAACATAACTTATATGCAACAACATATTTTTGATAGTATATCTATCATAAATTAGACCCATATTTTAAATTTTAAAAATTAAGAAATATGATTAGCTTCTTTAAATATAGGCTAATATTATACTGGGTTAATGAATTTAAGGTTAAAAAATATCTGATTACATTTCATTGAGCCAAGTGTTTGGATAGAATATAATTGATATGTGAGCATACGGATGAAAAATGGTATCAGAAAGTCTTACAATATTGAGATTGATAACATGTTGTATGATAATTCTGGACTTCAGTATTCTCTAAAAGAGAAAAGATAAAATTATGTACAAAAAGATAATAAAGTTTCCTAAGTTGAGAAGAATGCTATGTTCCTGGCTCCAATACCTCAAGACATGAACCTGCCCATTTTATTTAAATTAAAATATTTGTAAAGCTTTATGATGTACCTTTAAAATAAATGATATGTCTGCAATATGGGATAGTCAAATCAAATTCATTTAAATTATCTTCAAATTTAAATCATTTAATGTTATCAATTTTATGCTATTTCTTTGTTCCTTCAAACCTCATCCTATAACCTCTCCATTCTCACTCAAACACGCTGCTTCATTTTTCAGTTACTGTTAACACATGCCTATATGTGAGGGATCCTTTCAGCCAGTAGTTACCCTGTTATGCCATTTAAAAATGTAACTAATTCCTCAACTCTGCTTTCGAGTTCCATCTCCATTTTACTCACCTCTCATCCTTCATACTCTCTCAGTTCTGTAATCATAAAATTATGAGCCCTGTTTAGTGACATCACTTTTAGTTTTCAACTATCTGAGAATGTGACATATTTTTTATGTTTCATGAATGTCTCTCAATATGCTGTCCTCTATTTTCCTCCGTGTTGCTACAATCAGTACAAAAAGATGAACATATTCTCCTTCTTGCAAGGTCTTGATATACAAAATTTGTAGCATTTGCTAATGAATATGTTTATTTACATAAAAGTAACTATAACCCCAGTCTTTTGCTTATTTATCATTTTAAGACAGTTTTACATAGTTTCCAAGGCTAGGTTTGAAATTATGATGCCCTTTCCCTCAGACTCCCAAGTGGCTTCAATATGCACTATGCACTAGACTATTCTCTCTCTCTCTCTCTCTCTCTCTCTCTCTCTCTCTCTCTCTCTCTCTCTCTCTCTCTGTCATGTTCACCTAATCTGATTGGAAAAAAGTGAATATTTATATAGTTTTACTCTTACCTTATAGAATCACTGTTTCTCGGGAGACACAATGAGTTGAATGAAGGATCTGAAGAACATGTATTCCATATTATGTAAAGTTGAACAACCAATCCCACCATATTAGAATATAAAATTTAGCAATAGAATAACTGAGATGAACAAGTGGGAAAAACCAAAAACATAATGCTCAAGGAAATGAAAGAAGGAATCGGGGAAAGGAAGAACTTTCACCTGCTTAAAAAAGAATATATCAGGCTTGGCTCTCTAGATGAGTAAGCACGGATTAAAATAGACAGACTATCATTTTTTAATTGTTAAATATAAAATCACCTGTATTTCATTATATATTTTTTCATGCAACATATCTTAAAAACTGAAGAGAGATTGCTTTTTTTCACTGTGTATAAAATGAAAACAAAACTCAGTATTTTATCTCAATAGGTAAATACATATTGCAGCACACATTTGTGAATTACATGGGATAAATATAAATTGTCTCAACTTCCAAATTTGTAAAATGTGGTAATATACAAATTCTGAAAACTCATTTAAAGTGTAGCGTAGACATCTGTGAGCTTCATGCTCCCACACTCATTTATTTAATCTTAATTCTTTTTGTTTTAATTTACATTTTATTTATTCTTCTTCCATACAATACATCTTAACCAAAACCATCATCTCCTCTACATTTATCCCATTTCTAACTGACCACCCTCTCCAATTCCCCAGATACACTACTCTACTGCTTCTTTTCAGAAAAGAGCAGGTCTCCTAGTGATAGCACCTAAATATCAAATAACAAGGTGCAATAAGTCTAGGCCCAACCCCTAATATTCAGGCTCGATGAGTCAACCCATTGGGAAGAAATGGAGCCTGGAGAAGGTGGCGAGTAGTCAAGTGTTTAATATTTTAATTTTTTAATGAAGTATCTACATATTTATTTATTTGTTTGTTTATTAGGTATTTTCTTTATTTACATTTAAAATCTTATCCTCTTTCTGAGTTTCCCCTCTGAAAATGCCCTATCCATACCCCCTGCCCCTGCTTACCAACATACCCACTTCCACTTCCCTGTCCTGGCATTCCTCTACACTGGGGCATTGAGCCATCACAAGCTCAAGGGTCTCTCCTTTCATTGATGTACAACAAAGCCATCCTGTGCTATCCATGTCGCTGGAGCCATGGGTCACTCCATGTGTACTCTTTGGTTAATGGTCTACTCCTTGGGAGTTCTGGAAGTACTGGTTGGTTCAAGAGTCTTACATTTTAATGTCAACCCTTAAATAAGTATTAAGTTCCATCGGATATTTATTTCTGTGTTAAGTATTGATCCCAGATATATAGATCAATCTCTAACAATAAACTAAAAATTTTAAATTATGTTACTCATAATTTTGGAATAAAACTGTATCACATACATTTTACCAAATATCACCTAAATATACATTTAATACTATTAAGTACATTCCTATTGAGTACAAAATGACAATTTTTAAAAGTGTTTATTAATTCCTTTTAAATTTTGTATGTTAGCCATAGTTTTATTTATTTTAAGATTGTATTTATTCATTATATCTCATTATCTAAGATTTTCCAGTGCTTGGTCAAACTGTGTATTCACACGTCTGACTTTTGGTCTGTCATATAACAAGCATCTGCCAATAATTTAAGTAGGCCTTCCTCTTCAATACTCAAAAATATTCTTTCATTTTAATTGGTAATGAGTACAAGACAGCAGATATGACATACGGTATGGCGTCTTTTATATTTGGGATATAACAGCAAAGGGAAAGTGCTGGCCACACTTGGACTGAGGTATTTCAAAACTCTATTAAATGTTTGATCTCAGCTGCTGGTTCCTGCAAAGAAAACTCAGAATCTTTGATCTCCTGCCTTGTAGTAGCTGCCAAGGCATCTGTTTTAAAATTCATATGAGAAAAGTCAATGTCAAATTTAGAATGACTTATCATTTATAACAAACTGATTGAAATGGAGAGCCTAAATACCTCTTACCAGTAATTCTTAATATGTGGCTATTATTGATTAGAGCAAGGCAAATTTAACATGAATTTGACAGAGGGAATGTACAATACCCTAAACACAGGCTTATTTTTACATTTGAGCTCTCATGTCTCTACCTATTGTAAGTGTGGCTGTGAATAACTGTCTATATATAATTATTTTGTTTCTCCCTAAACAGCGAAGAGTTTACAAAACATTTGAGAAGATGGAATTTAAAGTATTAAAGAATGATATGTGAGAAATAAGGGATAGTAATTCAGTGGTCCCTGTTTGCAACTACTCCTAAGTGGCATTAAAGATGTCTTGATACATTTTTGTGCCTGTATCTATCTTACCTGTTAATAGCAGCACCCTATTTTTGGTTCACAATTATTGGATTTCTCTCTCTCTCTCTCTCTCTCTCTCTCTCTCTCTCTCTCTCTCTCTCTCTGTCTCTCTCTTCCTCCTGTATGCTTTTTGGAACAAACTAGAAAATAAGCATAGTCAAGATATTGTCTCAGTTTAGCTCTTGTGAGGAGCCACACTTATACAAATACTAATAAACAGATAGTTTTTGCTAAAGTGAAAATGGCTGCATAAAAACTAGAGAAAGATAAAGTGACCTACTATTGAATAACTGGTAACCCCTTTAGAAAGCCTTTTGGGGGGCAGGTATGGGAAACATTTAGACTCATATTACATTATCTCTTTGTTTCCCACAAACACAGCCAAATAACATGTTTGCTGCAATAACATTTTACCTGGAAAAATTTTAAAATGTTACTTTTTCTCAGACTTCCAGTTAGCATGGCAATAATAGAAAATTGAGACAGAGCTGACAAGACAAAGCAAAATGTCAGGTATAAGTTTAAATATGATAAATATTTTTGTGTCTGTAGTTGAAACTGAAGTGGTCAAAAGTAATCATTAGAAATAATTTGATACCATAAAGACTGGTTCAATCCACTCACCTAAAATCAGAAATGGGTTCTTGTTCTCTTATAGGGTTAACAACAATACTGCCATAAAGCACCCCTTGAAGTACCTGTTCCTTTTGAAGTATACATCTGAGAGCTTGAATACAATTTCTTGGTTATTACACAAACATCTCAGAACTGACAACACCGTCACTGAGTAATATGTTAATTAACCAGGGACCATTTGATTTCCCTACTGAGAAATTATATTATACAGACTTCCATTTATTTTCTGTTATTAAATTTAACTTAAAACACTCAAATACTTTAATGCATTATTTTTTTCTTATATTTTGGTGTTTTATTCATTTATTCCTAAGGATAACCACAAAAATTCCTCAGTGTTATGCTTCTGTATGGAGGAAAATTTATATATTTACAAATGGTGACTTTTAAATATTAAAAGATTAGTATTACAAACTTTTTATAAATATTATTATTTGAGATCCCAATAAATGACAGTAAATAATAGGTTGATGGTCTATCTGTAACTATCAGAAAGCCATCAGTCCTCACTATTCATTCATTTTTTTTCCTCATAGAGACTTCTACTGTAATATTGATATAAGTGCCTGAAATATAAGCATCCCTATAAAGTAGATATTTTTAACATACAAGGTCATTTTTATGCTCTTTTGATAGGTAAAGATTTGCTGAAGTCTAGTTTAATGTTTATGTATGTTTTACTATTTTGCTTAATTTCATTCAACAAAATTGAGATAATCTTTGAAGGCAACAATTTTATGTACATTTATTATATGGTAGAGAACATTCAGTTAGTTATGTTACTTATATCTCCCTTTGAGATTAACACATCTTTGTTCACTTTACTTCAAAATTAAATAGTTTCGGAATCTGTAGGCATAAGATTGGGAGACTTGATTCCCTTTGGAAACACATCTATTTTATTTCCTATTGCTTTCCTATTTTCTGGGATGTTCCTGGAAACATGTACATCCTTGAGGCAAAGGAGAGGGGGGAGAAAGTGAATGGGATGGGTGGATTGTGGAGGGTTAACTGGGAAGGAGGATATCATTTGAGATATAAACGAGTGGAATAATTAATAAAAAATAAAAAATAAACTTTGGCAAAGTAGTACAGGCAAAACACCCTGAGACCCAGTTGCCAGGTGTCCCACCTACAGAAGGAATCACCATGGTGTGGAAGTATGTGGTAGAGAGATGGAAGAGAAAGAGAAGCAGAATGGTTTGATCATTTTGAAGAGAGATAGAACTGTAGTCTGGCTGATGTGGAGAGAAATAACCTTCCCTGCCACCTGAGAACATGGTGAAGCACCAGTCTCTGCTGCCATGGAGGGCATTGTGTGGGTTGTGGTCATGCAGAAACACAAGTCTATGTTGATAATCCTGGATTATATATATTAACACTAAAGACTATTTGCATGTCATTAGACTGGCTGCTTCCTGGGACTATGTTGATGTCCAAAGGCTGTGCAGAGCTGGCCTTGCCCCTCACTGTCAACTCAGAAGCAAACATTCTTTCTGTATTGCATGTAGACAACACAGAAGTGTGTGCCTTGGTTGGGGGAGTATGAGTGAGCTAGCTCTGAGGACATGAGTCTAGATACTGTGGTTAAGTTTTATTTGTTTGTTGTTTTTAACAATGTCATTAATGCCAGAAAGAGTCAGGAATAGGAGAGACACTTATTTTGGCTTTTACTTTCTATGGTTTCTGTATGGAGTGAATTGGTTATATTACTTTGGACATGAGCCAGAGAAAAGGAACACAAAAGCAACAGAGATAATGTGGAATAAAACAGCTTACTCCCTTTTACTCTGGAAATAGTAAAACACATGAGAAGGGGTATTGACTCTTTATCAGTGACTTCCTTCCAACAGCTGGACCTATCTAGCTGATCAAGGACCCATACATTCGGTTTTCTATCATGGCCCAAAGGAGCACTTCCAGATTCAGAGTGAGTAGCATGAGCCACTAAGCCAAGTTTCAAATTCCAACAACTCCCAAAATGTTTGCATTTTATAGAACAAATGTACCTTTGCCATTTACAAGAATCTCCAGCCCTAGCAAAAGTTTTCAAAACTTTAAGCTTCCAGTCTCTTCTGAAACCCAGAGTCATCCATGCTCTAAGATTATCTAAAGTTTAAAAAGTAGCTTACTGAGTATAACTGGAAGCAGGAGAGGTAATCTTCCTTGGGATGAACACATTAATTTGTTGTCCAGATCCAAACTGCCAGCCTTGAAAATATACATATGATTAATTTTATATGGACCAGGAATGTTATATTAATATATATATTCATATATGCATACAATAACAGTTAGTGAGAAGATAGACAATGAATTCGAAGGATAGTGGAGAACATGACCCCAGTCCAAACTCAATGTGATATGTGTACCAAGGAGTTTTGGTATATGTCCTTATGAGGGCATGCCTACCATGATACTAAAACTTGAAACCATTGTAGAATACTTAAATATGTGGTTTTAAGCCTGGGAAGCAGGCTTATGGGACAGATATGAGAGATTTTGAAATTTTAATCCATAAAGACCTTACAAAGCTTTAATTAGAACTTGGGTGATTTTTGTGAGTGTTTAAGAGACTAGAATTCCTGGGTTTGGAGTCTGTAAAATCCCTAGAGGAATGCAGACAGGTGAAGCTTAATTCATAAAATTTTAGAGGAGAAAAGGACTTTATGAGGGCCAGGGTAGAGGCCACTTCTATGACATTCAGGAAATAGTCAACCTGCCTTCTACTTATGTCTTGAGAACTTGAGTAAGGACAAATTAAAAAGTTCCTATTCTATTTTTTTTCATATGCTCCATTTACCCAGTGATATCTTTCATTGATTGGCACTAATGCTTCTCCCAAAAGTCATTGTTCATATTGCAAAAAATATGATGAATTACATTAGCATTTAATACTACTTTATGCATCAATCAGATGGAACTATATAGACCAAACCATACAATATAGAAAATTTTCAGGACTTTTGGTTATCCACAGGACTTGATGTACGACTATATCTGAAGATATACTTTGATCACAGGACAAAAAATATCAAGCTGATACTTCTGTGAAAACTTCTTCTCAATTGGCTTTAGATAGTGCCTCAAGGAACTATCTAGGCTACTAAGATAAAAAAAAAAACTTTAGACAGGTTTACCACATTGTGATCACTATTGGTTATAATAAAGACCACTCTGGCAAGATATAAACATTTGTGCAATAGTGTTGTTACTATTGTAGAAATAACAAACAGGTTTATATTAGATTTTAAGGCATGCAACAAAGTATAACTTATGCCTGCTTTTATAAATCTGGTCATGATCCATGATTTGGAAGAACAAAGAATTTAAAGGAGATTATACTACTTTTATTTAATAAAATGGACAAAATGTTAATAGCCTTTTACATATTTGTTTATCCTTCCACACATAAGTGCATAACTTACAATTAGTAACTCATGCACATAAATAATATATGTGAAATATCTGTTTTCTACCAAAAATTGTATATAGATCATACAACTTCATTCTCACGGTGTACATTTTGTCTGCATGGTTTTGTTGGTTATGTTTGTTCTGAAACAATAATTTTCACTTGTTAAAAATATTGAAAAATATGAGTCAGAAAATACTGTATCAGAAAAATAATCATGTATGCAGAAAACGTATGGCAATGAAGTGTGGAGAAATTTTAATTCAGCAACATGGCTGCTCCTTTTAAATCTAGAGGCCTTTATGATCTGTCTGTACACACACGTTTAATCCTTCTGGCTGTAATCTTTTAGTATATACCTTTAATCCCAAAGAGTAATGTCTAATTGAGGGGCAAAAAAAGTTACAAATCAGAGAAATATTTGACAGAATGAATCAGAAGTAAGATATGCCCAAATATCTGTGGAAAAGCTATTTAACAGCAGCACAGAGCAAGTAAAGGCAATTCATTCAGTTCATCAGTGAGTTTGGAGTTTAGTCAATCAAGAGTCCATCCATTTGTCTAAGAAGTTCATCAATTTATTATTTCTACTGGCTTAATAATACTACATTGTGTATATATACCATATTTTTTGTATCCATTCCTCCATTGAGGGACATCTGGGTTCTTTCTAGCTTCTGGCTATTATAAATAGGACTGCTATGAACATAGTGGAATATGTATCCTTATTACATGCTGGGGAATTCTCTGGGTATATGCCTAGGAGGGGTATAGCAGGGTCCTCCAGAAATGTTGTGCCCAGTTTTCTGAGGAACTGCCAGACTGATTTCCAGAGTGGTTGTACCAACTTGCAATCCCACCAGCAGTGGAGAAGTGTTCCTCTTTTTCCGCATCTTCACCAACACCTGCTGTCTCCAGAGCTTTTTATCTTAGCCATTCTAACTGGTGTGAGGTGAAATCACAGGGTGGTTTTGATTTGCGTTTCTGTAATGACTAATGATGTTGATCATTTTTTAAGGTGCTTCTCAGCCATCTGAATTTCTTCAGGGGAAAAGTCTTTGTTTAGCCTTCTAAACCCATTCTTTGATAGGGTTATTTGGTTTTCTGAAAAAGCATTTGACAAAATTCAGCATCCTTTCATGCTAAAAGTCTTGGAAA